>JAMAGL010000020.1:0-508345 GCA_023626215.1 Talaromyces sp. PL2406 | reverse complement strand
CCTAACCCTAACCCTAACCCTAACCCTAACCCTAACCCTAACCCTAACCCTAACCCTAACCCTAACCCTAACCCTAATTATCACTAGGGACTTCGAAGTTGACTACCTATAGAATAATATTATAGATTGGCTTAGGGAACTTTATACACAATCTCATAGTGTAGAGTTGGGTACCTTTAGTAATGTAAAACTTTCTAGCATATTCAGGGAGCAATCTAGCAAATAGGAGAAACTAATGTATATATATATGAATAAGATTATACTTACTATTTATTAATTCATAATTATGGCTGTGAAAATGCTTTGTACCAATATTCAAGTTTAACAAGAGATATGGTTTTCTATTCTTGAAGAAGTCTCTGACACGTATAGAGCAGTGATAAATCAAGCTAGGTTTCTTATATCTATAGAATGGGAAAAAAGACTATATACTTTGAATCATTATTTTAATAAAGAACTCTAGATTTTATGTAGCGATTAAATAGCTGCATTATTAGAGGGAAAGGCTTAGAGGGAAGTCTAAGCTAATATCTTTAGCAAGGGGATGGTTACTATAGACAACCTCATTATCAATCTAGAGTTAGTTAGATATGCTATAACCAGTAAAAGCAATATTGAATATATTAAGGAGGAATTATATAATATTCTTCAATCTCACTATAAAGTAGTGTGAAAATGATTTATCGATAATATTTACTATTAAGTCATTAATTACTGCCTGCTAATAGGACCTTCAAGTCCTCTGGCTGTTTTTAGTCAGGAGTAGGCTATAAGATTAGAGGCGGAGTAGCTGGAAAATATCGCCAGTGAGTCACCAACTACTAAGGTAAGACGGAGCATCCTGGAAAAAAAGATCAACGATTTAGAGGTGGCTATGCGCATCTTGAAACCTTGATATATAATTCTGGATGAGATACGCCATCATATCATTCTACCGCGGTTGAGGAGAATGACGACGGTGTTTTGTGAAGTAGTTGGTTAAGATGTCTGTCAACTGTCTGCTTGAGTCAAGATCTGTATTGGTGTATTAACGAACACCATGTAGTAGCTGAACGCTCTGGAATGCTCACTGCCCTCCACAAAATAAAGTCCGCACCGTTTCCAGATTTTGAGTAACAGGCTTATTTTTCTTATTCTATGGCACTGCATTTTACTGAACCCACCGGCCTCGCAAGCTTCTACGCAATTCGAGACTTTCCACGCTTGTGAACGAAAATTTTCACCCAAGATCCACTCAACATCATGATAAGTAATGCCAAAACGATATTCTACCTCCTGCGAGGACGATTTGAGAAACCAAATCCAGGGCCGATATTCGAGAACAGCTATTTTCGCTTTCTGGTGTACATAGTCTCGAAGGATCAATCGAATTTGGTCGCGGATTAGACTAGATGCTGCTACTAGAAGTTTATTAGTAGATAGAAGTTTCTCTCTTAGATGGTATCTCATACCCGCTGAATTGAGAGATGTACAAGCAAGTTCCCCAGACTCTACAGAAGTGCATTCGTCTTCCATCCATTACGAAAGGATCCTGATGCAAATGCACCTGCAACAACTGAGGACATATCTGTATTTTCCATTCATGCTTGGCTCAGGTCTTGCCCCACCCATGCCCACACTTATGCACGAGATGAGTCGTATAGCCTGTCTCCAGTCCTCAAGGGAGCTTCTGAGATTCTACCACTTTCTGGCTAAGAAGAATATTCACGAGAATGCACTCTTGGACTTCGTTGGCTTTTCAGCCGCGATGTTGATTGTTCTAAATCTACTGGGCTACCATCGCCTTCAGGATGCAGACAAGCTTCGAATATGGATATCCAAGCAGGATGAGCAAGACTGGCAGATCATCGACACAACCATTGGAGTACTAGCTGACAGAGCAAAGAAAGATGCTAGCAAAGTAGCCTGTCACAGTCTAGAAGTGTTGCGCAAACTGTCTAATATACGCATCTTGGATTTCACTATCCCTCCAGGGTGCAGCTATCGCTTCGTCGTTCCCCTTCTTGGCGACATCCTGGTTCAATCAGGGACCAAGTTTAGCCCCGTCAGTGAAATCAACAAAGCGACGTCTTCGGACGGACCAGCAACAATACAAACCATTGATGAGCCCATGTATAAACATACCGAAAGTGCGTCAAAAGATGTGTCGAATCAGTGTTGGACAGGGCCCAACGCAAGAAATTCAATAATAGTCTTAGCATTCTCTGGCTGGAACCCGTCTGGCAGCGTTCCCCAACAACTGGCTGAATCGGAGATGTCAAATTTTCACACAAGTCTGAATGATACGCAAGGCTTAGGGGTTGAACTTGAAATGGAGCCTATGCTGTATGGTCAGCCGTGGCAATATCTATCAGGCATCGATCTCAACCAGGATTGGCTGTGGTTTGCTGAACCGACTAAGAGCGATCAACCGCATTTACTAAGCTTTACAGCCTCGGTGACCGCCACTGTGCGGTTTCCCAATAAAGAATGACAATGTAGCTAGTTGGTTCTAAACATAGGCAACGGTCGCCTGAAGTTGATACCAAAGGAGATGACTTCCATAATGAGTCCCCTTCCACAATCTACTATTAGTAAAGTCAATTTTTAGTTTTCATACCTGACTTACTGAACTGTTGCTTTGCCGCCCGCTTGCTTCTACGTTTCAGGAAGCGTCTCGGGAAATGTGCGTCTTGGTATCCCTGATGGAGTTTGATAACCATTCCAAGTGTAAGAGGGGTTACAAGAGAGTAGTAGTAGGATTCTGGATATCTGGCTAGTAAAACGTAGGGGTCTGTATTGTTAGCAGCTATTTACTGCTCTCTAGAAAGCCACACTGCTGCAGCTTCAAGATATATGTTATACTAACTAGTACATAATAACTAGCCTAGCTAAGGTTATATAGGTCATATAACACTAGTACATAAAGCTATCTATAGTATTATTTATTCTATGGCTTTATAGCTACCCTCCTTCTTATAAGATTATGGCCTTAGAACTAAATTTATAATATAACTAGTTCTTATAAATTTAAAGCTTATATCTAAATTTAAACTTTTCTACTTTGAGGCAATTAGATATTTTGGATAGAAAGGCATAGTTTCACCGGAAGAGGGAAGAAGGCACAGGAAGCCCTGGGTGCGTTGGAAGAAAAGCATATTGAACATTAGCAACTTGCATTTCGGTAAGGTAGTCACAAGCATGTGTAATGAGGCCATGTAAATTATGTTATGCGCCGAACACTTATCTCCACCCGAAGTCATAGAAACAAGTAGTGGTAGCATGGAAAAACGGAGATGCCTTCCTACATCACAATCCACTCCTAACAACTATCCTTATAGCACTGAAAAGAAAAAGGTGGTGAAATTTGAGGTTCATTTCCAGTAATATATTGCTTATCACCCCCGCAGTTTGAGCTGTATCTCTGTATTAGATCCAAAGTGGTTTCGCAAACAGTCGGTGATTAATGGAAGGGCTAATACTTGCCTTGAATAAAGGGTGCAGGAACCGCCAGAAACCTTGGCGGAGTTAGCAGCTCCGAGCCTTGACTGAAATTAGTATTTCGTTCTATCAATTTTCAGTGCGATACATACCAACGGTTGGGTAAGGCTTGACAGGCCCCATTCGGAGGGTTGAAAAAAATATTGTCGCCCCCATAATTCGGGTTTTGATAAAGACCAAGCTAAACAGGATACCTTTAGCCCTCATATCTTCATTAGTGGCGCAGTAGAGCGGTAGCAAGGACAAATAAGAGCGAGAAGAAAAAGTATCCTAAACTCACGTTGATGGTTGCAGAGGCCGCAGAACATAGGGCCATAGCGTTAAGGATGGCGTTGAAGGAAACCATGGTGACTAATATCAATGACGTTAGGTAAAAAGATTATGAGGAAGTTAATGAGTAGGCTTTTATTGAACTTTCAAGCAGAAGTAGATACATTAAGTTTTCATTAGATGACCGTCTAGTGGAGGGAATCGACGCACGTTTTATGTATAAGGATTCCTAGCTAATGTAACCTGGCAACACTCCTTTTACCTGGTAGTTTGACGCCCCAATTACGAGTATATGCAGCCGCGTCGTTATGATTTACAGCAAACGTTGACGCATCGAGCAGTCTAGCCATGATGGCACCAGAACTCTTGATTACCGAAAGGACAGTTAATATAGCTGCTTGCATCGGTGCACTCACTGGTTCCATAAAGCTCGAGAGTAGATGGGACCACACCTGTTGATCGTTGTAGCTTACACGTATAACCATGCACTAGTCTAGCGAACATAATGAATTTTCCGTGAAGCCGTAGGCTGTAACCATACCGATCGATAAATCCGGGGTTAACACGCCCCACATGGCGATCTTCCGAGATCCAGAACCTCACCCTAACCTAATGCTCACATCGTCCGCCGTCCTGATGTATATCTTTCATCATCATTTATAACTACCGTTTTGCATCCTTCGGTGCTGTAGGTTGCGCTGTTTGTGCGTCATTTTGAGCTCTTGATGATAGCTCTCTAATGCGCCTAGCTATTCAGCCAGAATCAAAATATAGATAATGAATAATCATCCAACGCACGCTAACCAATAGAAATATACTGGAAAGCTAGATCCTCTGACGGAATAACAACGGTTCAGTTTCAACCGATTTTGGACGAAAAAGGGCTTTCCAAAGAATCAATGCCCAATCAGCGCTACCTGTTAGTATTTAGATTTGTGTGGTATCTGCCTGTGGTGAATGGTTTTCGTTTCCGGATCAGTAAGGTCGTGATTGTGTAGATATCTTGGAGTGCTATTTTTTTACATGGTACTTAAGGTGAGACCCTCCCATTTGGATCTAGATTAGAGAATATCACATTACTAGACATCGTTGGAGGATATATATGACGTATTGGACAGTTGGTAGAGGACTACAACACGGGTTATAGTAAAAAGCTAGGCTTTATCTGAAGTGTTCTGGACCTTGGATAATAGCCACGCTAGATAACATATGTAATGCTTACAACGTCTCACATTATGCCGACAAAGAATAAACTTGATACTGAAACAAACTTAAATAGTTGTTTCAACCCGCCGTCAGAAGAGGGCAAAAAAAAAAAGATACTTCGCTCTTTTAATTTTTCAGTATAAACAAATCAGACTCTGATTCATCACTGAGACTACAATCTCTGTTACCATGCAATTCATCAAGTTTGTTCTGGCCTCGGGCATAGCGATCTTCGCATCCGGTATCGTTGCCAATGAAGAAGGTAGCATCAACGTATGTCAAAATCATTCTCACAGCACCCTCTTTTATTTCCTTTCAAATATATAGTGACTGAATCACGGCTATTATCTTTCTTTTCAGAAGTTGTGAACTGTCTAACCTTCTATTAAAAGTTATTAAGATGAGATGAAACCTTTTACTGACTTACTACAACTTAAATAGATCCAATACTGCCAGGATCATTCGGATTGTCACGACCAGCGTATTAAGTCGTTTACTTGTGAGCAATTGAATTCACCGTATGTATAAGAAAGATATCTACATTTCCAGCTGAGCTGGATCTCTCCAGTTCTCATGAACTGACGCTTCATGTCCAGAGGACGAATCGATAGCATTCAAAACACTGCCGACTGCAAACTCTTCCGGTTAGTCTTTCTGGCCATTACCCTGTCAGTTTTGCATATTGAGAATAATTATAGCTTGCCTTTCTGCAACGGACCATACTATAGTGTCCCGAGGGGCGCAAACCTAGTCCAGCCACCCTTTTACACGACGGCCATTTTTTGTGAACAGCCGGGTTTATGGGGGATTTACTACTAAGTCAGCACGAGGAGAATTTGTCTTGTTATTGGGCGAGCTAATGTCCTTTCCACCTGTGCGGAGAAAAAGAACTGGTACTTTGACTCTGCACACACGTCAAGCTTAACTAAAATTACATGTGTATACATAATGGACTGTGACTATTTTCGAAGATCCAGGGCGCCTCTTTCATAGTAAAAATTACGTGTCCGTCTACATCATCGGCTTGACGCCTGATTTATAGAGTCTCTCCTTGATAGGATTCCTTACCTATAGTTAGCACCACCACTGAGCTCTCATTCACTCCAGTATTATCCAGCCTTGGAACCTCGCAATATCACGCATGTATTTATACAGCGCTGTTACCCCAGTCGGTACTCCTAATCGAACCGACTACCGATGTTGGCTATTCTAGATTAGTCCTATCTAACACCCACTATAAGGTCATACTTAAATAGAAACTATAATATAAGGAAAGGAAGAGAAAGAGAAATAATAGGTTTTAAGGATATATAAGGGTTTATATAGATAAAGGAAAGTAGAAGCTTTTAATAAGCATTGCCTAGTAATAGGGGTGGATCTGTTCTTTAGAGATAGAGGTAAGTATGTAGATATAGGTATAGGTATTGAGTATAGGTATAGGTATTGAGCTAGAGAGGAAGGGAGAGAAACTTAAAGTCCAAATTGAGCGAGCTTAGGCGTAATAGACTGATATACTGTTACTGCTGACATCTACTAAGTTGTCTGTCAAGCTAGGTTCCACAACTATATTTAAGATACAATCTAGTAGGCTAGGATCAACCTCTCCCGTCCCCTGACCAACTTCATGACGTGGCAGCTTATCCAAGCTGGTCACCTGAGACTGGAAGCTAGTCAGCCGACCCGTGACCTATTGATTGATTGCAGTACATTAGGTAGGTAACTGAACGTAGCCCACTTATATAAACAACTTTCAACAGGGGTTCCAGTCAATAAGGAACTGACCAGTATAGATGTAGTTCACAGGGTATCCAAGCTTTGTCACCAAAAAACCCCAAACTGGAAGCATCGGCGAAGCTAAATTTCATAAATACAGTGACATCTTATCCATCTTCATTGCCTACGTCCCCTACTTTCCGTCTCTCCAAACGCACTATGAAACCGGACTGTTTCCAAAACCAAGCCGCATGTGTCACCCATTCAGGAACAGACGATGCCCAGTAGACATCGAAATGTCGAAGTATTTGGGGGACAAATTTACCCATCTCCATGATAGAGATGTTCTTACCAATGCAAGTGCGCGCACCGTGTCCAAACTAATCCGAAGTGCTGTTAGTCTACCTTATATTCTCAGAAGGCAATAAGGAATGGCTTACTGCGAAGAAATATCGATCCATTGCTTTCAACTCATCGCAAGATGCCTCTAGCCACCGCTCCGGGCGGAAGATATTGGCATCTTGACCGTATATCTCTTTGTTATGGTGTATTACGGGAGCTGAAATGCTGACATTTGTTCCGCTGGGTAACGTTCGTCCACAAATTTCAGCACCTCCTAGAGGAACGAATCTCTCGAGTGGAAAGCCGACCCCCGGATGTATCCTCATCGCTTCTTTCATTGTTGCTTGTCTGTTTATTCAACAACAGCTCTATCAGACTGGTCACGTTGTTCTCATGGAAAGGAGACTGACAGGTAAGGAAGCCGAAGGCACTCTTCATATGTGATGTATTCAGAAAGCATGTTCTTTCTGTCGGCTTCATCTATCTCATTCTGAAGTTTCGTATAGACGTGAGGAGTTTTCACTATGTAATAAAATATGGCCCGGAGCGATATTGCAGTTGTGTCACTTCCAGCTAGACTGATACAGGAGGCGATTGTTAGTCGTTCGCAACATTTCAAAGGTACGATTTGGGTATCCAGACGTCTGCAAGGAATACTCACAGATTGTTAGATAAATGGTTGATCATATCTCTCTGTGAGATCTTTCCCGATTGTTTCTCTTTTGCTCTTAACTGGGCGAGGAAATCAGTACGCTCGGTGCCTTTAGATGCCATTCGGCTGTCGTATCTGTCGACTTCTTCTTCGTTGATCTATGGAGCAATCGCGATAAATTAACATTTGGCAGCATCTTTGCGAAGATAAAAGAAGCCCTACCTTTATAAATCTGTCCATTGTGTCTGGTAACAGATTCAGGTGTTGAAAATAACTATTCAAAAAAGCCCTTTGCAACGCCGGAATCAGAAATGGAAATTGTCCCAGAATTTTGACAAATTGTAGCCCCATATCAATTTTCTCGATCATATTATCAACATCGCGCCTCTCCTCCAGAAACCCGAAGCGTCTTTGGAAGGTGATACTACCGATAACGTCGAATGCATACCACTGCAGCCACTTTGAGAAGTCCACTTGCTCCCCCTCAAGATCTAGCATTGCATTAATAAATATTCGCGTGCATTCGTCGGTGTAGATTTCGAAATTCTTCATGTTCGTCATAGAAAAAATCTGAGATACGGAGCTCTTGAGATGTTTGTGGTAAGCGACATCGCGAGCCGTAAACATGCTGTCCATTACCTGGCCCTGATAAAATGGGGCCATGGTCATGTAGAATGGGGTCTATTGAAATTTCAGCATCTCTTCTTTCATAACATATAACGAGTATTATCCACGCCTTACTTTGGTAAACTTGCTACCTATTCCATAGATAACCGGGATCATAGTAGGATCTGCGATAGAAACTTCGTTCGGCCCGACTCTCACTATAGGCCCATATTTTTCGTGGGTTTTACGATATTGCACCGGGCCGTCACCTTTGTATACCATTGAAAGACGGTAGAAGTACGAAAACCGTGCAAGTAGAGGCCCAGGAAGATCTCTGAGTCCCTTGCGGAAGTATATACGAACGTAATGGATGACTATCAGAAGCAGCAAGCTGGCGCCGAGAGCCGCAGGAGTCATTTGGAGATAACTTTGAATCATTATTATCGATGTCGATTTTGAATTTCTTCTTGTCTCGCTGTTCTTGCCCTTTAGCATAGATTGAGGTTATTTATCCGCTCAGCGCTCTGGCGAGGACGTTCAAATTATATCCATTGCCTAACGAGACGCAAACGCCGGAAAGTATCCTGGTATTCTTCCACAGATGTTCCGCGGACTATCTTCAGATTATGTCGTGTAAAATATTGGGCCCGTTTTGAGTTCGACTCTGATTGGCTGGGATACATAGTTGCTCCGTGGAAGAATTATTACAGGATACATATTGATCGTTGTTAAGTGGTATTATGTACTGAGATAGAAATGCCAAAGAACATGAGGACTAGCCTTCGGAATTTTAACTAATCAGTCACTTAAAATCATAACTTTGCCGTATTTTATAAAGCCTTGATTTCGTCCTGGCTTGGTCATATCTTTCACTTCGAAAAACAGAGCGATCGACGACGCAAACTTATTTGAACCTTCTCGCAATGGCAATAAAGCAAGTGTCGGTCGTCGTGATCGGTGGCTCACATGCTGGGGTTGGCGTCTGTCATGGCCTTTTGAGACAGGTATCAAATGCTCGAGTCACTCTCATCAGCCCTTCCAAATACTACTATTTCAATATCCCCGCGCCTCGAATTATCGCCAAGCCCGAATCTCTACCATCCGATAAATATCTGTACTCTCTTACCGATATCTTCCAGAAATCGCCCAAGACACTTTTTAGCTTCATAGAGGCAACTGTAACTCAGATAAGTGTCGACGAACGTTTGCTCTTCATCCGCAGGTCCTCCCCCAATTCCTCTTCGTTATCAACCGTACCATTCGACTACTTGGTGATAGCTTCTGGCAGCACGACATACGCTACGGTTGGGAAAGATAGTCTCAAGGTTCCCTTCAAAACAAACGGTGTTGAAGATCTGGCAGCCGCGGTCAAGGCCGCACAATCCAAGATTAAACAAGCAAAAAGTATAATCATTGGCGGAGCCGGTCCCATTGGAGTAGAGTTTGCTGGGGAACTTGCTGAAACCTTCGAAGGACAGAAGGAGGTTACTCTGGTGTCTGCGACCGAACTTCCGCTACCCGGGGTGAAAAATTCTGTGCGCGAAACAGCAGCGAGAATACTTCGAAGTAAAAAGGTTAATATACTAAGCGGCCGAACTGTTAGAGATGTGCAACAAGATCAGGAGTCAAAAAAGTGGACTGTGTCACTTTCGTCTGGAGAAGTGCTTACGGCTGATGCGTACGTGTCTGCTATGGGTGTCGTCCCAAACAGTTCTTTCATACCACCATCATTCCTGGACGAAAAAGGATGGGTCTCTGTTGACGGGTATTTGCGTGTTAGACAGAGAGATGGTACGGCATCAGCCAGAGATGCCGCCATATATGCACTAGGAGACATCACGACACATCGTCATCGGTTGCTTTCTAGGATCCCCAAACAAGTCAAAACGGTCGTTCACAATCTTCTATGTGATATCACTGGAGGAGGTACACAGATTAGATATACGCCCGAGGAAGAACGAAAGATGATGATTGTCCCAATTGGTGCTTCCACTGGAACAGGTCAATTGGGGAACTGGGTGGTCCCGGGATGCTTGGTTTGGTATTTTAAAGGCAAAGACTTTCTCACCTATAAAGCGCCTTCTTTTGTTTATGGTAAACATTAGTTTTCGAGCTTCTCTAGGATAGGTGTGGCTGAGATTGATGACCGAGAACGTGCGAAACACGCTTTTTTTCCAAGTGCCGAAACTCGCGCTCCGGCCATTTTATCTCGAGACATATAAGAATCTAGGATGCAGTATCCCTAACGGCATCAAAAACCTTTATTTAGAAGTACTTATGTATATAAGGGTAACTATTCATTCATCTTAGGGGTAGGGTTTCTTTGACTGTCTTGAGTTAACTATAATAACTGAGTATACGTTCTTTTATTGGATAGTATTTTTTATTTGCTGACTGACAGCGCGTTGGCATATTGACTAGTGCTTAACGACACCATTCACATGAAGTCAAATTTTTTGGTGTTCTGCATTCCGGATTCTAATGAAGAAGTATGTCTGCTTGGAAATAACCCCATGCCAGGGTGGGTAAAAACACCACGGGGTTGTTAGAGCAAGGCTGTGGTGTTTATGCGTTCGATATGGGTAGTGCCACCTTGGGGAAGAGACACAAACAATGTGCTTAAGCGTCAGAAAAACATGGAGACTGTAGTTGGTTGAAGACATTCAAGTGCAGAACCACAAACGTGTAACTAACTCCTCCGTACTGGTAGCAAAGAAGGATTTCTTTAATTTGCTGTCACTTGCCCCGAAACGGAATAGCTCCTTAGCAGGAGCATTAAGCTTAAGCTCATGGAGACAAACATGGGGTTGTCCACATGTGGGATTAATCTATGTGAAAGAGTATAAATGACCACTGGATTGCCACCCCATTAACGGGGCCTCCTTTTTAGGTCAATGGCATATATTTTGGTTCTTCACTATGGTGTCTGGGCACATGCAGTGTCATGCACACCTCAAGCCAGTAGGCTAGGGTAAACCATCAACGCCTTCTCAGCAGGAATTTAAGAACTTTTACGTCGGCAAATCCATGCCTTGTTTTATATTATAAGATTCAAGGATGTTGACAGAATCCCCACGGATTGGCACCATTTTCACATCTGCCACTTCTATGGTCTTCTGCTAGATACCTTGGTAGACCTTCAGTCGACCCTCCTTCTTTGTAGTTATACTCTTATAGATGGCTATATGTGTGTATATATACATATTTATATACAGATATCTAATGGCTGTTTGGAATGCGCGCTCTTTCGCCCGGGAGCAGAAGGATATAATATATCCATATGATGGTTTATCTGAGCTTATAGCTTCATCCAAGGAATATAATAGATGATACTTGTTATTGAAAAAATATTTCACAATTTATATCAAACAAAAATACTTGCAAGGCCATATTACGAACGTGGTGCTTCCGTCATTGCCACATTGACCTGCAGGTCCTTACTTCTCAATGACAATCTTTGAAGCCCATTCTGTTATTCCCGGAATTGATGCAGATTCAAGCAAGAAGGCCATAACAGGCTCTGTCGCTACCTTGGCTGGTTTAAACTCTTTTGCTCTTTCAGAGTCGTGTTCTTTCTTGTCTGAGCCATGAGGTGTCATTGCTCCTGCCAACATGCCCCCAAATGGCTTGAAGACGGTATCTGGATTGGGTTCTGGGTCTTTCATGATGATACCAATGAATTCACTCATAGTGTTCATGTGGTATGGTGGGAGCCAGTACGTATTTTCCATCACTTGCCAGCGAGGAGGAAAGATGCAAAATTCGACGACGGCTGTTCCAGGATCTCGGAACGACGGTGCAGTAAGAACCGTGAAGATGCTTGGGTCCGGATGATCATACAACAGACTACCCAAAGCGCTGAAGCGTCCGAGGTCATACTTATATGGGTAGTAAGACCCATGCCAGGCTGCAACATCGAAGGGAGTATGATCTCGAGTGCAAGAAAAGAGGCTACCATTGTACTTTCGGATAATGGTCCATTCAGCAACCGAGCAGCTCGCAACGCCGTTCGTCACTGTGCCATCAAATGCAGCAACTGGAATTTGAAAGTCCCGCGCATTTGCAAGTCCAGTTGTGCCAATAGTACCGAGTTCGGGCAAGCAAAAATGGCTCTGGCGCAACTCACAAATATAACCTCGGGCTGAACCGACAGGAAGAGTAACCCTGTACTTCAGCCCTCGAGGGATCATAGCAATTTCGTTCGGCCTTTATAAAGTCAGTTTCAATCGACGGCGCCACCGGACAAGCTAACTATTACTCACCTCACCATTAAATAGCCCAGTTCAGTTTTAATATCCAAAACTCCCGCCTGCGGAATAATTAGACTGTCACCATCAGACGAATAGTAGGCGGTATTCGGGGCCATATCCTGTGTGGCGGCGAACACCGAGTAAGAAAAGCCAGTTTTGGTAGCAATGTCTCCAGAGGAGAGAATGACTTTTTGAGATGAGACCCAGTCATAACCGGGCTCCAACTCGAAGTCATTCCAATGCAAGAAATTCGGACTGTACGTCAAGGGCGCCGCAGCAGCTTTCGAAGATGCAGTCTCGGCTGTGTATGGCACGTATTTTTCCCGGTTAAATGAGGCTGTAACACGATACATCCACACGCTAAGGTTTAGGTTCCTCGGAGTGGTAAAAGAGGTACCACTTATACACTCAGTGAGGAGCTTATATGGTGGTACTTGCGGGCTGTTCTGTGCAACTGGATTCGCACCCTTTAGAGCTTCGGAGCTGTGAATGTGATTAGCTGCCCCATTGCCAATTGAATGTAGCTTGTCTTGGACATACTGATGGTAAGACCCCAGCCCGATATTGTATGCATACTTCTCCGGTACCGTAAATTGTGTGACAGGCATGGTGAGCTTATTACTGCAATAAAAGATCAGTATCTCTGTAAGCATCGGCTCTGACCAAGATTCACACACCTGGCTGGTAGAAAATTAAGGATGATGGGTTAGTTGTATAACTAGAAGATTGATGCACTGAGATGACTTGCAAATCTCTTAATTTGAAGAACGGATAAGAGATATTTATATATTCAGTGCAGTGGACTTTTGAAATATTCACAACTAGCAATCACCAACCATTACTCCAGCTTCGGTTGGTCGGATCGAGGAAACTCAGGGCCATGCCGAACGTCCGGGGCAAATTGAACAAATTATTAAGCTGTGCAGTTCCAGACCTGATCCTGCAGTGAGTTTACGTCTGGAATGCTCACGCTGCACTCGACGGATTTAACCCCAATCCAATAACACGGGAAATAATGAAGGTAAAGTGATCCGGAGTTAAGGTTGGGCTATAGATGTCAATCATTGACCGAGGACGCTAGGTTCTTACACACTTAGTTCGTGTTATTTCTATCATGTGCACCCCAAAGACTGATTTATGTCCGGCGCCATGTTCCAGATCAATATCGATGGGATGAATTGCTGGTCTCACTTGTGGATGGGACCCGCGATAATCAAGTTGACGATTCGCTTTTGAGCAGGAACAACATGGGTCAAGGCAACTTGGTATCTTATGGTCATCTTGTGCAGGAATGGACATCATATGTTCATCAAAATGGGCTCTCTCCTCGATTGAGGTATAATTCGATGAAACAGGCCATTGATTTCCAAACAATCAAATGCCGCGCGGCTCAAAGCTTCACTGGATTTTGGCCTTCGCTTTAATTTGACTGAAAAACTTGTTGCATAGTTGCATCGCTATAATTCGCAAGTATTACAGTGACTCTGGATTCCGCCGAGTTCTCTTTGCCCGCATAAACTTCGGCTTGTTGAATTAATAAGTTGTATGATATCCTGCGCTGCTGATATATCCTTATTAAAGATGTGTGTTAAAATAGTCTCCAATAGTCCTGAGCTGGGTTCCACAACATAATATTCGGGTAAGAGATGATTTGTGACTCGGAACCGGAAAGGGCCTTCCGATGAGAGATCAACGGGAGGAGATTTTCCCAGGTCCGGATTGTTTTCCAGCTCCGGGCGTTGAAGTTCGCACATTTGAAATGTTATTTGGGAATCCGGAGTAAACTGGAGGTCTTTCATCCCAAGGCCTCACCATAAATTCACCTAGTTGGACGTAAGTTGAGCAGTATTTTTGATGGCAATCAAGGCCTCGAAGTGTTGGGGCGTTTTCAAGGTCCAGAATGCGGTCATATACGAATGTGCGTAGTTTATATAACAAGATAAGATTCAGCATGAGGGTTATCGTTGTCATTTAGTAGGAAAAGACTCCGAAAGGCTCAAGCCATACCTAGTGGCACGTATCAACAAACGCAAAGGGGTAAGAAAACTACCAATGAAATAGGAGGAAGAAGCAGTCAATCAAAAACTGCTATTACTACGATAGTACTATGTAATTCCTGGGTCTCGTGGGGGCTGTGGAATGGAAATGGAGATGGCGGGGAGAGAGATGATTGCGGAGGAATCAAAAAAAGCCCGTTTTCCACACTGGGAAATATAACCCTAAGTGCTTAATTTCCAAAACTCACCTAACTTTATCGGGCGACCTAGGTGCTGTTTTACAGCAATCCCCATGCAGATGAAGTTCCTCCTATGTACAATCGGATATTCTCGACATTGGCCTTGAACTTTGATCTGTAGTGTTCAAGCTTAGGCTGATTGTGTGAGGTTGATCGCCGATTCCAAATACCAATGTGTCTTAGCTTTCTGGATTCCAACAGAGCTTCTAATACAGGGGACTAACAAAACGCACACATACAAAATTGCCAAAATGCAAACATCCTAAAAACATACGTATTTAAATATTACTTAGTTACTCCGTACTATTTCCACGCAGAGACCACTACAGTATGCCTTCTCATTGGTGAAATGATGACGGAGGCTTATCTAGGGCCCAGATCGCCCTGTAAGCGCGCTTGTCCATGAGGCAGATTATCATGGTAAGCAACTTTAAAGTCTTGCCCATAAACTGACTCCTAAGCACGGGCTAGGTCTTGGGCGGGCTTATGCTGGCCAGACAGAACGATAGTTAGATGGGTGGGTGATTTGCGGTGGATGAAGCAGGGAATTAGGTAGGCGGCAAGTACCTATATAAACCAATTAGGAACTGTGCGTGGGGATATGTGAATATTACATGATATTACAGATAGGTAATCCGAAGTGGATTTTCGGCAGAATCAAAAGCCGAATTTGTAACGAAATGCGCATTTAGTCCAGCGTGGGTTAGGATACTACCATCCGGTAATATGTTCTTAACGTCAAAAGAGCAAGATACGATGGAGCAAACGAAAATCTCCAAGTCTTGCGAAGAATGCAAACTTCGCAAAGTGAGATGTGAAAGTAGGCCTATCCACTTTTGTTTATCTGCATAGCAGACATACTTATTTGGTATTTGCAGTGCGAGAAGACGATAATGCTCAGGCTTGCAACAATTGCAACGTGAGACAACAGGATAACACCATTTCGTTCTTTTCATGCTCATTTCAGCTATTAGAGGCGTAATGTTCCCTGCCATTTTAACCCAAGGAAGAAGAGAGGACCACGTGTTTCTCATGCCCCATCGACTGTTCGTGGTGAGTTGAGAGTTGGGATAGCGCGGATTTCTGGATATTCCTAGTTCCTTAGGCACTATCCACTAACTTACTTCCCTTCATGGATTGCTCGCAAAAATAGTTCGCACACAGACCTCGTCCTACAGCGACGATGTCTCGAAGCAAATTGCCGTACCGCGGAAATTATTTGTTGATCATCTCCTCGAAGATGGGTCGGATTCTGAAAATCGCCGAAATATGACTTCCATACTGAAGGTATGATTTATATGGACCCCTACAGCAAAGCAAGTACTCACTATATGCTTCCCAGGCCGACGAAAAGTACGGTAAGCTGTCACTTCGACCCATGGGTTCAGCCGGGTATATATCTATTCTAATAAACAACAGCTGGGAGTTCCAACATTGCCATTTTCTCCGATCAAAAGATATCATCTATATCTAGCCGCCTGGGTCACAAAGAATTCCAGGTTCTGTTCGACCGGCTCAATTATATTGTCAATGCGAGGGTGAATCGCGATTTCCGTCCAGTGGACAGGCTAATGAACTCCAGAGCTTCCTCTGCCTCGCTGAACATTGGGACTGATTCTGCCACTGTCTACTGTGCCGGTGCGCCTCCAATTACACTGCCTTTTACCTCAAACTAACAAATATTCTCCCCAGCGTACTTCGAATATGTGCATCCGGCATATCCATTTCTCCAACGACATGAATTTGAGAAAATTTTCAACAACCGACGCTCCCAGTTTTGCGAGGATCCTCCGTACTCTGCCTTATACCACGCAGTACTAGCACTTGGCTGCCAACGTAGAGGTGGGGGGTCTTTTCAATCAGGTCAGGGGGCAGCTTGGGCGCTATTCCAAGTTGCGTTGGACATGTTGCCTGAAATCCTCACCTCCAAGG
Source organism: Talaromyces sp. PL2406 (assembly GCA_023626215.1). Lineage (NCBI taxonomy): Eukaryota > Fungi > Ascomycota > Eurotiomycetes > Eurotiales > Trichocomaceae > Talaromyces > Talaromyces sp. PL2406. Next base: position 491,658 of record JAMAGL010000020.1, on the reverse strand, counting down.
AGACACTAGTTCATGCCCAAGTAAGGATCTTGTCTGCATGTTGACGATTGTTTCTGCTAACATCATTGCAGGCCGTTACCGCGATGGTTATTGGACCCGCAGGTTTGAATCAGGATACTCAGCTAACTCATATTAGGCCATCTTTGCCCGCAATTTGTCTTGTATTCAGATTGAGAAGACTCTGACTACAGAAGCCGCCAGGATTGTGCAGGCGCTTGGCATCAACCGCGCAATATATAACGGTGCAAGTGCAGACCTATGTCGGAAGACATTCTGGGTGGTTTACATACTCGAAAAGACGCAGGCATTCGCATGTGGCAGGGATTCTGTATGTGTCTGTACTCATTCAACATCAATGACATTTCACTAACATGGGCCAGATCTTGATCGACTCCAACATCAGCACACCTGTTCCCCATATCCCCGAGACAGTCGTTTGCGGTTGGGACTACTTTAGTGCATTCTGTCGTTTTAGTCGACTTTTATCCAAAGCCCAAGATACACTCTTCTCGACGAGCGCAACTTTGATTCCTTCAGACGCAATGATATCCACCATCGATAGTTTCATGCTAGACCTCGAAGGCTGGAAGAATACCATCAACGTTCAATTCCAGCCTGGGCGTGCTCTCCTGCAAGTTGGCGGCCTGGACAGTATCTCAATTGAACTAAAGATAAGAGTCAGCTACCATTACTACAGTGCTGTTATCGCTCTGGCTCGGTTGAAGCTCAATATTCTATCCCCGGAGTCTATCCAAGACAGACTTGAAAGCGAAAATGTGCTCATTCACTCCTGTCGCTCGATTATCGAGCTTACACGACACATTGATGTTGAAACTTACACTCCAATTGGGTCAGTATCTAGTCATTATTGTCGGAATAGAGAGCAGATTCATACTAACATTGAAATAAGGGTTCTGCTGTCGGTCCCACTGTCTGCTCTCTTTATACTCTTCGATTTCGTGATACATAACCCCTCACATGTGGAAACGAAAAGCAATATTGCCTTATTAGGCGTGGTGTCTGGATACTTCTGCCGGCTGGAACTATACTCGGACGGGCATTTGCCAACCTCCCATTTGTCTGACCTTGCCCACATCGCCCGGGGTTATGTACATGATTTGGAAGCCAGAGTTACAGGAGAGCAAACGGAGCTTTTGAATGTCGCCTTTTCCCGTCATCATTCTCATTCAAATGAAGATGGAACTATGACACAATCCACGCCGCCATCGTTTGTAAGTCGGAATCTAATCTTGTAGTCAAGGACAAGGATTTAATGAAACACGCTCACAGACAGGCCAATCGTTTTCATTGACGCATCTGTCACAAACCGATAGCGCCACAGACGAGAATACCTATGATCTTAATACTGGGTTTTCGTCTACTGAAAGTGGATATGCGGAATTTTTCGATTTGACGAGCTTTTTCGCGGATGGGAGTCCAGCTCTTGTTGATCCTTCTGCGATACGAGTGCATCGTACATCCTCGGATATGATGTAGTTTAAAAGAACAGTATGGTCACCAATTCCGAGGGAGCAGAATTCTATTACCCCTTTTTGTTAATTTCTATTTTTATTTTCATTTTTAACGAAGGAATTATTCCTAGATTGCGGCTTTGTTCTTGTGCGTTATGTCACAACAATCCCATTAGATGGTAGACTGCGAGCGAGGACAGGACTTGAAGATATTGCAACCCAGTGCCAATGCCATGACCTTCTTACCCTTAATTTTCTCTAGATTTTAATGCTGAAAGACTCATATGGCCCAATAGCTGTTTCAATGTCTGTCTTGACCGACCTTTTACTGCTCCCCTTTCATATCTACCATACTCTATGTGTATTTCAGTACGGTGATATGAGTGTTTAAAATTGCCTTAGGAATCTTGTGTTTGATGTCATTGCCTATGTACCGCTGTGTGCCGGTCGCGCCGTGCTTGATATCTGTGTATGGAGTCTTGCATGCCATGTTCACCTGTCTGGAATCTCTAAATCTACGGGTCTACGCAAGATACGGGTAGTCTTCTGTCCGGTTTGGAGACCCATTCCCACCAGACCATATGCTGAGCTGAAGTGTTGAGCAGTGACATAAGATTTGGTTTATCCAGACTTTCATTCAAAGCGGACCCAGGTTGTATGTCTGCCAGATGAAGAGATAAGAATCCTCGTACCGTTTAGCACTTTTGGAGATTTGGCGGCTTGGAGGATCTGTAAAATCAGTCAACATCGAGAGAGTTTGAAGGCATCGAGGGGTGTCTCGCCTGCGAAAGTAGACCTCCGCATGATCAAAAGGAGCTTGAGTGGGTAGCGAGGGACCGTCCAAAGAAGATATATTAAGAGACATTTTGGCTGAATTTGGCGTGATATTCCAGTGTACGGGAGTTGTAAGGCATTTTTGCGCTTTACGGGGTCCCCTTGTCACTTCCAAGCCTTCCTAGGTTCAGTCTCGATTACCTCGATAAAACTTTCCAACGCGTAAACAATCACACAAGGCACAGCACGTAATCTGGAAAGTTCAAGCCTAAGCGAGACATTGGAGCCGAGGCGACGGTTGAATCGGCAGAAGAGATTTCTTTGGGTAAACGCCCCCGGTCTAAATGCAGCTTGTCAACTTCCGTCCTATGCGAGTTTCCAAGTTCCGGGATTTCGGTGTTAATTGATCCCGTCAACTTAAGTCGCGGTAAAACTCTGCAATGCAGCAGCTTGGTTCACATTCATCCCTTCGGCATTTCGGAGTTACATCCCTCTGTGTCCGCATTACCGTAATAAGATCATCATGTAGGGTGCTGTACTGTACAATGGCACACAACCTCATTGTCAAACTCAGTTCCGAATGCCCCTACGAAGGGTCAAAATCTTCGCATCTCTACTTGCACCGGCTTGAAGCAGCCACAATCCGCAAGGCCGATCTCGAAATAGCTTTGACAAGTTTGCGAAGTCGAAGAGGTTGAGATCGTAAGTATAACGACATGGATTACAGCGCAGAAATTGGAGCCAACATCGAGGCGGCAGATCCCCAAGAGGAAAATCCATACGAAGTGAGATGGGATGACGGAGATAATGACTCAATGAATCCAAGGAGCATGGATATATGGGGGAAGTGGGTGACCGTGCTGATTGTCAGTGCCAGCTCCCTAGGCGTGTAAGCCCCCCTTCATTTGCCTCCGTGCTATCGAAACCTCGTGGGACGGATGACTGAACCGTAACGAAATGGGGTTTATTCTTTGAGGGCACTTCTTGACTTGAGTATAGTGTAAGGCTGCTCCTGTCCACGAATACTAACTTACGGGGCTAGTACGTGCACGTCATCTATATACTCCTCGACATACTCCCAAATTATGGCAGAGTATAACTGCTCCCGAACAGTGGCAACTCTGGGACTATCGCTCTTCGTCGCGGGACTTGGAATTGGGCCCATGTTACTGGGACCTTTGTCGTATGTTCTGCTCTCAACCGCTGGCTCTGCCTCTCAGCTAGCTGTTATTGACTATAGCTGTCTGTTAGTGAATTTTATGGGCGACGTCCCGTCTACATATTCTCATTCGGGTTCTTTGTCGTGTGGCTCATTCCTTCAGCAGTGGCTGAAAATATACAAACTATTCTGGTAGCGCGTTTCCTTGATGGCCTTGCTGGAAGCGCATTTTTATCAGTCGCTGGGGGAACCGTTGCAGACTTGTTCAATAAGGAATACCTCCAACTGCCCATGATGGTTTATACGGCTGCCCCCTTTATTGGGCCATCTATTGGGCCATTTTTGGGTGGCTTCATCAACCAATACACTTCTTGGCGATGGACATTCTATATGTTACTCATCTGGTCAGGAGTTAACTTGGCTATGATCCTCTTCTTTGTCCCTGAGACTTACCATCCAGTTCTACTGCGACATAAGGCTCAGAAGCTCCGGGATGAAACAGGAGACAAGAGATGGGAAGCGCCAATAGAGAAGATAAACCGGTCAATTCCGCAAACAATTATGTACTCATTTCTCCGGCCATTTCAACTACTTTTTCTTGAGCCGATGTGTTTCCTTCTCTGTCTCTTCTCCGCCATTCTCCTCGGTATTCTGTATCTATTTTTCGGTGCCTTTCCACTCGTTTTCGGCGTGAATCACGGGTTCACCCTCTCCGAGACCGGGGTGGCCTTCTTAGGAATCCTGATCGGGATGTTGATAGGTATTTCGACTGAACCTCTCTGGCGTAAGAACTATGAAAGACTAGTCAACCGACGAGAAGATGCCGCTGGAGAAATTAGGAGAAGTCCGCCAGAGTACCGGCTGCCACCCGCCATCGCTGGCGGTTGTGTAGTTCCAGTGGGCTTGTTTTTATTTGGATGGACTACATACAGTTCCATTCACTGGGTTGCCCCTATCATTGGGGCGGCTATTTTCGGAATTGGGTAAGCTGAACTGATTCACTATTTTCACTGGAACTCTTGGATCTACAAGAGAAGCATCCGATAGCCAGCTTCAAGCTTCAAAACATACGATGCATTGATAACTCAGTGTTTAGTTAAATGGTCCGGAGTTGCTAACCATTGGATCTTCTTCTGTAGAACGGTCCTAGTCTTCAGTGGCATCTTCACCTTTCTGGTCGACGGGTATCCGCTCTACGCTGCCTCTGCACTTGCGGCGAATAGCTTTTTGCGAAATATTTTTGCGGGTGAGTCGAACCACGTATGTTTGGCGAGAAATGCTTTAATTAACACATTTGGAAGCTGCTTTTCCGCTTTTCGGAACACAGATGTACCATAAGCTCGGTGATCAGTGGGCTACGACTATTCTAGCGTTCTTGACTGTTGTCATGGCACCATTCCCGTACATATTCTTCGTATATGGGGAAAGGATGAGACTAAACAGTCGCTTTGCAGTAGCATAAATGAGATCCGACGAGAAAATCGTGATACATAAAGAACTCACTCCTCTTTTCTCACTGCAAGCGTCGGGCTTGTATTTTTCTCCGCTTTCTTCAGCTTATCCATTAGATACACTCTAGGCTAGGCAGTGCCTGCCTAAGTAGATGCTACGACTTAACGATGGAGGTGATGCATGGCAGCTAGTCATCCACTTTAACATATCGTCTGTAGCCACGTCTACAAATTACATTCCTCGGTGGTTCCCTGGCGCCCGCTTGTCTTATTTGATCAATGGTTCATGTTTTTACGTCAAGTGAAATTCTTTTGAGTTAAAGAAACTAATCTATTTTATTTATTACAATACGCGTCTCGTGTGAATACGTACTCCTCTTTTAGATGGCATTCTCCTCTCTTGCCTGGAAACATACCAAGGTATACATAAACAAGGTTCGCAATAGCGTACAGTCCAGCTAACTAGTCTCTATCCACCCATCCATTCTTCCAGCAGTACCTGCCCATATTAAATGAGACCGCTTCTTTGGTCATCAAAATTGTTCCTCTTCGACGTCGTATGCTAGGGGTCCCTGTCCTATCCCCATCTTATCGAGACCAACCGCCCCATAGACCCGCAGTCCCCATGAAATTGCTAGTTCGTTCACCCGGAGACGCAGCGGTGTTTTCTTTTTGCGGATATCGCTGTTTCGCTCCGCAGTCTTGAGCATCTGTTCAGTCCTGAGCTTGCGTTTACTCTCGTATGATTGCAGAAGATCTTCCAAACTTCGAGACTTTGGGGTATTCAAGTTTCGAGAATGGTGAGTTAGAAGGGTTGAAAACAGGAAGACGTCTTCCAGTGCCATGGATACGCCTTGGCTAGCGTGAGGGGGCATCGCATGTGCCGCGTCGCCAATAATAAGGCATCGCCCCTTAGACCATGGCCTTCCAGGGGGGATCTTAAAAATCGGGTAGAATTTCACCACATCTGTCTTGCGCACGACATCTCTTAACATGTTCACCCATGGAGAATCAGCATCCCCCAAGAGGTTAACGAAGGTGGTTTTCAAGTTGTCGACCTCCTTTTTACCGCGCTCCTCCCATCCATCGCGAGTGTCCAGGGATTTAGGCATGGTAATCTCACGTGAGAAGAACCAGTAGAGGACATCATGGGCAGCCGGGCTAATTGCAAACATCCCATCTGAGGTCAATGTTGCGTGGACGGCGTCCATCGACGAAGCAGCAGGCGGAAGTTTAGATGTAGGAATCAGAGAGAAAACATTTGAAATGCCTGTATACTGCGGGGTGCAGTTGGGGTCCACGTATAGCTTGCGTACGGAAGAGTGAATACCGTCACAGCCAAGGAGAAAGTCTCCCGTGTCACTGGTGCCATCCGAAAAATGAACGGTGACTTTATCGTCCTTTTCTTCTATGTCCGTGAGGCGTTTGTTAAAATAAATAGGTACGCCCTTCTCGCTGGCCCTGCTCAAAAACACGTCTATTAGGTCTGTCCTCCGTATCCTCAAGTAGCCAAATCCAGTTTGCCGCCTGCTCCAGGACACCATATCCATCCCGCCCATTTCATTGCCTTTGAGAGAATGTAAGCGGAGCATGGATGTCTCCGTTCCTTTCGCCATCATCGCGTCGTAGAGCCCCATGCGTTGGAGAAGTCGTAAGCCGTTAGATGGGATGCCCACGGCTCCTCCGAGCGTCGTTGGCTCGCTGCGAACCTCATAGATTGGACATGAGATATTATTCTTCTCTTGTAAATGCAAGGCTGCTGCAACGCCGGCGGGACCGCCGCCGATGATAATTACCTGAAGATCACAGGATACGGTATCAGTCGCTACTCTTTACAAGCACCTTCACACGGCTCCACTCACTTTTTCAATGCCCTTCATTCTCGCGCTTATTGCTGATAGATTGATGTTCCTGTTGGTGATCCGGTTATGTCTCGAAGCTTTAGTTAGAAACGCAATGATCCAAAACACAGAAACAAACAAGTTGTCCTCAATTCAGTATACAAGAGAAACCAGTTCGTAGTACGTACTTACTATACTACGCCGATGGGACCGTTCGGATAATGTAGCGGGGTTTCGGGTTTTATACTATTACGGTATGGTCTCTGTCAAACTTGCCTCGAGATTCTTGGGATTATGCAGGCATTGGGTGACCGTCGCTTTTGTTAGGGGCGATCAAGTCTAGGTTCGCTATTAACTCAATCGCTGTGCGTCATGTTGTATCAACTAACTGACCTCGAGACTACCTGAATAGATTTCAGCAGACGAAGACGATCCTGAAATTCCGAAAATCCGAGCTAAGGGACCTGCAAGTTACCCAGTAACCCTGAATTAATCTGGTCCAAAAACTGACCGTTGGCCGACGGTACAGTGGATGGAGTAAATGTGAAAATCGTAAAACGGCATTCTGCTTTGTAATCGACTATTTTTGCAACTCATGCTTTGGTCTTTCCCTCGAGCAATTCCATTCTGATGATATCGTAAGTACCTAATCTTGTCGCGTATGTTCTTGCGTAACATTCAGCCAACAACATTCCATGAAGCTGCTTATACTGTAATATTCATATTCAAGCACTCATACATTCCAAGTTGAGCAGAGTATCCCACAATATAATATGAACTCGCATAGAAACGACAGATATGTGTCCGGCCAAGATTAGCAGCCATCCGTCACTTATATGCGTCATCAAATACCTCGAACTCCAGGAAGACACGTATACACAGATGTAGGACTTCAGTTCATGAACCAAAGTAGACGTATGCTGCATACAGCATGAATATTGTTCGACCCGAGTGGCACACATGGTCTTGACATCAACTAGACATTGAATATAAATGCCTACTTAAGCTTGAGACAATTTGATTTATAATTTGACAAGTCTCTCCAAATGATGGCTCGCAATCATTTCTAACTCTGCAGAATCAGTTGGGATACTTTTCACGATATTTGCGCTGCCGCTTCCTGTCCAGTACTCCTTACTGCTGTTGGCCAGGACGGAAGTTATGTTAGTGGCGTTGCTGTGCAGACACCCTGAAAGCGTGTTTAGCAAGAGTGCTAGCAAGGGCGTTTGCGCCGTAAGGGCCAGAGTACTCATTTCGTCCGAGTAGTAAGGAACTCTACTGCCATTGTAGGTAATCTCAGTAACCTTGGTGGTGAGTGACAAGTAGCCGTTTCTGATGTATTGAGCTTGCTGGGAAATTATCGTGCTGATGTTGTCGAGAATAGCAGTCAGATTCGCTCTGCCACGTATTTGTACCGAATTATTGCCTGGCATCAAATAGAGGTTCTCAATGACGCCTTGACCAATCACAATATCACCGGCTTGGATTTTGACAGTTGTGTTGCCCTATATTGAATTAGAGCCCTTGTTAGAGTGATAATATGCTATTACTGAAAGTTTTGAGGCGTAGGCTGCGATGGTAAGAGTTTCGACGTACGATTTCCATAGTCAGTACAGACTGATTAGGCAGAGTAGCATTAGCGATAAGGTTCGTACCGTCGCTTTCGGCTGGGAGGACCAGGGACGCGGAATCAATAGTAAAGCCGGCGAGCTGGTTCAATCCTGGATACTCATTAGCAAGCCAGGCAAGGACTCTTGGGAGGAGATTAAGAATCGTAAGGACAAAGAGGGTAGAAGAAACATACCATTGGAAGGAATTGCCTTGTCTAGATCTAGAGTGAATTTCTTGATATTTCCCAGTTGTGTGATGATTTTGCCTTTCAATCCCAGACCACCAGTATTCAAAAAGATAGTATTGTGGACGAAACTTTGCCAAGCAGTGTAGTTCTCGAAGATGGTGTACTGATTCGTTGCCCTAATGCTAGTGTTCTTATGGATCCTTAGTCCAGGAAGATTCAGCTGTGCTATAGGGTAGGCCGACCCGATCTGAGGGACGTACAGCTGGAGCTGCGTGGGCTCAGTTCGTACGGTGAATGGGCCGGGGACGTAAATGTGCGATGTAATACTCAGTAGAACGGAGTCATTTTGAGGCTGCAAAACCGTCGCGGCATCAATCACGACCGAGCCGCTGTTAAGCAAATCTTGTGCGATACTTGGGATGACTAAAAGGAAACTAGATCATGTTGTCAGTCAGTATGATTCTTTCTAGTTCGAGCTGCTTCGGTTTTCGCTCACAGGCATGGGAGGAGAATGGCCAGAAGAACGATAAGTCCAGTAAGATGGAAGACCCAAAAGCGTCTGTAGTGTTGCTTGACCTTCTGCCATTTTGTAGGACGAATTGGAGGGGTGAAATGCGTGGCATTCTCCTCGTGCTCCGCAGCCGCTACTTCTGTATCTTAGTCAATAATGGGACTTCTCATCAAACATTTTCTCTTTAGCTCCCAGGTCTCTTGCAGGAAAGTTTAAAGGCTCAGAAACAGACGGAATTTGCGATTGCATACCTTTTTTCTCGGTAGCCCACTTCCTCCGGTCACTCCCAATTTGGGATTCAGAGAGCTTCTCCAGGGAATTCGGTAACTTTGTTCCACCAGTAGAAGCAGCAAGACCTGTCATAGCAGGCTTTCCAATGCCTACCATTCTAAGCTCTGATTGCTTTGTGACTGTTTTTATCAACATGAGACGATTTAATGGTTGGTATGACCCTCACAGGCTCTGCGAAACTTAGCTCGTAGAAGGGTTATATTTCAATCTGTAAAGTGCAGGCTTAATGACTGATTCAACATGTTGAATACACTTTCTATGACTACTTCAAGCGTTAGTTTAATAATTTCTTTATCTACGCTCATCCCCACAGACACAGAGGAGCCGAGGGAATCATTAGACCGACAAAAGAGCCTCTTCACAAAACCCTCGGCCCCCCGCAAGCTCCCTAGGGGAGAAATCCAACTTATCAACTTTGACCTGTGCAGATCGTCGGAGTTTCGGCGCTATTGGACTTCTATATCAACATTAGCAACTCAACCATATCATTTGTAGGTGTGGTACAAAGAGAACTTCATCATTACAGTATCCGGCACCATTTCCGGCAGCATTTTCGTGAGTTCTACACGTACCTGTGCTCGAATCATCCTGAGAACTATCTCCCGGTATACAATTTCCTTGTTCGTTATATCTGATCATATCCGGGAAAGCTAGTGGCAAGCAAGCCATACACGAGAAGTTGGTTGATCGATTTATATTTTTGTTCAAATGTTACCGGTACAGGACAAGGGTGCGAATCGATCACAATGTACTTTTACTCTAAAGCCATGGGTATGTGCATCTATCCTCTCAAATCATTATAAGATCTCCGTAGGCCTCTCTATGAGGAATATATCGGCGATACTGCACGCACAGCAGCAGTCCAAGAAGCGGTTGAAAGCCTAGATACCAATGAAATATCAGTACAAGTGCTGGCGATACCACACTGCTATGGTCCAAGTACGGTCTGTCAGAAGTACCAACCCTAACCTAAGCTCAACTCGCAGCCGATTTGAAGTCGATTTCTCTGGAAATTTCCCGATTTTAGTTGTGCCCCTCTATAACTAGGAACTAATCTAAATAGGTACCTATAGTTTAGTTTGTATTACCCTCCCAATTCACAACGAAGAGAACCATCATATGTTGCATTGATAAAACTTGTTCAGGGAACGCTAGAATGATGGTGTTGTTGAGAAAGTAGGTCGACTTCCGAAGCCCGAGAGTCTGACATCTGGGTAATTACTCGATTCTGAAATAATCCGTGACTTTATGACAGTTTTCCACACGAGTAGCGTCTTCTGTCGCAATGGAACACCCTCAAGCAAGGCACCTGTGGAAAATCCGTCCTAGTCGCAAATTTAAATGTTTTTATCACCGAGTCTGGAAAGGTAATCTCATCATACGAATAGGAACAAAGAATACTCTTTCCAGTACAAGCTCATTCTCCATTCCGATAATTTCGGCCTCCTCAATGTGCGGCCTGCCAAGAAAGTCTTCTTCCTCATCGGGCATGTTAGTGGCTTACTTTCTTTTCAGTGAATCAACAATATGCATAGGAAGTTATCATCGGTGGTGGCCCAGCTGGACCCGCACCGGCGATCTAGCTCAAGGCCTGTGCAGTCCATGCACGGAATCGATTTGACGGACATGGATTTAGCAGCCTGGAGCCGGACTCAAAAGGAGGATATGGTTTCATGCGCGTCTTTCGAACTGACGTTTAATCCACTCTTGGAACAGACCCATCAGGAAAACATACCAGTCTATTTCAGAAAACAAATGGCGAAGATAATGGAGGACGAAGCTGGAGTAGAGGTCATGTTTGCTGATGGAACGACTGTATCTTCGGTTCTACACCTTGGCTGTGACTGTGTCCTCTCTGCCGGCCGATCCTTATATGTCGACTGGGATGTAGAGCCAATCTATTTGGGCATCTCTAACATGTTTACTACCCTACCGACGTCTCCCCCTGCCAGCTTTGCACGAGATCCGTCCTGCAGAAGTGAAGCGACCTTTCGTCGCCAACTAGTGTATTTCGTAACAACCTGGTCTGCTCCTCCGTGTTCCATAAAAATGCTCATACTAATACTTGTTTTCCTGAATATACATGAACAAAGAAGATAATTATAGATGTTCAAGGTCTATCAAGAGCTCCGAACGGAGAAATACAAGTGACAAGTAAGCGGTCTATCTCAAATTTGTAGTATTTTCCCCTCGCATTGAACTGGGACTACTTTAAATACTTCGCCTATAGCATGCAACTCTATGTCTTGCAACTCAATCTATGTTTCGATCCACGAAAGAGTAAACGAGTCGTGCCATTTCGCAATTGCCATTCGTCCCAGTTATCACAGTGCGACGAACATATCGACGCTCCCCTTCGATCATTTCAAATCCCCAGACCTTTTTCATTATAGTCAGAATGCAATCTGGTATCCAATCTGGGGCTCCTTTCCGTTGTGGGTTTACTTTACCTGTTCAGCAATCCATTTTGGCTCCTGACTGCGGATGACAACGTGTATCCATAGTCCGTCTTTGCCGCCTTCAAGAGGTTCAACTGCCAGGGATTTCTCAACGAGGAACCCATCATGCGGCTTGCCGGTCTCATCAATTTCTGCTCGTAGATATTTACTAACATTCGGATCCTTTGTCGAGGTCCGAGTCTCCACAGAAGGCACTGGATTTGCGACTCCGTCGGAGTTGTCGATAAATCGGGATTGAACTATTGTCCTCCCAAAGATATGATCTTCCTGAGGGTACTCCTGCCAGTCTAGATAGCGAATTTCACTCGTTCCCCCCAAATTGACGTTGGTCGATTGGCTTATAGCTATTTGGCTTATCGTATTGCCCGTGTTAGGACTGGGAGCTTCGAAGTGTTTTATCTTGACAGTGACTTCAGTCATCCCAATGGCCTTCCGCACAACCCAATTTATTCCTTGCTGTGAATATGATCAGTAAACGAAGCACTTTTATCTGTTGCAAGATATGGCAAGACAATTACCAATGCAAGGAGCGGATCCGAGTTGGTCGAGAGTTTCTTGTCCTGAGTGAACCCCATATCGACGTCAGTAAATTCCATTGCTCAAGCTTGTAAACTCAAGAGACAGTTAGTGTCACCCACCAACATCCATACTCCTGTTAGATTCTCTATCGAAATGTCACTCGGGACAGCCATTTCGATAATATAGTCTATACAGTGTATTTTTTCTGAGCTTGTTTGGAAAGAGATATATCAATTTTCAATCATCAGTAGTCGATTGACGGCAACGCATTTATACATGGGTTAACACATTGATCAGCTACTGGACAGTGACTTCGGCTCCTTTCGCACACAGTCATAAATAAAACTGGAAGATATTGACGGATGATTTCCCATGAAGGAATTTCACCGAATCGCCAGCGATTTGCCCGAAGACAGTTGTTCCGATTTCACGTGGCAGGAAATGTGGGTTGGCATTTTTATATTCGGTTTTGTGTATAAGTATGCCTGTCAGTATTTGTTGATAATTGTGTAAACTGCATCTACCATTTGAAGGGGGAGAGCAGGCTTATGCGCGCATTTGAAGTGCTGGAGTATCATATACAAAGGAAGTAATGGACAACTACCCATCGCATATTCTACTGAAGGGGGGGACATTACTTCTACATGACGAACATGCCCGGGTCGTACCGAGAAAGGCAGATTTGCTGATCCGAGATGATCGTATCGCTCGAATTGATGACGAGATTCAGCCTCCAGTATCGAGCAAGATAATTGACTGTGCAGGCAACTTGATCTCTCCTGGGTTTATCGATACGCACAGACACTTGTGGCAAACTCAACAGAAAGGCCTTCATTGCGATCAAATCTTACTTGACTACTACCACTCTGGTACAGTGGAATATGATCTGCCTCTGACTTCTGCTTCTGGGACCTGACAAAAGAACAGGAAACCTCGCTAGCTCTCACTATGAGCCCCATGATGCTTTCTGCGGTGTTTTGGGAAGCTGTATGGAGGCCATAGATGCTGGAACAACTACGGTCGTTGATCATGCGCATGTCAACTACTCTTTTGAACATAGTAAGGCGGGACTCTTGATTCTCCTCCCATTTACAGTATGTATTGTGCGCGTTATACTGACTGGTCTTAGATGAAGAAGCGATTCGTGGGCAAATTGCCTCCGGAATTAGGTCTATTTACTGCTATTGTGTTCATTCACGCGTCTCTACATGGCAGCCAGAGCTCAAACTTGACCATGAACTTCATGTCGATGCAGAAATGGACAACTTCAAAAAGCTAGCAAAGGAGCAGCCATTTGGCCCAAATGGAAGGGTCCGACTTGGTTTTGCGATGGACACGATGTTTGTTCAAGCCAAAGTCCTAAGGGATGCTTTCAACAAAGCTCGTGAACATGGCGCGCAGCTGCTCACGTCTCATTTGACAAAAGTGAGCATGATGGATAGTAAGTATATTCATGTTTTTGGTTCTTTCTATCATTCCCATTGTGGGTGATTGTTTTTCGACTCCTGTTACATCTCGCTAATGGTTCTTCAAAAGACATGCCCTCCGCAGTGACAACACTACATGACAATGGATTGCTCGGACCTGACACCTTGTTGTCGCATGGAAACAACATTACAAAAGAAGAGCTTCTTTGGATTGGAGTGGCAGGTGCTCATCTCTCGAGCACCCCCATGTCAGAACTTCAAATGGGTCATGGGCATCCAATCTGTCTTGAACCAGACTTTCTACCATTGTCCTCCATTGGTACGGACAGCAATAGCATCAGTACTGCATCAATACCTGTGCAGGCGAACACTGCCCTGCAGATTACCCGTGCGCGGCAGATGGCAAAGAACATAAAGGATGGCACCTGGGACGGTAGTATTGGTCCTAGAGCCGAAGACGCATTTAATCTCGGGACTATGCTAGGGGCCCGGGCTATCGGCCTTGGAGACGAGATTGGAAGTCTGACGGTGGGGAAGAAAGCGGATATTGTGATATTCCAAGGTCAATCGCCGACTATGCTTCTCGCCAGTGACTGTGATCCTGTCGCGGCAATCATACTCTACAGCTCTGTTCGGGACGTCCAAACCGTCATAGTCGATGGTATAATTCGTAAAGAGAACGGTTGTCTTTGTCCAATCATTGTTCCTACTGATATCACTGAGCATGCCGAAACCAGTAGCAGCGGGAATGAAGTTCTGGAGTGGAAGGACGTCGCAAACCTTCTGAGTGACAGCCGATCGAGATTGGAGGCGCTCAAATCTAAGATCTACGATGAGGAAGCGGCACGGAATGGACTTATTAGGTCATTTTTGGAAGCGATGGCTGGCAACCTAACTTAGCATGGATCTCAAAAGATCAGAGTGATTGTCGTGCCCTCTACCTACTGTATACCTGAAGTATTATAAATTTCAAATATCCCCTACTTACCACTGTGCTGCTGCCATCCAAGCAGCTAATGTCCCAAGCGATTGCAGTCACTCTAATATTTTACCAACAGGATACCAGTCTAGTAGAGATACCTGTAAATTGCATCCTTCTGCCAAAATCTTTCTTCTAAGCTAAATCTCGCCGGATATAATCCATGGAATTGAACTCATCCGACAAGCAAGTAAAGTTATAGAACAGACCGAACAGTCTGATTGATCCTGCCGTTGATGATGATTACGTTTATCGTGGGATCCTCAGTCCCAAAATAACGCATTTTGGCTGATAGCCGTGATCCCAGAGGCTCGGTTCTCTGTTACAATTGTCAGATCAGACTAAAGGAATGAGACAAATTGCGGCCTTATCTCTTCAATCTTACCGATGAAACATGCATCGGGAAAACGAAGCGGGGCATATGGATCATCCGAGGCTATGGGTATGATAGGGATCTTGGGTGTCTCTAGAATGGATGCGGTGACGCTGTCACGAACTAGTCTATACGTGTGTATCTCCCGGTACTCCCTCCGGTATTCTCATACGGTTACTGACCTGTCCTGAAACCCCGAAGGCATTTCTATAATGGCCCGGAGTTTATCTTTGTATGGAAATTAGCCGCGCAAGAAACGGAACCTGGGAAGCGTTGCTTCTTTACGACAGATGGGTTTGATATGCTGGACCTTACCCTACTTAAGAAGGGCGACTTTGAGAATTTCTGCCGTCACTTATAGCCTTTTTTATATAAACCGTTGACAATGTCTGCTGAGGGGATTTTCGTCGATGTCACAGGCCTTTCCTATTGGTGTGAGAGTACGTCAGGCATCACATCCGACGATTTTATTTACCAATATGTCCCTGGAGCCCAAGTGACTTTCTCAATTGGCGAGCTTGTCCTCGGTCACTGTGAGGGCAAGCCCATTACGACCTCCTTGAATCTAGTTCCTAATCATATTTCAATCTATGATCCGAGAGTAGTGAATCGAGCACGGCTGCTCTTCAGTCTTTCTCACGGGCAGGGCTTCGAAAAGCCAATCCACATCGACAGCCGTGTGAGACGTGGTACTATCTCCAGATTGATGACCAGCTGCTAACACAATCCATGCAGGTTGAGACTGTCGTAAATCAACACAAGCACGAAATCAACCTCGACTCCGAAAATGTTGGTGACCTAGACAGACCTCTCGCTAAGATCTGCGACAAATTGGGCCTTCGTCCTAAATCTGTTCATCACACTCGCAATCACCTTCGCCGCGAGGCAGCGGGATTCAAGGTCCTGAGGGACTTCCAGGTCGAATCCCCAGATGGTGGATATGTTTTAGCAGACGTCTATCTTCCGCTGGAGCCACGTAAACGATTCCCGGTTCTCGTTAGCTGCACTCTTTATGGACGGCGAGTCCCTTGGGGAGGCCCAGACTTAAATGACGAGGATGATGTACTCGCTTTTGAGCGTGCGGAAGATGTGTGGCATTCTACGGAAGCCGGTATGGATGTCAACCTACCTGACAAGGGACCTTGGTCCGAGTACTTTAGGACACAGCGGGGGTTTGAGAATATTGCCACCTTCAACACCTTTACTTATGTTCCCAAAGGCTACGCGATGGTGAAAATAGATCCTAAAGGCGTATCAGAAACGCCTGGTAGACGATGGGAACCTGGACAACTGGCTGGTGACTATTACACTGTTTGCGAATGGTGTGCGGATCAACCATGGAGCAATGGAAATATTGCCCTTGTTGGCAGCTCCTTCGGCGCCAACACACAATGGGCTGTGGCGGCCCTTCAACCAAAAGGGTTGAAATGTTTCGTGCCATATGCTAGTGAGTGTCTTCTTGAACTTAGTCTCGCTGCTAAATTCGGCATATGAGCTAATGGAACATTGGATAGCCGACGTTGACTCCTACAGAGAGGCCGCTTACATCGGGGGGGTGCCGTCAACACAATACCTTGAAAACTGGTTTGCTCGTGTACGAGGAGTGTCTCCTAAGTGGACAGATCATTTGGATGTGGAAAGTCTCATGAAAGCAAACCCTACATATAATACAATTTGGGCAATGATGGATTCCAAACCGGAGATGTCCGTCGAAATCCCCTGCTTTCTTGCTGCATCCCAGATATTCATGATCCATGGGCGGGGCGCGTATGAAGCATGGATGGTGCGTCGACCATATAATACCCATCTCCAACTAGTCGATTCGGACTACTACTCGTGGCCGAATCGTGAAGCGGCTGGGAAAATCCTCGAGTTTTTGAATCATTATCTAAAAAGTCCAGACTGCCTTGCTCCCGAACGAGTGGGGATCCAGATGCGCCTCGGGAATCAACAGTGGTATTGGCGCAAGGAAAGGAATTGGCCAGTCCCTGGCACAGAGTATATCGAGTGGCATCTTCACACGGATGGATCTTTGATGACTACCCCGCCGTCCTTGGGGACGTCAGAAAAGCGTTTTGCATACCCAGCTCAAAAAGCTCAGGCAGGCGCCTCCGGAGTCCATTTCAAAACCTCACGCTTTGAACGAGATGTGGAGATGGCTGGTCACTTTTCAGCAACTCTGTCCATCTCATCGACCGCTCCGGATGCAGATGTTGTCATCATTGCCTGGGTGATCGATGAACATGGCCGTGCTGTTGCCTATGGGGCAAGCAGCAGTCAGCCAGAGCCGCTGGCAAAAGGATTTTTGCGTGTCAGTCATCGGAAGACCGACCCGCTGCGATCATTGCCTTGGAGACCATGGCATACCCACCTACAGAATGATATAATGCCGCTTCAGGGCCCTGATGAGGTGGTAGAAATCGCGGTGGAAATAATGCCTGCTGCTGCTCGTATTCGGAGAGGTTGGACTCTACGTGTGGATATATTGCCATCCGAAGATCAGCCAGACATTCCGGGGTACGAAGCCCCACCGATGAGACTCTGGTACGGCGAGACTCATGATCATGCTGTTAATACCCTCCATATCGGTGGCGGTCGGAGGAACTTTTTCCTCTGCGCAGTTGTGCCACTCAGCGAAGACTACCCCCGATGTATAATCTAGACCAGACCGCCATCTGGCGTGACTATGTGTTGACCTACCTATGTATGTATTTAGGTATATACTGAACATTGCTTGGATTTCGAAACGAATGAGATAGTTCAGATTCCAGTAGGCCGTGCGCCTAGCCGCAAATTCAGAAAGAGCGCCGAGTATTTACGACATGTAGAACTTTTCCCACGGGGTCTGATTTTGAGGCTATTACGTGGATCGTGAGGGTTTGTTAAGATCGGGTCAATCATATCATGTAGGCTTGGAGTGAAAATACCCCCATGTCTGAAGTTTCTGCTAGTCCACATTAGGAGATCCTCCGGTCCAATCGCGCAGAGAGCATCTGCCCTCCCCGCATCTCGGATGGGTACATACATAAACTTCTCTTCTCCCTGGCTATTCTCATGGCCATGCCATCGGCAGCCCGACACTACTTTTAAGAGTGTTTCTACAGAATGACTGATCTTGACCGGATGATCTGCGGACAACAGACAGTTAGATGGGTGCCTGGGAAAGGTTCCAGGGCGAGGGTTTGCGATCGTTGCACGGAGTGAGTGGAAACAAGAAATAAATAACCACCGCAAAGGAATACTAACAAATGCTAAGGAAAAAGGTCAAATGTAGCTGGCGGAGTGCCCCAAGAGACTCGAAACTTCTCTGATTCGGATGTATAGGCGATATGAATCGACCGAGATGTTCGGCTTGTGACCGATCCAACCATAACTGTACATTTAGTCGCACTCGCAAGAGACCTGGGCCGCCTAAAGGATATCAAAAGCAGCCCAACAATATTCCTGAGCCAGAATATTCTAATGGTGACCTACCCTTTGGGTGAGACCTGTGGCCTACGGCTGACTATATACTAAGAGATTTCACCCGTCGCCATCGATAGCTCTCACGTCGCTTGTATTCTTCATGCGCTCCCTGAGGGAAGCTTTTCTTCAAGCGCTCCAGATCTACTCGCACAGGGAATCCAAATAGACTCCCAAAGTGCTACAGAACCTCGGAACGTTTATTGCTCGCTTTTCGGTCCCAAGTCAAGGAGTGAATTGTAAGTTGTAACTAGCCGATCCACGAAGGCGTCTATCTAACAACAAACCCAGGACCCAATTCTTCAATTCCACGGTGAATGTATGCTTTCCCCTATTTCGGCGTGATACTTTGTTGAAGGTGCTGGAACTCGAAAATATTCATCCTTTGCCACGTGTGGTGTATGGTATTTCTGCGAAACTGATTGGGAACTCCGACATGGGCGCGGAATCTAGAGCCGACAGTGAGCTACGGCAATGGGTCCAGTGGGTTCACGCGCAGAAAACAATGGCCGACAGTGTCCTCGATCTGAACGCACTTTATGAATGGCAGATTACTTGTTTGCTGACATGGTATGAATTTCACCAGCGGCTTGGTACCGAAGACGAAATGCACATGGCCATCACCAATTTGACACGCAAAGCGTACCACTTTGGCCTGCATCAAATCGATAGTTCGGGGAACAGAGGTTCCTACGGCTGGGATGCTCTAGATGAGTCCAAGCTGGAAGACTGGCGTCGTGTGTGGTGGTGTGTTTACAGTCTAGATTCATACTCTACCTTTTCTACAGCAACACCTACGCAAGTCGAAGCCGAAAGTATTCAGACTGCGCTTCCCCTGGACCCAGAAGTGGCATGCAGCAAATTGCCTCAATCATCGAGGATTCTACTTCCTACTGAATTACACGGTCTACCCGCCGTGACCCAAGATATTCGAAGAGGACTCGTAGATAAAAACTTTGCTTTGCACATGGTTGTCAACTCACTGCTGAAGGAAGCCGTCGCCGTGCATCGGCTCAGCAAGCAAAACCCTGGCGCTTATATCTGTGGACGCATTTCTGCATTGAAAGATCACTTATCGGCCCTGCAATTGACACTACCCCCTAACTACATGCGACCGACATCCGACTTCATCGGTGGTGAACAGCTGCCTGGGTTCAACTCTCGCCTTCAGACCCAACTCAAAATTCATAGCATTCGAGTTCTTCTTAGCATTTCTGCGCTCAGAATGGATACGACCCAATGGCTATCTCAATGGCAGGAGAATTTGGAAATCTGCTATCGCATGTTTGAGGTGATCCAGCAATGGGACACGCAATCCAGTCTCACAGTTGATCCTGCTGTCTGTTTCATCGCCGCGTCACTGTTAATTATGCTGCATCTTCACAGCCTTTCTAGCGTGAGCTCGACCGCGATCCTGCATGCGCAACTTACACGTCGGAAAGAGGTCGTCCGATTATTTCTACAGAATTACGCTTTATACTGGAGACTACCGCAGTTTCTTCTTGGTAAGCGATTTCACTTAGACCCCTCACCGACAACAGCATATTGTCCTATTCTTACATTACTGCGTACAGACTGCTGCGTTACGTTTACAAATAAGATGTCGGGTCCTCTAAGTGTGGAGGATGTCTTTCGAGTTTCTGACAATCTTCAAGGTCCTTTGCATCAAAAATGGCTTAACTTCCTTTCTCAGGGCCCGGGAACTCCTGAGTTCTTGAATATGGATAATCTGGTAAATTTTGATTTGGATGCCGCCATTGAAAATATCTTTTCCTTTCCAGGAAGCGATTCAGTACCTATTTAGACTGATAGCCGCTGAGAGTTCGTACGGCCGAAGTCTGATGAGAACTCGGGCATGTATGGCGGGAAGGGTTTGTGCGATTGCGGTCGATCTTTGTGTACGTAATAGATAGCGAATGACTTCGGCACAAAACCGTCCGGTTTTCGAGGCCTTTGTCAATGATCATAGCTATTTGAGCATCAATTGATCTTCGGTAGAGGATCGAAGAGAGACTAAGGATGAAGACCGGCCGTATATTTCGGTAGTGTTCGAGTGAAGGCTCCCAAGACGTACGAAAATCTTTGCCATAATAATAAGGTCGGATATTCATAATATTACACCATGTAAGTGTCGTTTTGGATTATCCAACTTCTCTTAAATTCCTTAATTAAACGCCCATGTATGTTCTTGTCGTCAGACTTTCTATAGATTGGAGTAAATGCTTTTTTAGCTTTATACGAGTATCAAAAAAGGCTTGCTTTTTACGTAGTATATAGATAGATCGTTTCTTAGTCTTATGAGACTCGTAATTCAGGGGTGCCAATTCCGCATTATAACTAGCCAAACGAACTATTAGACGTCGATAAGGAAAAGACCAGGATTTTGCTTGCCGGTGGACCCCAGAGTGGAACGTTATTGATAAGATACTACGCCAAAAATGATATGAATGCAAAGGACTCCTAGCAACATCACGGAATGCCCATATGTTCCGAGACTCGCGGATCTCCATTTCCACGCTCCCAGAATAATAATAATTATGATTCCGCGTGTTCTTTCCGCTAATCAGATACCGGTAACCCTGGGGTACTTCCCCGCAAAAACCCCCAGCCAAAGCTACTGGTACCATGCGCTCCACATCTCTAGGAAACTCTCGTGCCTAGGTATTCATTCATATTCGCTAGCTGTGAATAAGAAATTGCCATCCGTATGTCCTTGCTTGAAAGGCGGAACCGGAACATCAGCGGGGATGAATAGGACTTAGGCTGACTTGATATCGACATCATTTATAGGAAGCGTTCACCTTATAATCTGCTCTGTCCTCTTTCCTTCTACTAGGCAACCATTCCACTATTTCTATATATTTGACTCAGATGGAGATGCATAATAATGCGAGTACCCTCCATCAGCTAGAGGAGGAGCTTGACACAAACATCTACCCAGGCACTGAGGTTATGACCGATGTGGGACCTCATCACTTCGTGAAATCATCAGGCACATCCAGCCGGGTTCTGGTCCCACAGCCTTCATCTGATCCCTGTGATCCATTGAATTGGAGCCCAAAATGGAAGCTAGCAGCTATCGGCTGCACGACCTTCATGTCCTTTGCCCAAGGATTTGGTCCGTTGGCGTTGGCTCCTATGTTTCCGCAACTGATGCAATCCTTCAATTGCGATCTTGCCGACGCCGTCCGATTTACAGGTGTTTGTATTCTTGTGCTTGGATTTAGCAACTTTCTCTGGTCCGTCACCTTACCAGACGTAGATGAATCCGTGTGTTCTTACATGTCTTTATAGGGTGCCTATACAGTCATCATTTGGACGTCGTCCTGTATTGATTGTTTCTACTTTGATTTGCTTAGTTTCCAACATCTGGAGAGCCGTTGCCAAGGACTATCGAAGTTTCATGGGCGCCTGCATTCTGAATGGGATCGGCGCAGGACCCGCCGAGGTAGGTACACGATAATTGCCATGCGACAAATTTTGAATAGCATTAGCTGACTTATCAAAGACAGCCCAGCCTACCATTATTGCGGATGTCATGTTTTTACACGAGCGTGGGTTTTGGAACACCCTTTACTTCACCTTTTACTTTGGCTCTCTCATGGGTATTTTCGCGAACCCCCGACCCTCCATCGTGAGACGATTTCATAATACTAACAGGTCTATCAGTTGGACCAGTCATTTCAGGACCCATGTCCGAACATATCGGCTGGCGGAGCTTTTGGTGGCTCAATGTAGGCCTCTTAAGTCTCCTTTTGATCCTTTTGTTATTCCTCTTTCCCGAGACAAAATGGCACCGAGCACCTCCCAACGAAGTCGTCGACATTCAAGCATCCACTCCAGTTGGGAAAGAAATTACTCAAAACATCGAAGATGCCGACGAATCTAAATCAATCGCTATGGCTGAAGTCAACCCTACGCGAACTGCAGAACGCGACCCTTACCTTCACCGTGGATATCCGTCAAAAAAGCAGTTCATGCTATGGCAAAATAGTGCTCATCCGTTCAGGTCTATTTTCTTCGATTTGTGGATTCCGTGGAAACTTTTCGCGTTCCCTATCGTGGAGTTCTCCTCCTTCGTGGTCTCGTGGTCCGCATCTTCATTCTTGACTCTGAACCTCACACAATCACAAAATTTTGCCGCTCCACCCTACAACTTCAGCTCGCAATCAATCGGCTTTATGAATCTTGCTATCCTTATCGGGTCCATGATCGGGTTGCTGACCAATGGACCTTTGAGCGACTGGGTCGCTGATAGAGCGACGAGAAAGAATAAAGGCATTCGTGAACCCGAGATGCGATTGCCAGCTTTGATACCCTATGTGTTGATCATGTTGGTGGGCAACTTCGTCGTTGCCTTTGGGTATCAGTATAAATGGGACTGGAGAGTTCGTTCATTTCTTCTCGGTTGTGGTTAAATGCTAATGTTCGATCCTCCTAGATAATCGTTATTATCGGCTATACGTGTGCCGGAATCCAGGTCGCTGCCCTGCCCTCCATTGCCTCAACTTACAGCGTGGACAGCTACAAGCCGGTCGCGGGCAGTATTTTTGTGGCAATTACGGTCAACAAGAATCTCTGGGGTTACGGGTATTCTGAGTTTCTCACGAACTGGATCATCGACGATGGTTATTTGCCTCCCATCATGTTGAACATGTGTTTGATTTTCCTCTGGTGCTCATTCGGAATTTTGTTTTACTTCAAAGGAAAGACTTTCCGGAAATGGACGAGAAACAGTCATGTGCATGACATGTGAGAGGTAGAAATAGGGTAGTTTGAACGTGGTCAGATGGCGAATACCTGGATTCTATTGTAGTACTATTGGCGGTAGGAGTATCACGATATGATCTATCTACTAGTATCTAGGTATGCGTCTCACACGTCGAGTCCATAGTTAGTGCACTTGGGATAAGCCCTAGTGACATGGGATATACATTATAATATTATCCATTTTCCGTATCAAAAACACCCGATGAGATAGGTTCCCCAAAATAATCTTCAATCTCAGCATTAGCTCTCTAGTATTTAATTGCGAAGAGAAGGCCGTAGTCAGCTTAACAGTATGTACAAGGAAATTTTTGTATACTTGCTGCGGGCAAGGCTGGGCGGCGGATGAAGTCGAAATAAATAAACTCGAAAAAAACTGAATTACATGTGCAGGCGTCATAGCTCAAAACGAGCCCTACAATCCGATTACTAGGAGAGTTACTGGTATCCGTGAGGTTAAGCATGGCGCGACCGGAGCAATACAACAGAATTAGAAGAGTAAACCACAACATCGTGGTTCGCTGGAGTTTCAAAAATGACTAAAAGAATATGACAAGAAGAGACAGATAGTAACCATTTTGATGATCTTTTGGATTTTGAATCCAAAACGTCCTTGCCTGTAGATATTAACATTCACCCACTATCACGCAAATTCCCATACAAAAGTAAACCCGATCAGCTTCTCTGTGAAGCAAGAACGCTTTCAAGGTTCGACTCGGCAAGAATAGTTGCGTATGAACCAAATACTTTGTGAACCATCCGTTGAGCTTTGGGATCCCAGCAGAAGAAGCGACCAGTGGAACGCATCTGCTTCAGGTCCACCACCACCACGCTTTCTATTGGCATTACAGTCTCAGTCCAGAACAGAAGGTACAGTCCTTCGCCGAGAGCCAACACCTTGGTCTGTTCAGTGTCTGCGAGTCCTTTTTCGGCGCCTTCTACACAATGCCAGGTGAATGTGCCTCGGTTCAGGTAGACATGCTCGTAGCAATCTCGAGGTGTGTATCGATATAGAACATGTTTGCCTACAAGTGCGGATGTCTGTTCGAAGGGCTTTACGTTGTGGTGGCTATCGATCTGTGCGTTCAGAAAGGTCGTCTTGGTACGACGCTCACCGACGCGGTCATAAAATCCTGAGACGGTACAGACGGCCTGGCCAGTGGCGAAGTTGAGGACCAAGCTAACTTCTTCTTCATGCTCTGGCTTGTAAAAATCGACCAAGAAGACGCCAGGCCGTACTTGGAATGCTTTGTACTCGGGTGTGCCGGAGATAGCCCCATTCTTAAATAGCTGTCCTTGCTCCTTGACTTCCCACGTGAGAGTGGAAGCGTTGTGAAAAGTGTGTAAGATGCGCGCTTCGTCTTCAAAAACGAGGATAACCGTCTTGTTTGCTAGCTCGTTAGACTGAGGCATCAAGTACTCGTCGAAGCCATCTGTCCATGCCTCCGCATTGGGCCATTCAGACACAGGTACATAGTCGTTTGCGTATGAGTCTTTAGACATATTGAGAAGTTTGTGCTGGTGCTCGTATTCTGTATTTGGAGAACATGAAATTGCTTCTGCCACTGCATAGGCTCGAAGCAACATATATAGCGACGCGTGCTTGCAATCAACTCGGTGCAAGCGTCCAGCAGCGGAACGTCCAAATCCGCCCGGAACGTTCGATTCCAGAGTTCCAGCGCCCGGAAGAGGGTTTCCGCTCCTCAAAGTTTCAATTCCTCTATTTCAAGAAAGCAAGATAATAGAGGGTGCTATCTACAGTGTGGACTGTTTGTGGGAATCTACTCCGCACCGCACGGTTTCCTGCCTCTGCTGTTATACTATAGATAAGCAACAGAACCACAGGGTTGCTTAATACATTTCGCCTGCTGCGCTTCGCATTCATTGCTGCTCTGCACTGTTCTGAATAATCCCAGAAATTATCCATCACAACGGCGCCATGGAGTTCCATATATCGGAGGAGAGTAAGAGCGAGCTGGGAGCAGGTTAGTTATATTTCCTTGCGAGTTACTGATGGATAGCTAACCCACATCTTCTAGTAGAGCAGGGCAAGGCCCGAGGTATGCGAGCCATCGAGAGGAAATTGATTTTGCAACGGATCCTAGCTTACCTGGACAACCAGAACCGTCTCGCCAAAGCATAGTGGCTGAAGAGGGCCTCGGTCTGACGCATGAAATGCCACGATCTATTAGTCCTCTCGAAATCATCGGCGCTGGATGGAACATTTGCCAAAGTTGGACCGGTGTAGCAGCTACAATGGCAATCAGTATCACGCAAGGGGGCACTGTCACCGTGATTTATGGCCTCATCGTCATTTTTGTCACGATGGGGTGCTCTGCAGCAACGCTCGGTGAGCTCGCAAGCGTGTACCCTACAGCGGGTGGACAATACCACTGGACATCGATCTTGGCCCCCAAGGACATGTCTCGGGGTTTGGTAAGGTCCCGTCTGTTAACCAGCTTGTGACTATCATGAAAAGGCTGACAACCTCTAGAGCTATATATGCGGCTCGCTCAATATCCTAGGATGGATTGCCAGTACCGCCGGTGTCGTGATCATTCCAGCACAGCAAATCATGGCTATTATACTCTTCTTTGACACGAGCTTCACTCCTCACCCCTGGCACTACTTCCTGATTTATCAGGCCACCAATATCTTGTTACTCTTGAATAACATTTTTCTTCTGAGGAAAACACCATGGGTACATAACGCAGGATGTGAGTCTTGCCAAAGACCTTACCATATGCTGCGCCGATCCTGGAACCTAACTTCAGTCTAGTCATGATTTCGCTCCTTTCGTTTTTTGCTATTGTCATTACGTGCCTGGCTAGATCGACGAATAAGCAAACCAGCGAGTTTGTGTGGACAACATTCATCAACCAGTCTGGTTGGAGCTCCGACGGCGTGGTTTTCTTGACTAGCCTTATCAATCCTAACTACATGTTCGGTGGGTTCGACGGAGTCCTTCATCTAGCAGAAGAGTGCTCCAATGCAGCAACCGCGATTCCGAGGGCCCTGATGAGCACTATAATCATCGGGTTTGTCTCATCTTTTGTCTTCGTCATTGCGATGCTCTACAGTTTGAGCGATTTCGACGCCGTACTAGGAACTATTACGGGGTAAGTTCCGGAAAGGCATTCTTTAGATTCTCCTATAAATACCATCGTGCTCGGAGTGCTCATCTAACATTATACAGAGTTCCCATTTATGAGATCTGGTATCAAGCTACTCGTTCCTCAGCAGCAGCTACCGTGTTCCTCTGTTGCATCTTGCTCGGCGCAGTCTTCGCTATCAATGGCAGCCAACAGACAGCGTCACGTCTTACCTGGTCATTTGCTCGAGACAACGGTATCATCTTTTCCCAATACATCGGCACTGTGCACTCGTCTCTTCATGTCCCGGTGTGGGCTCTTCTATTCAATGCCTTCGTCGTCTTCCTCATCGGGTGCATCTATTTAGCTTCTAGTACCGCCTTTAACGCGCTTATTGGCACAGGACTACTGCTACAACAGCTGACATTTGCGTTCCCGGCAGCCTTGTTATTATACCGCAAGAGGAGCGAGGATTTTCTCCCTTCTTCCCGGCCATTCAAGCTGGGTAAGCTTGGCTGGATCGCCAATATGATTACTCTAGCCTTTGCAGTGCTTGTCTTGGTTTTCTATAACTTTCCATCTGTGTTACCGGTGTCTGGTGGGAACATGAGTAAGTATAAGTTTCCTATATCGTTACTCGCCATAGCATTAGAATATGCATCCGTGACTAATTATCGTCAGACTATACATCCACTGTATTAGGCTGCATGGCGATCTTCATGCTACTCAACTGGTTATTTCACGCCATGAAAGTGTATAAAGGGCCCCGAATTGTCCAGAGCTAACAGAAACGTCGCTCTAAGGATCCTCCGAGTCTTTATATTATTGAATCAAGACTAACGCGCGTTGCTATTGGTACATAATATGTTAGATTTACAACTATTTGCCGTTTTGCTACAGGTCTGATGAAAGCATACTCTTCCAGGTTCTGCCCCTCGTATTCTACTCCTTCCAACGTTGTTCACGCGTTCGATGTTGCCTGTAGCGCCAGTGATATAGCTTCACCATCGGCTAATTCAACTCTTTATTGATTCTATTCTCTAGGTTTCGTAGATCAGTAATCCATGAATGATTAGCCACCTGCAAGTGACGCCAGATGGAGACTCTCTCGTCTCGCCAACCTAATGATTTGGATATTGAATATCGAATTAATCGCTTAGGCGGCTAGTAGCCCCGTCAAATTTCAATGGAAGGGGTCTTGTTTCCATCAAACCTTGGGTGCCCAGCTCGCATGCCAATCTACTTCAATTCAGTCTCTTATCAATCGACACACGTACCCCAAGCCCCACCAATTCGCTTTTTGTCTCAATCGGGAAATTGGGGAGTTGGTCAGATGATAACTCGTATGGGAACAGCAGATTACTAGTGTCTAGTGTAGCATAGGAAGAGACGCATTCAGCGAACGACCGGACTCACAAATAGCATGCCACAGTTCTTCCAGAAGGTTCTGAACAGGAATTGTTTGAAGGTGCTGTTGTTTGCAATCACGTATCCTAGCATTCCGTTCACGTGCCACGAGAGACCCGAGCAGTCGATTCAGCATCCACCATACAGTGGTCGCCATCACTGGTGGTGGTAGCGATGAGCTATATTTTGCATCCCGCAATGAGGAATTCTCTCGCTAATATCCGACCGAGTCGCAGGAATTGGCTTATCCTTCGCAAAGCTGGCTGAATCTAAGAATGCTAAAGTACTTCTATGTGACTTGAGGCTGAGTGATGAGACCCAATCCTGGATAGAATCCTTAAAGGTTCAAACTCGAGTGCACTTTCAGCCTTGTGATGTGACTGATTGGCAGCAACTGGAAGCGATCCCACTGCAGAGTCGTAAAATTTGGGGGGAGCTTCCAATGTATGGATCCCTGCAGCGGGGATTTTTGAGCCGGTTAGTATGCTAGCTTGTGAATGGTATCATGCACTAACTGAGAATATATCGCCCAGTCTTGGTCAAATTTCTTCATGGACACGGACGTGCCAGCCGGCAAATCCCACTATAGTTCTATGGCCATTAACCTGGAGCATCCAATGAGGCTAGCACTGATCGCTATTCGATGCCTCGTAGAAAGCAATAACCAGGGTTCATTCTAAATTTAGCAAACGATGCGGGTATTCGTATCTTCTCATCTGTGCCTTTGTATACCGCAACCAAGCATGGCATTGTGGCTTTTACTCGCTCACTGGCTCCATTAGATCAAGGGATTGGAGTGAAAGTGGTAGCGATCTGTCCTGGGTGAGTCTTATCAAGCCCTACTATCATGATTCGTCTCAACTGGCATCGTGCTTTCCGCCTACGCCTTCGCTGATCATAGAGATAGGAATGTATAAACTCCCTTGTTTACCAGGAACTTCAAAGTCAATGGGATGTCACTTGTAAGAAAAGCCTTCTTCTAGAGGAGGTTGCCGATGCCATGTTAGAATTGGTGGAAAGTCCGAAATATACGGGCGGCGCTGGTGTGCTTTTGGAAAAGGGCACAGGGATGCAAATGATGCCTGAGCATGCTCTTCAACTAGAACCAGAAGGATGGGCTCAGTTCGCTGCCAAAAATTTTTAGCCGATTCGAGTCCAGTTGGATAAGAAGCGTGGAATACAGCCCTAGCTTAGCACTCACGTTTGTGATCTGGAATACGGATAGAAGGCTGAAATCTATAAATAACAGTTAATCTACCAATAATATAGATTCACTACTCCATTACCGCCCACCTCCGTATCAAAGGCGACAACGCCGCAAGGTCCGCATAGGCCCGCACCACATCCATCCCCATTGCTTGATCAAACTGCTGACGACCCTCAGCCCTTGCGGAGGTATGCCAGTTGAACCCAATGCTCGCATTCCCATACCTGGTACCGTTATCAATCCCCATCGCCGAAATAATTCCCTCCGTTCCCGAATTCATTTGTGACAGCAGCATCAAGGTGTCCCTCTGCTGTGAGCGCATGATCATCTCGGCGAGCTGGCGCTGCTTCTGCATGTCCAACAACAGAAAGGAATCCATGCACTCCTTTGCAAGCACCAGGAAGGAGTCTAGGTCGTTGTTCTCGCAAGCTTGCTGCCAGAGATTCCGCATTCGGGGAGAGTACATCTGGCATCGGGATTCGTTCTGGACGACGGCGCAGTCGAGATGACTGGCTAGGCTCGTCCCATCGATGACTTCCTTGTAGCAAAGTTCGCATGCAGTAGAGCGGCCCCTTCCATACCATTTGCGATTGATGTAGGCTGTGTTCCGAGGACAGTCGGGCAATCGTCCATACTCCGACACATATTTGGAGAATATGGAGAAGTTCGCCTGCTTCACGGCGTCCTCGTATTTTGCGAGATACTTAACGCACCGGGGCGATTCAGGGTTCAAGTCGCAGACCCAATTGCCATCGCGACGGAAGGTGACTTGTTTGAACTCTGTGGCGAACCCGGGAGCGACCATGAAGCCTACGAGGCACCGTCTACATATGGCGAATGGACCAACAGTGCAATCCTGTGGGGCGTACCAGGTCGCGTTGCGCATGTCATCTTTATTGCAGGGATGGCACTCAAGGATCAGCCTGGCAGGTTCCTCGAAGCCGCCATACTCATCGGTATTTTCAGCGCTACTGACTCGATTACAGGCAACCCAGGCAACCATAATTGGAATTGTCTGCACCGCACAAACGAGTTGCCACTGTTGCTGCTCTGCCGTAAGGTAGAAGAGCTCCCACGAGCTCGCGTGGTCCAACACGAAGTGGTCCAAGTAGCATGCCATACACACAACCAGATCCCGGACCGTCTTAGAAGCGTACCAATGTGTCGAGCCGGCTTGGAGGGTTTTCATCTCCACACAAGAGGGATACTCCATCCGCCTTCTAAAAAGGGGGTGCAGGTCATCCCAGCTGTTGCGTGACATGATCGCCCGACGGAGTCCCTCGTTTATTAGTGGCACCGCCGCATCGCATACCCATATTTACTCCTCCGACTTGATTGTCGGCGTCGTGGTGAAGTACGTCCTGAGCTCATTCCACACCACCAGATAGTAATAGCACGCTTCGCATATCACGAAGCCCTGAATCTCCCACGCGCCGATCATGCCATACCAACGGGAGCCATCAAGCCCGGTGTGACCTACCTGCCCTTTGCAGACTGAGATTTTGGTCCGCTCGACCATGAAGGCGTTGATCGCATCCCAGTCATCGGTGGCCAGATGCGACATCATCCGCGGAGTATTCCAGTAACAGGTTACGCGAAAACTCCCGTCTCCCCAGAGAGCCTCGAAAAGGCCTGCATGAGGCGTGGGTTGGATGTGTTTGTCATAGCAATAGGAACATATCGGGAATGAAGGGGCACTGGTGGGAAAATACCAGATGGCTGGCCAGGATATTCATTCTGGATTGACGCATCGAGAAAGGACCTGTTGCTATTGCGTCAGCATCTCTCCAGCCTCTGTGGGTGGCACGGGTGTACTAGGATCTCGTCTTTGGCCCCGTGGGCGCCGTTGGCTGCTGCACTTGTTTCAATGGACATGTTGACAGATATAGCTGAAGACAAAAGAACTGGATTCTTGGGCCATTTCGCATTCCTATTTATTGTCGTTGTGGATGTGGCTGAGTACTTATGATCGTAACCGCCGCTCGCCTCAAATTAACTAATCGGGATAAGCTGACAGCGGGCTTGTATACCGTACGCCACGATAAAAACCACCAGTCACTGGTGAGGCGCACGCTCAGGCCAGGATGCGAGACCTGAATGGAATGCCGATTGGCTCGGCAGTTCTCAAATTATTGCCTTTTTCTCGAGCAAGGCAGAAAATAAAGCAAAATAAATAAATTCAACAACTGTCAAACAGATAACTACTGAAACAAGAAACTGCTCTAAGCGTAAATATAGGATGCTGAAGTATCTTATAAGCAGATCCTAGTCAGGCCCTGCTAATGATAGTTGAACATACAATTGTCTCGAAATATGAATTTCGTATTGCACTCCCTCTCTGATTGTTATTGATGCAAGCTAACACATCTAAAGCCCAAACATGAAATATCTCTCCTATTTGTCACACAACAAAAGCGGCCTTCCCCGTGATATACTGTCGACATATATCTGTCTAGGAGGCTCCAGATGCTACATGGACTTCGACATCACCAGTGCCTGTATTGCTAGTTTTGATAAAAACAAGATCCAGAATACCGTCGGCATTCCAGTCGATAAGCTGCCAGGCTCCATCGGTCTCCTCTCCAAATGTCGTTGGTACCTCCTGCACCCGAGTCTGGTAGGTAGAGGCACCAGATGCAATATGGACTTCCACCTTGTTAGTTCCGGTGTTTTGGTCTTTGATATAAGCAAGGTCTAAATGTCCACTATGTTGATAGTTCACAAGCCGCCATACTCCGTTGTTTTCTTCTATGAAGGTAGTAGGGACCTCCTGGATACGTGTCTGGAAGTTGGATGCTCCCGACGCGACATGCACCTCAACATAGCCCGTGCCAGTATTCTGATTCTTGATATAAACAAGATCCAATTTACCGTCGCCGTTGAAGTCAATCAGCTGCCACTGTCCGTTGTTTTCTTCGACAAAGGTGGTGGCCGTCTCTAGGATTCGCGTCTGATATGTAGAGGATCCAGAGGCAACATGGACCTCGACGTAGCCTGTGCCGGTGTTCGATGTCTTGATATAGATCAAATCAAGTTTTCCATCACCGTCAAAGTCAGCGAGTTGCCAGGTGCCATTTTCTTCTTCATAAAAGGTCGTTCCAGTCTCTTGAATCCGGGTTTCGTAGCGGGAAGAACCAGACGCTACATGGACTTCGACGGTACCAGTACCAGTGGCGCTGGTTTTGATGTATGTAAGGTCAGGAGGGGAAGTTCCAACGAAGGGAGCCAAAGCCCATGTTCCATGGACTTCAGGAGCACCGAAGGTAGTGCCAGCCTCGAAGATGCGAGTCTGATATGGTGCTGCAAGTGCTGATGAGAGCCAGAAGGCTTGGACAAGGGGAGAAAAAAAGATTTTGGTCTGCATTATGTTGTCTTTTCTGTTGAAGATTGAAATTGAAGATGCTATTGATAGAGGATCAGATTTTGGACGAGGTACTAGCTCAACGTCCTTATTTATACTTTTTTGTCGGGGTTGAAAAGGCTAGAATTGCGCAACTGGTTACCCTTGTAAACAATGTTACCTCAACCCATGATCCAAGGGCAATGTTTACTTACGTCTCCTCGTTCAATGCAACTGTTCATGTGGGTTGGTCTTGATGTATTATCCAATTCCTCAATTCTTTTATGTAAAAGTTTTCTTGTTTCTGGAAGTTTTGGCCGACGAAAGACTTGGTCTGCAGATCTAGGCAATTGAGAGTCATACTTGGTGGCTACCAACAATAATACAGACGCGACTTTCAGCGTGGCTTGCGTTAGGATACAGGACTCAAAATTGTGACATGATGAGAGCTGAAATCCAGATTGACACCGAACGAAAATCCGAGTTCATTAACATTGATGCAAGAGACCGGACCCAAATTGTGATTAGAAGAGCTGAGGTACGGATTGACGCTGAACGAAAATCTGAGTTCATTCAAACATCGATGCAAAATATCACATTTTGCCATCGTCAAGACCTAGGCTTACAGCTTCAAAAAGTCAGTGTGTCATATAATCTATGTTGAGAGTGGAGCAAACAAAAGGCGCATTGCATGATAGACAGCTCTAGATCGACAGGAACGTGGGCATGGCATGTTTGTGGTTCATCATTAGTCTCGGCGATGGCGTCTGTTACACATGATCTGCTACCTTGGGTCTCCAACAAGTGAGCCAATTTGTTTCTGCAGATATGCTTATTATGGTTGGTGGAGGCACTTTGATCTAGCCCCAAATGTACCTAGGTAGCTATATTATACTCTGTCCCTAGAAGGAAGTAGAGAATACTTTTCATTGTCTCAGGGGTGACAGCTGCCCATGGTAACAGTATCTCGGTGTATGATTCTATGGAAAAGCGAAAGTGTGTTATATGAGCCTTCTCGCTCTTTTTGCAGGGGTTGGTTGTACGAATAATCCGGGTACGTAGTTACATTGCGTCGACCAGGGTAAAATGAAGCCATATTCATGCCTATGCAAGTGCATTTAACCGCAGCACAAGGATACTTCCCACATGATCATTCACAGTCTGATTATTTTCAGTTCTGTGCGACATAGTTGTGAGGAGGCGTGCGTCTTCAAATCGTTCTAACCGGGTTTAAAAATGCCTCATCCGGATTACATGTCAATGACTGCAGCAACGACAGACGTGATGTCTGGGGAAATTGCTACTGGTCAGCTCATAAACTCTTGGCTATTGTGCAGAAACTCATCTAATGAATCAGTCATTGGAGTGGGCACTCAGCTAGCCACTCAATAGGATAATTAGGATCTTTACGAGCAAATGCAGAGAGCCGTGACAAGTAATGGCATGCAACCAGGGTCCCCTGTACCCCCGCAGGACACAGAGATGTGCAGAATAAATGGTATTTCCATGAATTGCTAGAGGGCATCGAATTGTCTCAGATAATGTTGACACATTTGACAATTCAGATCAAGAATGATAAAACAGATTATTCACTATGGCTATCATGCGATGATTCTCAACTTGAATAGGCATAACTTGTCTTTGTTGAGTATGTTGTATGATTCCAGAAGGATCATGCTTCAAGCATCCGAAGACCGAATATTACCATTCATCGTTCTACTCCTTTTTCAAAAAGATGGCTAGTATGACAAATCATGTGGAAGAAGTGGGCACTGGATACAAAAGAGTCGCGAGTTGTATGCTAATAATGGTACAGCTGCCTAATCATCAAAAGCACATCTTCAATGGATATGATGCATAGCGCAATGATTCGATCTATCCAAATTCTTGTGAGACAAGATCTCAAACTTTGAGGGGCCTCTCACTATCTCTCCAATGGCTAAAACTCCATCGTAGATACTAACGTAAAGAGGAGCTTTCCCCGCAACTGCCACGCAAGCATTAAGAAGTTATACAAAGGGTCGATACAGCGGAATCTTAGTAAATCATTTTTTGGAATATAAGCTGAATACGATTTTCTTGTTAAACATCTATTTTAAACCAGTCCCACGGAACAATAGACCGATTTGAGGCAGAACACTGTTAACCTTGGCCTCATGATAGGGACGTGGAGTGCCTGGACTTCTGAACAGGCATTACATAGGTATATTTAGCTACCGTACATCATACCTAGAAATATAAAATGCTGTATCTTCAAATGCTTGAAGTCTTCAGCTACTCACTCTAGGTAACTGGATATCTCCCTTGGCAGATTGTTGTTATTTCCGTAGCGTTCCGCCATGTCACACAACTGCTCGTCTGCAGACCAGCTGGATAAAAAACACGCATCCGGGCAAGGAGCCTGCCTTCTGCAGCGCCTTCGCACTGCTGGAGGCCATGCCGATGACCGGACACAGCCTGGTCTTCCAGTTGTGCACCGTTAATTGGCCAATCCTTTCCCATTAGATATTTTATCATTTGCAACCGGTATTAATCCATACTTGGTTGTTGTCTACGAAATTGGTAAACGAGACATAGTAACAAATTAGTCATGACAGAGGCATCTTTCCCGTTGCAGCATTTGGCCTCAATGCCCGCGGTATCCACGCTCCAGATGTGTTCGTCGCTGTCTTGACGTTTTCGGCGGTATAGGCCAGTTCACTGCTGGGTCATGGGCGGGAGTTCTTCCTGGCCTTTAATTTCTCTTGTGCAATGATATACCTGCCTGGAAGCGGGATCATTGCCGCATACACATACTCGAAAATTGGGCCTGTGGGCTCAGAGTGCAACCAAGCCGTTGCCATCTATGTGTGGACTTGGTGCATTTTGAATGTTCTATATGTTATAGCTCCTGTGTGGTCGCCGTCGGTGTTTTTTATACATACATTCATCCTCGATATATTCGTTATCCCTCCCGGCGCTGCTTTTATGACTGGCGGCACCGATGTGTTAAAGGCTGGATATGCACTATTGATAATAACAGCATTTCTGTGTTGTAAGTGACTCCCTGTTGACTGTCTGTGCCGGATTGGAAGGCAAGTGACCATTAAATCATTGCAAATGCATTCGTTGTCATCAAATGGCTCGATTTCGACATGTCGGAAATGGATTGGGCTGGCTGTGCTGGTCTCTTGGGTAGTGGCGTCACTCCGATCAATCTACCGACGTTCTCAATGCATACAAATACGAAGTCGAATAGATCAATGTTCTTGAGCTGGTCGATGTTCTCCTCAAAGACCTCGATGATAACGGATGCGAGCTCTAGGGCTGTGGTTTGAATCTGCTTCGCTAGACACCAGGAATCTTCATCTATAAAAGAGACCTATAATAATATGGCAAAGTCATTCCATGACATTTATGCGAATGCAATATCGGATTTAGATTAGTTTTACTTCTATTCATCTTCCTGGATACGTTTAACGATTTCATGGTAGACTCTTACACCTGGGTCACAGAGTGTAAGTACGCGAATGAATATATTTAGACGTAGACCAACTCTATGATCCATAATCGGGACGCAATCCCTCATTCCTACTCAACGAATTATATTCCACCAAATATGTCGCTGTATAATGCTTCCTTCTCTCATCCAGTGTCAACTTCGCTCGCGGAAGTGGTCCTCTTCTCAAGCTCGTCACGCACATCATAGCCATTCCTCGTCGGCTGTCCCGAAGACCAATAACTTCGAGACCACTAACAGGAAGCACGGCTAACACGAGATGTATCAGCGCCCAATGAATAGTAGACATGCGAGTAGGACGCTGACAATGATTATCTCAACACAGCCGCACCTGCGCCACTCCGGAGCCATTCTGCCCATGAGGCCCTATTCGGAACCCTACTCTAACCCTAATGTGCGATCTGAAGCTGCCAACATCCGGAAACCATGCTCGCGATGTAAGCAGTCTTCGCATAATAAGGACCCAAGTGTACGTTGATAGAGTTGTGGTGTCGTCGCGGGCATTATAATGTTTTGCGAGTTGTGGACACGGCTGTATTTGTCTGTAATACATTACATAAAATACAAACTGTACAGCGAATTCACGAGGTTCCCGCTCATGTTTTATGGGCTAATGGTGTAATGGGCCGGTAAAGGCTGTAATGTTTGATGTGCGATGCTATGCCGTATTACTAGTATCAAGTCCCTCCCTTCATTTCAGAACCTCTAAAATGCTGACACCTCGAGCTCTCTCTGACTCATGGAACAATCACATGACTCCAGATTGACAGCCTTAGGCAATGGCTGCACGTGAGCAACGACAAACGACGGCTCTTTCTTAATTGGGCGTCCGCTTTTTCCCTTCCCTTCTCCTTTGACCTCTCCCCTCGCAATTCTCCCTTCATTGCTTCATCTCTCTCTATCTCAAACATTCCTCATCTCTGACATACCTGCTCGCCAATACTTCATCTCAATACCATCATCGAAAACAACTATTCTTGCATCTCCACATCGTCATAGTGGAAATTCTCGCCTCGCAAACAGTTGGTGAGCTATTCGTGCCCTCGGATCTCGTGCCTGTAGTGAGACGCAAATGTTTCTAACAAGCTACATAGAATAGCTTACAGGATCGTACAGCAGCCATGGCCGGCAATGCAACTTCGCGCAAACCGCGCGAACCAGGGGTAAGTAACGCTTTGAATTTTGATATAAGATATTCACTGATTTAATGCGAGAAGTCTGTTCAGGAGCCATTCCGTTTCATGGACTTACCAACTGAACTCCGCATCACTATCTATCGACTAGCCGTTGTCAACCAGAGCAAAATCCCGTGGGCATCTGGTTACTACACGCTCGTGCCACCAGCCATTGCACAGGTATCCAAGCAGATCCGTACAGAAGTCTTGCCAATCTTCTATGGAGAGAATTCATTCCGCATCCATATGGATGTTGATGTACTTAAATACGACGAATACGGTGCTCCAGTCAAGCAAGACGATGATACAAAGTTGGAAGATTTTCTTCGAATGTGCGCTTGCGTGGCCGACACTGGTGGACTTCGTCATATCGAGAGTTTGACACTGAACTACCGCGAGCCAGTGTGGGAGGATATGTTCAATTATCTTTTTGGCTTTGATCTCATTGGGACTGGTGAGGTAAAACATAAACGTGATCGGGTTGGCGACGATAATCTGGATTGGAGTGACTACCAGGAAGTGATAATTGCTGTTATCACTTGTGTGAAGCAAGCCGTGGGCAAGATGCATCTTCGACAACTTCACGCCCATGTTCCAATCTCAGGCATCATTCAAGTCCTCTTTGCACTGGCTCAGCACTGTCACTATGCGAACCGCGATGTTGAACTGTGGTGGGATTATGGCCACTAATTGCCCGGCCAGACGGGTTGCAACCTGCTATTACCGAGATGTACCTAGAGCCTGTTATACTATGTCAAAATCAGAATCAGACGAGAACAGGATGAAATCCGAGAACGATAAATCGCCTTCTCTGTGGAAGCTTGAAGCTTCGAATGATAACATCGATGTAGCGCTCACATGATCTGTAAGATACTCAAACATGTTGAGACCTAGCATGCTATCGAGTGGGTTATTTACTCTACAAGGCTGTCCCAATACAAAGAATTCTGACTTAACTGAGCAATTCCAATGTTTCGAGTATAATAAAGCAGCGTAGAGAGCAACGCACAGTCAGGCGTTACAACGACTTCGTACCTACGCATGCGGCTTCTCCATTCGAGCATTCATCCTATGGTCCGTAGACTCTTTCGACTCATTGAGACCTCCTACTTTTACTGTAGATCTAGATCGTTCTTGGACTGTACGCATGTAGAGCCTCGGGACGAGTCACAATACTAGTCTCGACTTGGCTAAATAAAAAGAGTAGATATTTTCAAGAGAGGGGATGAATTCTAGGATAATCTTTAAGATGACAGTCAAAAAAACTTGATACAATATATCAAGTGTGATAAATTACCGTGATGACTGAGAGTTAATTGAACGAAGTCCATTCTCATTCGCAGTCTCACGCCCACTTACCTGTGCCAGCTTCATCTCTTCCTTTTCATCTCCCTTCAGTCCAAAATCGGTGACAAGTTCGGTACGCAAGGGTACCTCCTTAATGACGATGGCGATGGGGACAGCTATCACGGTGAAGGCGATAAGAACCTGCCAGACCTCTTTGAGGCCCTTCGTATAGATATCAATGAGCTCCTGCTTTACTGCGGGCTGGACGTTCAATGTAGAGATAAAGTCTGCCGTGGCATGCTCATAGGCACCTCCGCTTTTTAAAATTGCACGGATAGCTGGGTCACTGATCGTAGTGAGGAGATTGTCAATTCGCGAGTTGAACACAGCGGCAGGAATGGCTGCACCCCATATTGAGCCAAAGCTGCGAACAAAGCCCCAGGATGCAGTAGCTACTGCAACATCGGCCTCAGCCAACGGAGCTTGAACAGCAGGAAGTGTTGCCGTTAAGGCGAGACCACCCCCAACGCCGGCGATTATCTGGAAAATTACCCATTTGGCAGTGGATGAGGATGCGTCCAAGAGAGTCAAGCAGCCTGCGCCAATAGCTAGGAGAGCGTAGCCGGCAATCATCGTAGGCTTATAGTGACCAGTCTGTGCCACGATAAATCCGCCAACAATGCCAGCGGGCATCAAGGGAATGACAATCGCGAGGAGGTCAACACCAGATCTAATTGGGCTAGCCCCGAGAAGAACTTGAAAGTATATAGGAAGAAAGAAGCTCAACCAGCTCATCTCGATACCATGTAGAAAAGTGAGAATAAACGACAGGAGCGATGTATTGTTGCTGTACACGCGAAGTGGCATAGTGGGATCTGCTGCAAAGAACTTCTGGTGGACCAAAAATGCCACCAAACCCACGATACCGATTAAGAGTGGCAAGAGGACGTGCCATGATTTCCAGCTGTATAATGTGCCACCCCAGGTTAGACCGATCAGAACAGCCGTCACAGAGGCCATCAAAAGAAAGTTTCCAGACAAATCGACCCTAGCTAGGCGTGACCAAATGGTACCATCTCGTCTATAGTGTACGCGCAGAAAGAGTATAACCAGGACAAATGCCACTCCAGCAATGGGTAAGTTAATGTAAAACACCCACCGCCAGGAGATCTTTGAAGCAATCGCGCCTCCGACGATGGGTCCAACGAATGTGCCCAGCGCAAATGTGCCCATTATCATCGACATGTATTTCTGCCTCTCTCGGAGAGGAACGAGATCCGCCACAATGATGTCGACCATGACAAAGAGACCCCCTCCACCAAGGCCCTGAACAGCTCTTCCAGCAATGAGCATAGCGGTGTTACTCGCGCCTCCGCATAGACCACTACCCAACGTGAACATAGCGATTGACACTATCAAAGGCATGCGTCTGCCAAAAATATCCGAAGCCTGGCCATACAGCGGTTGGACTGCCGCCATGGTCAGAAAGTAAGCGTTTACCACCCATATGTACAGGGCACCTGACTGCAAATCTGCGACAATAGTGGGGAGCACCGTAGCTATAATCGAAGTATCGAGACCGACGAGCAGGACAGAAAAACAGAGACCAGGAAACACAGCCCAAAACCGCCAATCACGTTTTGGGCCGGAAGGCGATTGAGATTCTGACGAAGATGCCATCCTCTCTGCTGTGACTTGAATCGTGTCCAAGGGTAAGGAGAACCGTAGGAACGGAAATTTTTCGAAACTAAAAACACATCGAAAAAAAATTAATCATGGGGAAGAAGTGTCGTCTATCGGCCAACTGTCTTAGGGAAAACCCGGAACTTGAGACTTCACTACGGAGAAGTCCAGTCGTACGTAGTCACCACACCAAGCCTTAATTAACTAAGGATTAAGATTGAAATGTCGAAATTTCTGCCAAGATTTTTACAGCAGGATTCAGTCACCGCCTGATTCACATAATTAGTTCAGTCGAATATGCGTGATCAAAGACCTTGCTAATCTAGGGTTAGTGCTCACTCGGGGGTCGGCACGCACGATTGACTCACCCTTCCCTTTAAGATACCAGGGGCCAATGACTGTGTCCTCTCCAGTGGATATGTTCTACGCTCGGCTCTGTGACCGAGACTAGGCTTGATCGGTGGGAAGGGACTTGAACCGGAATCCGGAGCGTGTCAAAGAACCTGTAGTATTACCCAGTACGGAAGTACGCAAAGGGCTGCAACTAAAATGGGCTCTGGAGCTGGGGCCTGGGGCCATTTTGATCCTTCACACAGGCCATGTCAGACGGACCTAGGCGGCCCGCTGTCAACCGCGCCACTGGATCTACTAGCTGTCACTCTTATCTAGGCTAAACTTGACCTCGTACACCATAGAAAAGGGTCAAGTATGGTCTCTGAACTTGGATACGTGAACGAGAAGGACTCGCAAAAGGCTGATCCATGACTCGAGAAGTGATCAGCGGTCATCAGCTAGCGGCCGCATCTCTTAGGTTCTTACAAAATTCATCATGGCATCGACTCTTATCTGAGTAAGCAATCGGTCACTTTTGCGACCTGGTGACCTTTCTAACTTACAGTACACTAATGTCAATAACTTCTTTGGGATGACGTGTTATATCGTTGTCAGCGCTGGATGGGTGCCACCAGTTGACCACTCTTGGAAATTTCCATATACTTTTTTTTTCAAGCATTCACCGAGTTGCCACAGTACACGCAGAAAACAGAAAAAAAGCTCTGACAATTTCCAGGCGCTCGCATTGGCGAGAACCTGTTACTTGACAGGTCTTATGTCGGGTTTTGGCCTACGGAGTAACTAGATGATAATAAGTACCACTGAGACCAATTCTCTTATTCAATGTAAGTAACCGCATTTTAAGTCATAAAATTAGCCCTGTGTATGCAATTACGTTTATGTATGTAATCAAATTCGCATTTTATCGTGTCTGAAATGCCCAGATGTCAATACAGCCCGTCAATACAGCCCCAGCCCTAACCCTCATTAGGGTTATAAAGTCGAGAAAAGGCGCGTCCAGTTCCCTGGGCAAAAGTGATAGCACTTAAACTGCCTGGGCTTTCTTTTCACAGTCACGCACACGTAGTGGCTGTGCATTATCTGGGTGATATCCGGAGAAATAATCGTCAAAAACGAGGTCTTTCGGCTGTGTTTGATAGACTTCTAGGGTACCCAAGTTGCGAAACAGAACGGCTACAACTACGTAAATCTCGCAGTATGCCAGTCTTTCGTATGTTAGCAAGTCTAAATCCAGACTTAATTGCATCGAGACTTACGGCATGCCAATACACTGGCGGTTATCTTTGCCAAAGGAGACTAAATACCGGCCCAATCTGGCGGACTCGCTTGGGTTCAACCAGCGCTCTGGGTCGAATCTGTCGGGATCGGGGAAAATGGTCGGAGAGCGATGCATCATCCAAGTGGACATGCCCACAATGCTCTGTATGAAGGTAAGTTAAGCACGTCGTCATATATCTGACGGAATGAGTACTAACGCCTGCTGGAAGAAAGTGGCCATTAAATTCTGCACCACCTTCTGGAACAACTCGAGGGAGCCTTCCGATCACTCCATATGACAAGCGCAGGCCCTCTTTGATGACTGCAGTCTACAGAGTCAAGTATTAGCTTTCAAATCTCAGTCCTTTCACATTTCGGTGGCATCGGTTTACAAGGTATGGCAATTTCTCCAAGTCGGCCCATCTCATCGGCGTCGTTTCATCCGGATACGCAGCCAACAACTCTTCACGAAGCCGATGGTAGATATCACGATCTTTGAGAACATGAAACGTCGTGATTGAAAGGGCATTTCCTGTTGCGGCGGCTGCTGCTACCATGATAGTCAATGCTATATCTGTCATGTCATCGACACTAGGAGCAGTGGCACCGGCCTGAACAGCCTCCGATGTCAAGAGCTCATGGAAAATCGTTCTTCGGAGTGGCTTATCCTGCCCTAACTCAAGCTGCGTCTTGACTTGCCTCACTTTGTTGCGTGTGCTCTAAACAAAAATTAGCAAAACTCGTACCAATGAATAATTGGCTGTTCTTTCTGCACTTTACCTCTACCATTGTGTTGTACCTTCTGAATCTCGGTTCCATGCCAGAAACCCAAGTCGGCAGGCTAATGGCTATGGTGTGAAGAGTAGAGGATTGCATGAAAAACCAAAACATCTTCAGAACTCCACGAATCATGTTTGCAAAGTCCCTTCCATAAGTCTCTACATTGAGGAGATTGTAGGACTCATGAAACGAGTAGTCACTCGCAACATCGACACTTAGAGCAGCAAATAGATCATGAAGCTCAACAACACCTTTCGCATCAAGATCATCATTTAGCCGAGCTAATAATTTGCGTGCCTTTTCCTGAACCACTGGCTCCAGGGCTAGTACTGCTCTCCGCGAAAAGAAAGGGTTCAATTCTGCTCGTCGAGTCGCATGCAGCTTATTCGGGACTGTAGTGAAGAATGCTGCGGGAGCGCCAAACACCCGATAATAGTTGGGTGACTTCCAGTACTTGCTACCTATATGGTAGATCTTGCTGTAATTCTCAGGATCGCTGAGTGAGACTTCATCTGGTGTAATGCGAACCACTGGGCCTACATATGTATACTATTGTCAGTCTCTTCAACTGTATCTAGCTGACGGGTAACGTAAAAAACGACATCATCTTGCCAGTGTCACAAGCATTAGGTTCTTACCATATATCTTGTGAAGCTGCTCAACCTTCTGATAGTACCGACTTTCATTGTTATGATATGAATAGTAAGTCTGATAGAGCTGAGTGATGGCGGCTAACTTGGGACCAGGAATTTTCGCGAGGGGATGAAATGTGAGTCTGTAGATAGCAACAGCCGTCACCCAGACGACTACTGCTATTGGAAGAAGGATGTACACTGAAATGGAGTCCATGATCAATTATCGATGTGCAGTCAGTATTTCAGTCACGGTATTGATGATTGACCTGCTTCCATTCAGCCCTTTTGGAGGATATTCTCATTCAGGTCACCGAAAAGGTGTATTTATTACACCTTCTCTCTCGGCGCCAATTCGCAAAACCGTCTTATGATTGGTACTAGCTGCAAGTCTCGTTAGCTGAAAGTCTAATACACACGCTTTAATCATGGGCAATAGTTACGTGTATTCTTAGGGGCCAAAAGCGGACCGAGAGCTATGTGTAAGAAATCGTATGACGGATTAGTATGGCTTCGATACATTACTCGAGGCAGGCCCCGAAATTGACCAGTTAAATGGGAGTCATACATCCAACATATGGTGAGATTCTGGCTTATAACTATATCAGCGACGATTAAAAAAATCAGCAAGGAACATTAATCCACTCTAACCTCGTAAAATACACACTACTGCAACAAAAAGCTGTGGGGGTGACGCACGATCGGAATACAGGAGCCGTTCTTTTATACAGTTATCATATGGTAAACATACATTGCCCGGTCACTTTCTGCTCTACAAATCTTGGTTTATTGTCTACTATCTCGGTTTCTTTCTTTTTATTGCCCACCATGCGACTCCTCTGTCTCCACGGCCATGGAACAAATTCGCAGATTCTCGAGGCACAGCTGGAACCGCTGAGGAGCCGCTTGCCCGGACACTGGGAATTTGAATTCTTGGATGGAGAGATGGATGCTCCTCCACCTGCAGGTATAGTATCCGGAAAAGACGGAACTACAGAGTTGCTGCTCACTGAATATGAACATCTCTAGGCATCAGTGAAATCTTCCCGGGACCTTATCTCTGTTACCATGGAGAACCTATTCCAGAGGATGTCCAGGCCGCCTATGAAATGGTCATGAGCGTGGTTCGAGAGGAGGGACCGTTTGATGGAGTGATAGGGTTCTCTCAAGGAGCAGCAGTAGCATCGACTATAATTGCAGCCGAGGCGGAAAGAAACCCAGAGTCCGAGCCATTCAAGTTTGCAATTTTCTTCTCCGCAACGATGCCATTCGACTTATCAGCTGGGCAATTACATCTCACACTCGTCGGTGATAACTTGACAGCTATTCACCAAGACTCCGATGGTGAAGACCTGAAAGATGATGAAATCAACTGGCTTAAAGATTGTCGATCAGTGGGAGTGATTGAGGAGTTTGAATCCAGAAGACCTCGTATTGCCGGGGCGTCGACAGAACCACAGAGCATTGATGTTCTTCTGCGCTTTCACCCGTCTACACACGGACAGAAAATCCACATTCCAACTGTTCATATTATCGGGCTTAATGATAATATGGCAGACCAGGGAAGAGATTTGGCTGGAATTTGCGATCCAAAGCTTTCACAAATTGTTACTCATGATGGAGGGCATCAATTGCCTAGAGATGCCGGAACTGTAGGCAAGGTAGCAGAAGCCATCCAATGGGCCGTTGAGCGTACTATCTTTTGTAACTAGAAATAGGTAATAGAATTTGACGTCGTATTTTACCCAATGAATGTAAGAAGCCCTGAAGCTCATCCAAA
Organism: Talaromyces sp. PL2406; assembly: GCA_023626215.1. NCBI lineage: Eukaryota > Fungi > Ascomycota > Eurotiomycetes > Eurotiales > Trichocomaceae > Talaromyces > Talaromyces sp. PL2406. The sequence continues at coordinate 446,882 of JAMAGL010000020.1, read as the reverse complement.
CGCTAGTAAGGGAGCCACGTGAGTTTTCTACCTAAATACCTACGAAAACGTGGCCGAACCTGCATCTGTCGCAAACATATCTAACATGAACTAATATTGTCGGGAATTTGCCCAAGCATCACTCGCAAACACTGGCGTGTCTAGAATCAGATCCTCGTTATAGCCTAGTTAGTTAATAATACAGTGATAAAGTTGCAGCTGTATTCTGCACCAACTACCAGCCCAGGCCACGAGGCGACTGCATGATACTATAGTAGGAAATGCCTTGTCTCAGTAGTCGCTTGGGGGTTTTCAGCGACATACAGCGCTGTATTGTATAATGGGTCCACCTCTAGTCTGTATAATGGATGTAATATAGCAGACCAGAAGAAACTTTATTTGAAAATATATTAAAGCTGACTCTGCACTATGGCGACGAGCCAATTGACAGATCAAAAACACCACAGCGGGGATTCGCGGGGGAGCGGAGTGCGCGAGGCCGAGACAATGTACGTATGTTCTTTTTTAATGTCATTATAAGCGCTAAGTAAATTAACATCAGACTCCTGTATCATCAATTGCCGGTTTAGGAAGGATGTCAGCTTCTTTCAGTCCGTTGGGGTTCGTACAGCGTATAAACGACCTATCAATTAGTTTGGAGCTTACTCGTTGTACTGAACATACGATCCTGAGAGCGGTCAGCTGATGTTTGAGTAACGATCGAAAGGAGACTCATATGGGCTTAGACTTGGTGTTCCTCTAAGTGGATAAAAAGCGGAGAATTCATCGATGTATTAGCTTGGTGTTGGGTTCGAAAAGTGCCCATATTATCAGCCTTAACAGCGCTGACGGCGGGTATAATGACAAATTGAGGTAATTTTGAGGGAGATAGGGGTGACTATGATTGAAAACATATACGCTACCCTATCAACAATCAGTTTATTAATCGATATACGATATTCTGGAACAAGCCGAGGAATACCACTAGTTGTAGATTCTCTATAAGACCTGGGACACCCCCAGCTAGACATAACAAACAGCAACCCAAGAACATTCACACTTTAATTGGGCTCTATTTTCACTCAACTTGACTATCATGACTAATTATGAGAGTGTCCTGTCGAAACTCGCGGATGATGCCTCCATGCCGATTGCAGTAGTCGGTATAGGAGGCAGATTCCCGGGAGAGGCAACGAATCCAGAGAAATTCTGGGATATGATCTATCATTCAAGGCACGCTCTTACTGAAGTGCCCAAAGCTCGATTCAACATAGATGCGTTCTATCATCCCTACGCTGAGCGTCAGGGTACAATGAATGTGAGGGGGGGTCACTATTTGACAGAGGACGTTGGGCTTTTTGATGCCCCGTTTTTTTCCATTACTGCAAAAGAGGCAAACGCCATGGACCCTCAACAGAGGCTCGCACTTGAGGTTGCGTATGAGAGTCTCGAAAACGGTATGTTTTAGTTCACACACATCGACATTCGAACCTCTTTATTAATTCTCAATAGCCGGAATGCGAATGGAAGATGTATTAGGCTCGTCTATGGCCTGTTATATGGCATCATTCACCAGAGATTATGCAACGCTGCGAGGTCATGACGCCGAAGACATACCGTAAGCAGCCATTCCACTATAATGGTGAAAAACAACTGATTGGTGTATGCAGACGTTACGAGGGAACAGGAAATGGATCTGCCATGATATCAAATCGTATCTCATGGTTCTTCGACCTCAAGGGCCCCAGTTTGAGTTTGGACACAGCATGTTCTTCTTCGCTAGTAGCTTTACATCTTGCCTGTCAAAGTATCAGAATGGGGGAGACAAACACTGTAAGCTACCTATACATATCACTCAGGGTGATTCTTCCACTAAGAAGAGAACTACTCAAACAGGCTCTAGTCGGCGGAACAAATTTGATTCTGATGCCGGAGATGCAAACCGCGATGACTTCGTTGAACTTTCTGAGCCCAGACAGCAAGTCGCAGTCATTCGATCATAAGGCCAACGGTTATTCACGTGGGGAGGGCGCGGCTGTCATCGTCATCAAGTCACTCGCCGACGCCATCCGGGATGGCAACACTATTAGAGGTGTTATTAGGGGTACTGCGGTAAACCAAGATGGCAAAACTCCAGGTAAGTTTCATAGCCTTCGCCAAGCTCATAAGAAATGCCAATTGATACATTGTAAGGTATCACCCTACCATCGGCGAAGGCTCAGGAAGAACTTATCAGAGCTACATATGCCAGCGCAGGCTTAGACTTCAACTCCACCGAGTACTTTGAAGCTCACGGAACAGGTAACGAAATCATTAGATAAAATGTCGCCTTAAGATACTGACATGACTACATTTCAGGAACCGCGGCAGGGGATCCCCTAGAAGCTTCGGCTATTGCTGCTACCATCAGCGCATCTCGCCCTAAAGATAAACCTCTACTTATCGGGTCTGTGAAGACAAATATTGGTCATATGGAGGGAGCAAGTGGTTTAGCTGGCCTCATCAAAGCGCTTTTTGTTTTAGAAAAGGGCATCATCCCGCCTAATCTTTGGTTCGAGAAAGCAAACCCACGTATTCCGATGGATAAATGGCGCCTGAAGGTCAGTTTTCGTTTATTCTTATATGCGATAGTTGTCTTGTTGCTGACAAAGTTTTGCTTGATGGATACTAGGTACCTACAACACTTGAGATGTGGCCAACTAAAGGGCTTCGTCGTGCAAGTGTTAATTCCTTCGGTTACGGAGGTACAAATGCTCACTGCATCGTTGACGATGCGTATCATTATCTAGAGTCTCGCGGCCTTGATGGAGTACACAACACAGTCGATTATCCATCAAGTACACAGAGCGAGGGAAGCACCGATAATAGCGAGGGAAGCAATGATGATAGCAGCAGCACAAACAGCGACTTTCTGCAGACACCTCTGAGCGGATCCGAAATATCGACACCACAGAAGGACGTCTCCCTCGAAACGTTTGACCATCCAAAGCTCCTCGTCTGGACATCTCACGACCAAGTTGGCACTGACAGAACAGCCAAGCAAATTATTGATTATATTCAGGCCAACACTGACGCCAATATTGTCTCCGATCTTGCTTTCACCTTTTCCGAGCATCGTAGCAGAATGCCTTGGAAGACATATACAGTAGCTTCAACGGCTACGGAGCTATCTACAAGCCTCAGCAAGCACATACCAAAGCCGGTGCGATCATCGCAAGTTCCAAACCTCTGTTTCATTTTCACTGGCCAAGGTGCACAATGGTTTGCCATGGGTCGCGAATTGCTTGCGTACCCTTCGTTTAAAAAGAGCCTTGAAGCAGCATCTGACTCTTTCAAGGCCTTTGGAAGTACATGGTATCTTCTTGGTACTTACTCTCTTCTCTTTGCCTCACATTTTACTTGGATTTCCAGGTCATGGAGACGTCCAAGCCATTTGTACATCTCAGACTAACGAATCTAATAGATGAACTGCTTTTGAATGAAGAGGAATCTCGTATCAACGAGTCTGCAATCAGTCAGCCAGCCTGTACTGCCCTGCAGGTCGCCCTCGTTGATCTTTTGGCTGAATGGAACATCAAACCGTCCGTTGTTATTGGCCATTCAAGCGGAGAAATTGCTGTAAGATCTTATCGTTTATATTTGTTGATATGAACAAAACTAAAATACCATTTCATACCCGCAGGCAGCGTACGCCAAAGGAGCGATTTCACGAGAGGACGCATGGACCATAGCCTATTACCGAGGCCATCTCTCTAGCAGCTTGAAAACAAAAGGTACCATGCTAGCAGTTGGGCTTGGAGAAGATGAGGCCAGATCTTATCTCAATCAGGTTTCTGCGGATCATGGCCACGTTGTTGTGGCATGTATCAACAGTCCATCTAGCGTTACTTTGTCTGGAGATTTATCCGCAATTGCCCAGGTCAAGACTCTTCTCGATGCTGACAACATTTTCAATCGTAAATTAGCTGTCAATACAGCATATCACTCTCCGCACATGCAAGCCTTGGCTGGTGCATACGCACAATCGCTTAACGGTTTGAAGTTATCAAATTCAACAGAGAAGTCAAATGTCACCATGTTCTCGTCTGTCACGGGAGCCATTGTTGATGATGCGGCACTTGCAACACCGCAGTACTGGGTCTCGAATATGGTAAAGCCGGTCAAGTTCAATCACGCCGTCAAGGCAGGGTTGGAATTTAGCCCGAGCAAGAGGCGCACGGCAGGTAATGCTCAGTACGTGAATCAATTCGTGGAGGTCGGACCGCACTCCGCTCTCCAAGGGCCCCTAAAACAGATCTTGGATGCGGGTCAAGGAAAGAAAAGATATGAAGTACCTTATGTACCGATACTGTCAAGAGGCAAAGATGCTGTCCGTTCTTGCCTTGATTCTCTTGGCAAACTGTTTCAGCGGGGTTACCCCGTCGATATTTCCAGTGTCAATGGAAGTCAGAATGACAGTCAAAGCCCTCGCTTGTTGACAAATCTGCCGCCGTTTGCGTGGAATCATTCCACGCGCTACTGGTACGAATCAGCTGTTTCTGCGGCATTCAGACACCGCAAACTTCCTCGATACGACCTTGTCGGTGTGTTAAACGAGCATTCAACGGAGATTGAACCTTTCTGGACCAACTATCTGCGTGTTTCTGAAGCGCCATGGATTGAGCACCACAAAGTTCAAGGGACAATTCTGTATCCTCTAGCTGGTATGATTGTTATGGCTATTGAAGGAGCTCGCCAGATTGCGGACCCCACCAAGGAAATTGCCGGATTCCAGGTTCGAGATGTTTCGGTTGGCAAAGCTATGGTGCTTCATCCCGAACTTCCCACCGAGACTAAACTCCAGTTTAGACCATGGAGAGCAGGTAGCCGTCTGTCGGATTCCTTCTGGCATGAATTTACGATCTCATGCCGAACTCGTCAGGGAGTATGGACACAACACTGTGCTGGTTTGGTTGCTGTCAAGTATGAAACGGAACGAAACCCAACATTCGCAGACGAGGAGGCGGCTGCTGCAAAACGACACCATGATGAATATGTCCGTCTATCCACGGCCGGTTTCAATCCTGATGATCCTCGTCAGGTTTATGCTTCGGTAAGTTCTTCACGATCCCCGCTTGTTTCTTATCTCTGATCTATACATAAATGCTGATTTTGGGATTCTTCTGCAGTTGGCTGAACTTGGCCTACAATGGGGCCCTACATTTACTGGCTTGGTTCACATTAGCTCTGGAGACTACGAAGCTCACTGTGAGCTCGAAATCCCAGATACCAAGAAATATATGCCGGAAGCATTTGAATACCCGCACATTGTTCACCCAGCGGCCTTGGACGCCTTTATCCAGATGGTTATTCCTGCGTCTACGCCAGCTGGTGTCCAGCTTCAGAAAGCCAAGATCCCTCGGTTCATCGAGAGCCTGTATATTTCTAGTAAAATCAGCTCCACACCTGGAACCAGATTTTATGGTTACTCCAAGTCTAAGCCTTACGGTTTCAATGAATCGATCGGTACCATCGTGGCATCCGACCGTGAGTGGAAGGAGCCAATGGTCGTCATCGAGGGCTGCAGAATTGTCACTCTTGAGAATATGGCCGATGGTGTGAGCACGGATGCAGCTGGAAGTTCTACATTCCTGAGAAAGCTTGGTTCCCACCCCAAGTGGGATCTCGATCTTGAGCATCTTACTTTGGAGAAGGCCAGAAAGTTCTTCGCACCGTACGGTGAAACTGTGGCAGATGCGGATTTGAACGTCATTCGCGATTTGGAGCTCGCATCTTTTATTTTCTGCAAGCGGATACTAAAGCAGTTTTCTCCGTCCGACGCGAAAGCCTTTTCTCCTCATCATCAATTGTTTCATGAGTACATGCAACATCGATATGAACTTGGAGAGCAAGGAAAGTTGGATTGTCAAAAGAATGATGACGTTGACTGGCTAAATACTACACCATCATTTGAAGACGAACTTCTGTCACGAGTATCTGAGGCTACAATTGATGGAAAAGTTCTCTGTCATCAAGGCTCGCAGTTTGATAAAATTCTCCGTGGGGAACTAGAGCCTCTGCAAGTCCTTATGCAGGATTCCCTTTTGACCCAATACTACCGAAATGCATTAGGGACGGATAAGTGGAATCCCATCATTGCCAAATTCGTTCAGCTCCTCTCTCACAAGAAACCTCTGAGGATTCTAGAGGTTGGCGCTGGAACTGGAGGCACCACATCTGTGATTTTGTCCGCACTCGGTCAACGCGAGGATGCTGCCAATTGGCTTGAATCTTACACTTTCACTGACATTAGCAGTGGTTTCTTTGGTGCTGCTGCTGCTGACTTCCAAGAATGGTCACCATTTTTGGAGTACAAAGTTCTTGACATTGTAAAAGATCCTATAGAGCAAGGATTACCATCGCACGCTTATGACTTGATCGTTGCAAATAACGTTTTGCATGCGACTTCATCGATCAGTGCATGTCTCGCTCACTGCAAAGAAATGCTCAAACCGTATGTGTCTCTTGATCATGTTTTATTTCCCAATTCTTAGTATTATAACTAACCAAAACAATGTAGCGGTGGTGTCTTGCTTCTTGGAGAATTAACCACAACCCTTGCGAGAGTTCCCATGGTCTTCGGAACACTTTCGGGATGGTGGAGTGGTGCGTAATATGCCCGTATTGTTTGGATGTCTTGACTAACTCATTGGTTCTACAGGTGAGCAAGATGGCCGGAAATGGGGACCAAGATTGTCTGAGGAACTGTGGGATAAGAATCTCCGTGAACAGGGATTCAGTGGTCTCGATATGTGTTTCAGGGATCACAGCACCGACGCCTATTCCATTTCTTTGATGCTTTCAACAGCCGATCCTCTTCCTCAGGCTTCTCTTCCAACCAAATTCACTATTGTGGTACCAGAGAACGATGGAACACCTGCTCATAAACTGGCCGTCTCACTGTCAGCCGAACTTTCGTTGTCAGGAGCTAACTCTCAACAAGTCTCAATTTCCAAGGTATCGGGTGTCGATTTGACAGGTCAGACTTGTATCTCGTTTATTGAAGCAAACGAACCATTACTTCACACCACCAGTGAGAAAGATTTCGCAGCGGTTAAACATATATTGCTAACCTCTGAACAAACCTTATGGATTACCAATGGAGCCGCTATGGATAGTGAGTGTCCCGAAGGCAACCTAATTGCTGGACTGGGTCGCACTATTCGAAGTGAAATTCCATCTATGCAACTTACCACTCTTGACTTGGATCCGAACAGCCAGTTATACTCCAAAACTCACATAACAGCAATCAGTCAAGTTCTTCGGTCCATGACCAAGAATGATCTGGAATGGGAGTATGCACTGCGAGAAGAAAAGCTACACTCACTACGACTAGTGCCTGACAAGACATTGAACGCTATGTTCGAAGCAAGCAAGACAGAGCCACCAGCTGTCAACCTACCTTTCAACCAACCTGGTCGTGCCCTTGCTCTAGCTATCAAGACACCTGGCATGCTAGATACGTTCCAATTTGTTGATGACAATGAACATGCAAAGCCCTTGGGTGCCAAAGAACTAGAGATAGAAGTCAAGGCTGTCGGCATGAACTTCCACGATGTCATGATTGCAATGGGTCAGATTGCCGATACTGACCTTGGTGTTGAGTGTAGTGGTATTGTGACCCGTGTTGGCGTGGACGTTACTAAATACAAGCCTGGTGATCGCGTTATTACGTTCCGTTTGGGCTGTTATCGCACGTTCCTACGAAACCCGGAGGAGATGTTCCAGAAAATGCCAGATTCCATGTCCTTCGAGGTTGCAGCATCGATTCCTTGCATATACAGTACCGTGTACTATTCGCTGTTTGACGTCGCCCGTCTGCAGCGAGATGAGACAGTTCTCATCCATGCCGCTGCAGGTGGTCTAGGTCAAGCTGCTATCATCCTTTCTCAATACATAGGCGCAAAGATTTTTGTGACAGTCTCCTCGGAAGCGAAGAAACAGTTTTTGATTGATACATATGGCATCCCCGAGGACCATATTTTCAATAGCCGAGACCATAGCTTTGCTACTGGTGTTAAGCGTATGACTGGTGGCCGGGGTGTTGATGTGGTTCTCAACTCGTTGGCAGGAGAGGCATTGCGCCAGACATGGCTTTGTGTGGCGCCATTCGGTCGCTTTATCGAGCTTGGAAAGAAGGACATTGGTAAGTACATTATCAAAACTTTGTGTGCTAAGACAGTGCGTTTGCTGACAATCTACGTTAGTTGGCAATACTGGCATTGACATGAGCCCGTTCATGAACAACATCATATTTGCCGGTGTTAATATGTTGTCTGTGTATCGCGACAATATTCCCCTGTTCGGGCGCATTATTGCAGATGTGATGAAGTGCCTAGATGATGGCATTATTCGTCCCGTTCAACCGCTGAAAGTGATGAACTTCTCTCAAATTGAGGAGGCCTTCCGTATCATGCAGACTGGGAAGCATATCGGTAAGATGGTGCTGAGCGCCCAGCCCGATGATCTGGTACCGGTACGTAACGAGTACCTATTCTAAGTGAGCACATAGAATCAAACGAAATATGCTAACACTGGAGTAGATTGTTCCTCAAACAATAAAACCCTACTCCTTCCCCGAGAACGCCACATATATGATCCCTGGTGGACTGGGTGGTCTTGGTCGTGCGATAGCCTACTGGATGGTACAACAGGGTGCTCGACATATCGTCTTCACTTCCCGTTCTGGAGCAACAAAACCTGAAGCTCAAAAGCTTCTAGCAGAACTCCACAAGATGGGCGCGAAGACTATGGCATTCGCCTGCGACATCAGTAAAGTCTCCGAACTCCAAAAGGTTCTCACCGCTATAGACAAAGAGTTCCCGCCAGTCAAGGGTGTCATAACTTGTGCTATGCAGCTTCAGGTATGTATTCACAACGTCATTTAATTTTATAGAGCTAGTAACTGACCCCTCCGTCTAGGACGTTCTATTCGAGAACATGTCAGTCGAGGACTTCCACGCCGCTGTTCGCCCCAAGGTCCAAGCTACCAGAAATCTCCATGATATGTTGCCCAAAGACATGGATTTCTTTGTTTGTCTATCATCAACCGGAGGCATCGTGGGTTCTCGAGGTCAAGGAAATTACAATGCTGGTAACACATTCCAAGACGCCATCGCCAATCACCGCCGCGCCCACGGACAAAGTGCCACAAGTATCAATCTCGGTGTCGTGCTCGGTATTGGTATCACAGCTCAGCGAGGAGAAATCTTGTCGTACCTTAAAACAGGTGCGATGATTGGTATCCACGAGCAAGAGGTTTTGACAACTATTCAAGCTGCGATTGCTGGTCAACTTCCGGCCCAGGTTGTTGTTGGACTTGCGACCGGTGGTCTACTCAAGCAAAACGGTCATGATGACCCATTCTGGTTCAGTGAGCCGCGTTTCGGTCCACTGCGCATTTACGATACGCAAGAGCTCGGTGTGGCTAAAGGTGGCAGCTCAGACGATGAGCAGCTTCAAACACTGCTCGGTGAGGCTAAGACCATGGCTGAGGCCACGGAGGCTGTATGCACTGCCCTCGTACGCAAGCTTGCGAAGGCTATGATGATAGAGGTAGAGGACTTGGATTCTTCTCGTCCTGCAAACTCCTATGGAGTTGACAGTCTTGTGGCTGTTGAAGTACGCGCCTGGATCTTCAAGGAAGTCAAGAGCGATGTATCCGTCTTTGAGATTTTGAGCAATACTCCTTTGCTGTCATTGTCAGCCAAGATTGCGTCGAGGTCTACTCTTGTGTCTCCAGGTATTCGCGGCGATGTTAACGAAGCGTAAATCCTCGTCTACGAGAGTGGGTGCTTATTAGTTCACCTGTGCAGTATTATCTTGAAACGTATTTCGGTGATTGGAAGGTTGGAACTTGTCTTTCAATAGATTGAAACGATATTTTGTACATAGAGAATCTGTTTCGCATCATGATATGACTATTAGACTATACCAAATGTCTTGCTGGTTTGTGCCATCGTGACGTGAATCTGGAAAATAAGACCCCTGGAGCGAAAGTCGAAAAATTCACGAAATGACTAAGATAGAGATTAGATCAAGTCAAATCATAGCAAAGTCATACTAGTGTGTTCTGATTCTAACTATTAAATGATCTTCTACGACTGCGTTGTTAAATCATTGATGTTATCAAAGATTGTACAGTTGTCATCATTTTCACACATAGTCGCTCGCCCCAAGTTCTTAGCCACGGGGCCAGTAGGTCCGCTGGTGTAGTGGCACTCAGTAGAGATACACCACTGGCCGGTCTCGAGGTCATCAAGGAAATCGTCAGGGTACTGCTCGTCACCCCATTGTCCTTTCCAGCTGAGCCATGTGACTGTTTCATCCGCCTCTTCGGAAGCACCTGCGCCCGCACCGGATGCAACACTGAATTCAGCAGTGCCGACATCATACCAGTATCCACGGTAGTTAAATGTCATGTCCCACAGATACCCTGCATCAGTGTGGTCGGTAATTAGGCCGAGAGCAATAGTGTATTCCTGTGTGCCGGCTGTCACATAGTTGGCATGCCCTCCGTAACCGACATAGGTGATGGGGCGGTTACCGTCAAAGGTGACGACGTCCCAGTAGAAGGCAGAGCCAGCGCTGTGCTCAGAGCAGTAGATGGCGTAGGGTTCCCCGTTTACGAAGCGAATCTAACGATTGATTAGGTGTGGAATCTACAGATTGAGAAATAATTACGAACATACCATTACGTGCTCCCAATCACCGACATGGTCGTCATTATTGACGCCTAAGACACTGTAAACGCACAAATCAGCGACTGTTGTATACAAAACCAGTATAGACCGTCATAAGGGTGAACCCACGTGCCACCGTAGTTGTAAGAATAGAAGTGAAAGTAAAAGACATCAGTTGTTGTGATGTTCTTCTCGACAGCAATGATGGTTCCTGGGGCGCCGCTAAGCCCAGTACTATCAGGGATACCGTAGTCTGAAAGGGCCCAGGCAGGAGTGTTATTCAAAGGGTTCAAGATTGGGCCGTCCGATGCTGTCAAATAAACATCTGAACTGTATGTATTAAGCGTGTCGAGTGTGACGGAGCCACTGCTTCCGCTGGCCACATAGTTCACCTCAGGTTGAACGTTTTGTAGATGAGTCTTGATATCAGAAGGGAACCATTTCTCCTCGCTGTAGAGGTACGTTATTGGCGCGTAGGTGATGGCGTAGTCAGGTAGTACTGCACGCTTATGAAGTTTGGAATGAGGTGCAGCGCTGGTAAGTCCGGCAAGCACCAAAAATATTGACAGCTGATAAATGCAAGCCATTGTATGGGTGTCTGTGGTTCCGATTTAATGTCCGAATACGAGATTGGGGTTCTGACGGGAGGTGTTGACATCTTTATACTCGTCTCCACCCAAAGCCTGGCAGCAATTTTTCCCTTTCGATAATGGGTAATGTTTTCGGCTTAATCTGCAAAAATTCAACTAGCTGTTTCCAATGGGGAAAGAGGCCCGGTCTAAGCATACAGCTCGAGGATTAAATCAGCTGCAGGCACTAGTTAGGTAGACCATGTAAATATGCCCTGCTTGTCACTTGGTGGGGGAATTGAGCTAGTGGCCGTCAACGTTTCATCGGCCTTCCCATTAGCACTGTCTATAGATCCAGTCAGAATGTTTGATTTGACATCGTGATCTTGCAGACTAACTAGTTTAGTAGTCCCATGTGTTTGTTCAATAGGCTATTGTAGTCATGATCAGAAATACGTAGCATCAAGCTCCCAAATGTAGTCACTGTAGATTACTACATAAACAAGCATCGGGTCTCGACTCGATTTTGATGCGTCTAATGCGACGTGCCGGGAGATTCGGCAGCATCAAGCTTTATTAGTGCTTAATTGCTGCGGGGTGTCATATGCAGACGACGTACGCCATCTCAGGATCTTGTCAGCTTGGCATAACTAAGTCTTCCTTTGGTGTGTTGTGATCCGTGCTGAAGCCGGCAGAAGGCTCCTATATCCAAGACCCGAAGCGATGTAACCGGTGGCGTCCTCGGGTCCTGAGCTTTGACAACTTTTTTCTTTTTATCAGTCCACGATTCTAATGTGACCTGTTGGTTTGAAAAGGGTTGGGCTTGGTCATTGGACAGTCCAGATCGCGATTTGGAAGACATTGTATGCTCTAACAAAGCAATTTCTGCGTAGCGACAATACACAGGTTTTCCTTTGGCAGTTTAAAATCAAAACTCGTAAAGGACCTTCTCCCTATTTCCTATTTTCCATCTCTCAGGCGATCCCGCTTCGATCGATAATCCCATCAAATTCTCGTGGCCAGGAATGTTTCGTCTTCTTCATTGAGCCTTCAAGATTTGAAGTTACAGAGAATGATCCTGATCCACATACCATTGACTATTAGAGGCTCTACGAAGGGGCTGGTCGGATTCAAAAAATAAATAAATAAATAAATAAAATGAAATAAAAAAGTAAAAAAATTAAGAACCTTACAGTGCCGTTCATATTTCTCATCTGGGTGTGGTCCCCAACGGCGACAAATAAAATGGAGGATTGTCTTCCTCGAAACCTCGAAAGTCTAACCCTCACCGATGACCTGTGCACCAATGACGACTGCCGATGGTGGGAGAATGATGATGATCTGCTTGCCGTTGTTGAACCATGTCTGAAACTTTATCAAGCCTCTACACCCCATCTACGCGGTTTATATCTTCCACTCTGGCGCCCGGCAGATCATGCTCAGAGGCTGAGCGGCCTGACAAGCGGGCTGATAAGACTCCGAGTTGAAGAATTATAGCCTGAATCCAGCGGCTGTGGACGTTGCACAGTCTCTTTGATTTGAATCTATCTATTAAAGGGGCATTTTCCGTTTACCAAATGCGACAAACGAAATAATAAGTATTCCACACCTAAAATACCATCCTAGTTGGCTTATTTTATGGCAGGTCTATGGATCTCATATGTGGCCACTCGATACTGAGATTGCTCTAGATCTATCCCTATGATACTACTTTGTAGCTACACCCAACATCAAACTCCTGAATATTGATAATTGGACGGGACCAACTATTTATTACGATTGGTTATAAGAATGTCACTTTGCGGATTAATAATAAAGAAATGGTAGAGGTTCTGAGGTGAGCGTGTCTGGGTCATCACCATTGTCGTTCGCGCCCTCGCCAGGGCACATGTTGAACCATGTCGTTGCCGTATTGGTCAAGGAGTCAACAAAGGTCATATCAGCGCGACCATCACCGTTAAGGTCCGGGTAATGCATGCAACTGCCCTGGTTTGTACCTTCGTATAGAGGGCCTTGGTAGCTCCATGTATAGGCACTGCCACTGGCTGGAATAGGCCCCTCGTTATACCATACAGTAGCGTCGCCATTGAATTTGTCAACCCAAAGTAAATCATCACGACCATCTCCATTGACATCGACCCATCTGAGATTTGCCCTATCTTTGTCTTCAGTCTTTTTGAATTGAGATATATATGTCAAGCCTCCATCGTCGTTATTGAGATACCCCCAGGTACGCCCGTCTTTCTCTATACACAAATAATCAGCCCTACCGTTGCCATCAATGTCGGCGAATCGTACTGCAAGGTCATAAATCCCGACACCTCGCTTCTCCGAACATGGTGTTAATGTGCCTCTAGGACCCGCGTCGCTCACATGGGTCCATTTGGTAATATCGCCTCCTTTCTTATATTGATTCAACCAGACATCCATCTCACCATTGTCAGGATTCACGTATATGATGTCACATAATCCATCGCCATCCCAGTCAGCAAGGTGTAAATCTCGCCTATCAATTTCGGAACCGTAAGAGTCAGTAGCTGCCCAGATTTGGTAATGAGGTCCCCAGTATGGCGGCTGAGGGGGAAAAGCTCCACCGAAACTTTCATAAAGAATCATGTAGCCGGTCGAATGAACCCATACATAATCCATGGCACCGTTGGCGTGGCCGAGCATGTTGCAATAACGATCACCGTCCGCTGCAAAGTTGATAAGAATGTTAGTGACCGCGGGCTCCAAATGACCGCAACAAGTTTGCTTATTATCGTAAAGAGGCCTACCTTTCAATTTTGTTGCTCCATTTCCCATATTTTGCCACACATTGAATTGATATTGCCACAATCCTGAACCTGAACCGGACGTAGGTTCAGTGTAAGAGGTACCAATCCATACGTAATCAGCACGGCCACCAAGGGAAAATGCTTCTGGGACCCCGCAGACTTTGGCAAAATAGATGGCGTCTCTTCCAACATAGTGACCCATTCCAGCGTGGGTATAATTACCTCCATCGACATTCGACCCAGGACGCCAAAGTGGCTCTAGGGTATCTGTCTTACACCCACGATTATTGGTATATGTCCACGTTTTACCGGTATCGTCCACCCATAGCCAGTCGTCTCGACCATCCCCATTCAGATCAAAGAAGCGAACCCCATTTACATCTCCGAATCCTTTTCCAGTGAATATGACTCCCAACGGTTGCCAGTATTCTGGGTGGTCCCCTAATTATATATCAGCTCTGCTACCACGGCAATGGAAGATGCATGAATCAAAACGTACCCTGACCACCGTTTCGCCAACATGTAATGTCTCCATTATCTGCAATGGTACAGTAGTCTGCCCTGCCATCGCCGTCAATGTCTGCTAAACGAACACGACTCTGGGGTGATCCTTCGTTCGGCTTCCAAAGTCCGCCATCTATGAAACCCAGGTTCCCGGCGTTGATATGTACGTAGGTATCACCATTGAGTGCGATGCATACCATGTCGTCTAGCCCATCGGCTGCAACAAATAGTTACTGTTAGTCTTTCCTATTTGTCGGACGACGAGTGTTCTACTGATTGATAGGCTTACCATTGACGTCCACAAAACGCACACCTCGTGCAATACAAGTATCACCAATGTAAAACTCATTGGCATCACTGCTGAATTGGCAACCAGTATTGTAATAGACGTTGTAGCGTCGCTGGTTTCTTGATACATCGAGAATATGTACCAAATCATGGTTTCCAAATGGCTCTTGTAAACGTGCAAACGTGTAATTCTCGTGTTCATCTGAAATGGAGGAAGTCTTCAATATTACCCCCAAAGCCTTGCTGTCATGAACGTAGGCGCCGTCATCAAGTCCGCTACCTTCCTGCGTGTTCACCGGCCCATGGCTTGCACCAGACCCATACGTCTTATCGCAGGTGACGTTGCCGTTACCTCCGGAGTCATCACTCTGACCAGTGATCGAAGGTGGTGATATAAACCCTGAATCATTTGCCGTTTCAAAGGCATCTAGATAGATCTCCGCTAACCGCCGATGACCCTCATCAGTGGGGTGAATGCCATCAGATATGAGGTAGTCTGTAGTAAAGAATCCAGCAGGGAAGTCAACATCTGCCAAAACAATCTTTTGCCCATTGTTTTCTCGATCATTTACTAAAGCTTTGATCTGCGCGTTGACCGTGTCTCGATTTTGGGGGATACCGTTCGCAGTGCCTGGAATGACGGTAGAACAGATAATAGTGACGTTCGGTATTGCACTATACAGAGAATCCAGCAGAGAGTTATAACGATTTGTAAAGTTTGGAATATCGTAGCTTTGGAGGCAATCATTGGTACCGCCATTAATGATGACGACGTTAGGTTGATATTTAGTGGACAGCTTTGATGCCTCTTCGATTTGGTCGATACGATCACCGGAGTGTGCCTCCACATTCTGACATCAAGCTCAGTCAATTGCCAGATAACAAGGGAAGGAACACGTAGTCTCACATTGTCTATAAAGTCTCCATTATTCTTAGAACCCACCATGTTGACCATCCAGCCAAGTTGTCTGAGACCGTCTCTGAGCGGTTTGCGGAAACTATACAGATGTCAGAACAGATTTCAGATTCTTTTCCCATCTATATATACCCGTTGCCTGTGCTAGAGCCGACACCCCAAACAATAGACGCCCCCAGTGGCAATATCCTGGCATAAAAGGATGGTGTAGGTTCGGGTTCCAGGTCGTTGACGCTCACCGTCCACGGTATAGTTGCTGTGGTGGTCACTTGAATGGGTGTGCTTGTGGCACTACAACTAGTACCAGTTGGAGTAACACACGTTGTCCTGCACGCTGCAATAGCCCCAATTAATGTGCAGGCAGCGTTGCAATACTGCGTAGGGCAGGTTGCCTCTGACGTGGTTGCCTGTGTTGTAGTTCTCTGTGTCGTGGTCGTCTGTAACGTAGTCGTCTCTTCAAGGGAATTCGCCGGGATCACGTTGGTCTCCGATAACTGGTTGCCATTTATCAGTATCTCCCAAGCAATGGCAAATGCCCCTACACCGACAGCCGCAGCTTGATCGGTCGTGAGCCCCAGATTCAGGGCTTGGGTCCGAGCAAACGCAATGACTATGTTCATAGCACGCACAGCATCCGCTGCCGTCCATGGAAATGGTTGCGGCTGGAGGACGATGAGCTCGGCGAACTGTCCCCCCGGAGCAGCATTGAGCACCAGGTTTTCAGCGGCACATATTACGCCTCCGTAGTTGTCCAGACGCTTTCGAAGTTTCTGCGTTGTGAATCGATCACCATCGGGACATGTCATGGGGAATCTGATTATTAACTCGCCCATACGGCTGGCGAGAAGTTCTGGTAATGATATGATCACATCGCCTTCCTGATAACCGCTTACCGGGCCAGTGACCGTGCTTACTGTTGGGGTGTCGGTACTATGTCATCGAAGTCAGTCAAAAACTAGCAGTAAATGTGGGCAATCCCTTTTCTCTATGGGTAGTTCCTGCTCACCCAGTCACGGCAGGAGGTTCCGGGCTCGGTGTAATAGTAATCGGAGTGCCAGATTCTGGGACGATGACAATTGCATTTGCTGTTGCTAACTCGGAAGCCGCACTGACATGGCTTGGATCTAGCTGTATTGGTACCGGAATCGGCTCCTTATTTTGGTAATAGAACGGGAAGAGAAGAGAAGCAAAGCCAACAACCAAAGCACCAACGGTTAAGGTGGCAGGATCCTGTCTGGAGTATAGCTCAGTATCATCGTTCATAAGGCTACCTCGCATGCTCTGGAAGCATTGGTTGTTGAGCTCTCCACAATTTGAGTTCAGGGCAGATATGATGTCGTTTTGCAAATCAGATGAGAGGAATATATCTAGGCCGTTGTCTGCCTGCCCATCTCCGTCGAATTCGATCATACTGCCGCTCAGAGTTGGGGTACTTGTCTTATGGAGTTATCAGCTTCTCTCCACAAGTGGTAAATAAAAGAATCTGTAACAAGGACCATACCGCAGAGCCAACGTATTGTCCAATGTCGCCTATCGAAAAGGTGACTGTGTCTGCCATACAGGCAGGGAGCCAGCAGGGTAGTAGACATAAAAAGCGCTTTCTATACATGATTCAGAATGAAGAGACCTACTAAATTTGGGGAACTTTGATGGTGAGCGAGCAATAACTTTTGTTGGCTATATATGTACTTTGCCTGTTATCCCCGAAATAGCATCTCATACCCCTCAGGCTTTCAAATTCTACAAGGAGTTGTCAGCTTTTTTTTACTCAAACCTACACTTGTGCCGTGTACTCCTCATTTCTCGTTTAGAAACAACTATTCTTAATGCAGTCAAATGAATAGTCGACATGGGTACAATAGATCGGAGCCTGCGCAGCTGAGTGCTGAAAACTAAATTAATTCTTGCATTCAAGGTGCATGATATCAATGACTCGCCATATTCCTTCTATCAATTTCTTGGTAATGCCTTCGATGTACACGAAGTCCGGGAAGTAAACGATGTTGTGACTACTGCTTGTGACTGCGCCGCAATTTATCAGGGTACCATGACTGTCGAGTCGAGGGTGATCTTGGTGCCGCAACTTGGGGTATCTGCAGTGCTGCACTATACTTCATAACGTTATGATCTACCGATCACCTTAATTTGCTACCAATAAAATAATAACGCTACACAGGAAGCGCAGGGATGTGTGTTCACTCATGCGCCTATTTCCATCCATGCCATGGACCAAATCATGAGCTTGATGAGGCAGTGCCGCCTTTTGTGGTGGGTTGACTCCAAAAAATCAAGTACCCAATATACCTAGGATGCCTTGTCTAGTATAGAGGCAGTTTACCCAAGGTACACCGAGAACCAACATCATCATATCTCCCGCAAACAAGGAAGTGAATTTGTGTTATAATTATAGAACATGATCAGATATTCTGCTTCAGCTGTTTGTTCTGTAACTCTGTTTGGTTGAACAGATTTCGGAAGAGTTTCAATATTCAAAGCACTAACTCCTAGATTGTCGAATTCATAACGTTGGTCTAGGTCAGGCATGGGGCCGTATTATGTATTCCTAGATTAGTTCTTAATTACGCTAGCACAGCGTCGATTATCTCCGGCAATTTCAGTTGAGATCATTTGTTCCTAGAGAAGTGCTCATCATTTTGTATTGAACACTCGTGAATTTGACACCAGATGTTGACTTGATGTTTCCGAGGTTACTGATAGAAGGTAATGACCTTGAAAGACTAGTGCGACTAAATTAGTAAAGAGAAACTGTTAGATTATGCCAACGGTCAAAGATCAATAGTCACGCAGTTCGAGATATGGGGAATAATGCGCATTGCTACATAGTATACTAACTGGCAGGGAACATCGAAAAGAGTACTATTCTGAAAGGATCTCGTAAACCTTCTTGGCGTTTTCCGACGCGTTCATTTTGGATCTAGCCATTTCAAGAGGTGTTTTACCCAAGAGATTCTTGATTGACGGGTCTGCGCCTCTATCCAGCAAAAGCCGAGTTTGATTTGGACCCGCCACATGAACAGCGAAGTGGAGAGGGGAGCCGTGTGATCGCAAGGGTGCGTTGATATCTATGCCATGATCGATCAGGCATCGCATGACTGGCAGCCCGCCTCTACCACGATGGTCGATGGCGCTCACTAGGGCGTCCGGATCCAGTTTCGCCCCATGAGAGATAAGAAGCTCTATAACAGTGGTTGAGGGGTAAAGCGCCGCAGAAGCCAGTGGTGTGAACCCTCTATCACTCTGTTTGTTGGGATCGGCACCGTGATCCAAGAACCAACGCACGCAGGCCTCATCCTCCACAATAAGCCTGTCAAACTTAAATCAGTAGCTGAGAGCGGGGGGGTATATGGCAATAGCACCTGCCTAAGCGCTGGGCCTCCAAACTCGGTTGAGTTAATATCCCAGCCGTGATTGATAAATTCTTGGAAGATATGAAGGTCTTTGTTCCGAGCGGCAGTGAGAAAGGTAAGCCTCGTGATGCGAGCGCCGGCCGAGAGAAGCAAAGCTACGATTGTAGCATAGCCTTTCAAGGTAGCCTTCAAGAGCGCCTCGTCGAGTTCACGCTGGGATGGCTTCCAATCAGAACTGAGTAATTCCTGGACCTTTTCCGCCTCGCCATCAGAGCACGCGGCGTTTAGTAGCTCAGCAGTCATGATTCATGGTATTGTAGGTGGTAATCAGCAGTCAGCTTTTCTAGCGCGCTGGGACAATCGATGTTGGTTTTTATACATTAACGAACCTAAGCTAATGAGCCTCCTAAGCGCCGAAGGGGCACGCCAACGCCAAGAGCGGTTCCTTCGGGCTTGGCGGTCTTGGCGTTGGCACTAATAGATTGTACGTATATAATAACCCTAACCTAAGTATGCGGCGCAGTCATACCGCTAACGCCTAGTTGCAGGACATGCCTCTATCTGTGGAGGGTTCTGGGGTACTGTATCTATGCGAACTAGCCCATTAGATGTCTGTCTCGGTGATTAAGCCTTCCTATCAGATGCTCTTCACGCTCACGAAGAGGCTAGTGACGCCCATTGAGGGTTAGCTTTTGAGGGGAACCGTCTCAACTCTTCTTTACAGCATCACTCCAGGTCCATTAGCGCTTACCACCCTCCAGACTGGATGGATGCGGCACAGTCAATACATTCCAGCAATTAGCCTCATGACTCGATGTATGCATGTGGTCTGCAAAGTGGTAATCAGTCAGTTGACTCCGTTGCCGTTGCGGCTGCCGCTTTCCAATTTTAAACACCCCTGCGAGTAAATATTGAAGCGGGGCCAAAAGAATATGTGCCGAGATTCTCCAAACTTTCCCAGGTGTATCAAGAGTAGAGATTCTTGCCGTGTTTGCCGCCTGCTAGCAAAACCTCTTTTGGTCTTGTGGGCTACATGATAGACATGGCTCTACAACCCTTCAGGACTATCACTCACCCCTAAGACAGCATTGTTTTCCCTTAAATTAAAGAAGAAATGATATTCAACCCACCGGTACATAAGTACTAGGTTTATCTTCCCATATTGCCGTACCATCAAAAAATAAAACATAACCTGGATACTGCGATTCTCAGAGCCAGTATGAAGTTTTGCTTGTTTTTACCAGCCCTTGCGGGCATCTGGGTCGTTGCATCGGGTTCAAATTGTTGGTATATATCTACGGACTCATGAAACTATAGTTGACTAATAAAAGTGATTAGCATCAACTGGAGACTATCCGTCCTCCATTTCACTCACACCACGAGACGTCGACCCAGATTCGGAACTGCCGTTTATTAAACATGAGAAGCGAGAAACACGGCCCAAATGTAGCCCACGAACCTATGCCGCTACTCAAAAGAGGAATTTTTCTCCTGGCTCGCAACACTCCAACGTCACACTATATCGGAGGACGATGACACTTCCTGATGGCACAGACGCTGCTGCTATGGATTCGTTTATGCTACGTGAAGAGGATAGTGATCTGTTTGAGGCAATCGTCTGGAATAAAGAAGTCAATGGGGAGCCAGAGGACATGGCCACGTCTATGTTTGAGCAGTTTGGAGACGAAGCTTTTAGCCTGGGAACAGGATTTCTGTGCGGTTGTACTACACTGGTCATCATCAGTCGAAGGGGAGTTTATACTGGCCACTACTGGGAGAGCATTTCATTCAGCCCCGACGACGTCTGGAAAGACATATACGACACCCCCGAAAAGGCTTTCCGTCGGACCGTGATAAGAGGTCTAGAACAAGGAATAGGGCCTCGTAGAGACCCACCAGAACAAGTATCCTTGAAAAATCAGGCCTCAAAATTTGAGGACAGCTATATCCGTGCTTATCTTATGATTCCAGACACAGACTATAACTTAAACCCTGACGGATACCGACCACAGTGGAATGCAATGAAAAATACGGTCAACAGATTCGTGCCCACTCTCGCTACTGGCGACCGCTGGCGAGAGGTAAAGTATACACCGCTCCGCAATAGAGACCCGCAGTTGGAAACTACCGCACTAGGGAGAGTTCTTTTTAAGTACGATTCTGACCATAATGGCAAAAAAAAGGCGACGCTTTGGTTTGAGCGCGAATCAACTCCATACCACGATGATGAATGGTGATACGGTTTTGCGGGTCTCTTTCCTGTCGATGTTTCAGCGGAGATAATAGTTACTATGAACAGACGATGTCATCCGATATATGTGCTTCTTGCACGAAGATTTAACCTTTAGACAATTTATCCGTAAATGAGCTGTGAGATACTTGAACTAGGTTTAGGCCAAATGACACTTTGTTGCATTTTCTATTTGAAAACCTCAGTCTGCCTGAAGAAAGAAGTTTGGAGACTTAGTTACAGTATATGCTTTTCACCTTTGCCCACTTAAATCAAAGTTATTAAACACCTCCTCTTAACCAAATTAATCTATTGCAATTTGTAGTCATGCTTCAAGTTCCTTTATACTTAGCAAGCAGCTTTAGTTCATAACCAGTTCTCCTTCCGTACCTCTTCGTATGATCCCTCTGGGATAGAGTTTTGTGGAACCGTGCCGTAATCTATAATTTGTACAGGGAATAAGGGCTCCATCAACTCAAGTCAAGTTTTGATGAACTGGTCACTGATATTTGGGAAAATTATGTAGTATTAAATTACTAGGTCAAGGGGATATAGATAACTTGGGGTGTTTAGGGTTTAGGGTTCAGGGCTAGACGTACTGGCCACTTTCCTTCTCCACAGGCAGCGATCTACGGAGATAAGCCATCGACTCGTGGAGGAAAGAAAATACATAATATCAGCGCTAATTCGTTGTATGTACAAAATCTTGGAATTGTTTGAGGAGACGTAACTCCGGATGCCTGCCAGTGGTGGATAATATGGTCATTGGTCACCAAGCACCTGGTCATGCATGCAGACGGCGTGTGTTCTCATATTATCTACGTTCCAACATAGCGATAGATGGATATATATGCCTACTAGCACACCCAGGAATGCAGTCCCGCGAGACAACCTTAGAACCCACTTACATATCAACCTTGGAACAGCGACAAATCTACTATTTGGAAGGACTAGTCTCTAGGTTGTACTTCGCCTACCCTAGTCTTCCAGTTCATGCATACCAGGCAGACCGAAAGGGCCTAACTAACTGTCACATTGTCTGGGGATACCACGGGCAAGTGCTCGGGCCGAACACCACGGTGAGCTCCAATGAGCGCATCTCAAAATGTGTAGATTGTGAATGGAGCTCAGCAGCTAGCCGAACATCCGGCAATCATCAGTAATCTACTAACAAAGACCAGTTCGATCTACGGACGAAATTATCTGAGGTTAAAAGACAATCCGTACCAAGTTCATTTAGTACTTCGGTGAATATTTTATAATCTAGACTCAAACTTTGTTCAGGTTGAAGGGTGAAAAATCTTCTCGATGGCTTGTTCAAGTGCCGGAATTAAGATGACGCCGAATTGCTTGTCATCTAGGTACACCCCGCTTCACAGACCTCCTGAGGTATGGATTAATTTGGTGTTTCTTAATTGGTTCCCATTTATCCACTCACCACACGTGGGATATCGCGAGTCATAAAAATTGGAGCTAACTTTAGGAACCTCGGGGAGTTTTTCACTTTTTCCCCATAGACGGCTGGGATACCGGAGAGAAGTCCAGCTTTGGGGCCTTGCAGGCCTACATAAACGCAATCTCATTCCCCAGGTCTTGGAAGACTTGGCTTTCTCCTGTTTTTCTTATTTGTAGGCAGTTTGGCTGCGCATTGATCTTCTAATCCAGTTTCTGCGAGTTTGATCAGCC
Organism: Talaromyces sp. PL2406; assembly: GCA_023626215.1. Classification (NCBI taxonomy): domain Eukaryota; kingdom Fungi; phylum Ascomycota; class Eurotiomycetes; order Eurotiales; family Trichocomaceae; genus Talaromyces; species Talaromyces sp. PL2406. Next base: position 423,844 of record JAMAGL010000020.1, on the reverse strand, counting down.
ACCAGCCGATTGAGTTCTTCGCCCAAAACGCATCACCAGAATGGCGTCCCAAGAGAAGAATCAGCTTCCCGACAGCAACACCATAGAGACGGGAATGGTTACCACAAACGAGGATCGAGATACATTTCTTCCACGACCATCGGATGACCCTAACGATCCATTGAATTTTCCACTTTGGTTGAAGGTGGGATTGCACACTCTTTCTGGGAGGTCGCGTACTAACAATTTTCTCTAGATCGCTATCTTGATCCAAGTCTGCTTGCTTGCCAGTCTCGGAACCCTCAACACCGCGATCATAAACCCTGCATACGGGCCCCTGGCAGCTGAATTCGGTATCACCACAGTCCGCGCCTCCTACCAGACCACCGTGGTCATTGCTCTCAACGGAGTCGGGCCATTCATCTGGATTCCGTTGGCAAACGTTTATGGCCGGAGACCCATCTATCTCCTCACGACCCTGATCGGTTTTGCCTCTGCTTTGGGATCAGCGTATTCAAAGAGCTTCACACAATTGATTGTCGCCCGTGTCTTCAATGGTCTTTGGCCGGCAGCTCTTGGCCTTGGGCCAGCTACAGTGGTAGATCTCTTTTTCTATCACCAGCGAGGAAGAGCAATGGGTCTCTTCACTGTCATTTTGACGACTGGAGCACATATCGCGCCGATTGTAGGAGGCCTGATCGGTCAATTCCTCGGATGGAGATGGACTTTCAAGTTTGCTGCTATCTTGGACGGTGTCATGCTGCTCGTCATCGCATTTGGTCTCCCGGAAACTCTATACATACGTGACCCGACCCGACTAGCTCGTACTCAGCATGAAAGAGAATTTGACTTCACTCCGCGAAGCTATTTTTCTCGACTAAGACTATACTCAACTTTTCCCGAGCTCAAACTGCAGTGGAACCAATTTGTCATCCCTTCATTGAAGATGGCCAAGTACCCATCCGTCCTGTTTCCGGCAGTGTACTATGCAGCACAGTACGGATTTGCCTCGATTCTTCCCGCGGTTACCGTTGCAAGCATCTTTTCCGAAGCCTTCCACTGGAATACTCTCAAGATTGGCCTCGCCTATGGCGCCGCTCTTTCTATTGGAGGTGTTCTTGGTGAAATCGCAGGTGGTGTCGTTCTCGATGCGATCGTCAATCGTGCTCGTCGCAATGGCACAAACCCGCCGCCCGAAGTACGTCTTAAGGCGATCTGGACTGGTGCAGTATTGGTCCCTACTGGATTAATCATGTACGGTTTCACGCTTCAGTATCATGTCTTCTGGTTCGTTCCACTTCTCGGGATGGCAATTGCATGCTTCGGACTGCAGGTCATTGCGACAACTTGCTACACGTACAGTATCGATTCATACCGCGCACAAGGCTCTGAGACTTCCCAGCTCTTCAATCTCATCCGACAGACGTTTGGTATGACGTACGCATTCTACGTGGTTTTATTATGCAAGAAAATTGGCTACCAATGGGCATTTTTCATGTTCGCTATGTTGGGTAGCGTGGCAGCCTTCCTGCCTATCATAGTGCTTATGTTTAAGGGCGAGGAAATCAGACATAAACTGGGAACTCCTAAGAACATTAGCCAGTTGGAAGTCACTGAGGAAAGACAAGTTGCGGTGGATAAACTTGGAGAAGAGATCCATCAGTAGATAAAATCGCCCCTTAGCATTGACTAGAGGTGAAGGCAACTCGTCGTGAGCTTCTTTCTGCCCTAAGGCTAGGTTATTTCGAAACAGATTTTGTACTGAATTTTGAAGCTTCTTCAAGGATACAACGGAATATTTCTGTCCACGACATATATGGCCGATCAGTATGTTGTATAATTCTACTGTCACGAGACTATATCCCTTGGGAGCGAATCCCATCCTTGGAAACATTTTCGAATAATAACGAGCGAAGCTCAATGTCTACTATTCAAGGAAAGTCACAAGCAACACAAATTGAATTCCGTCAATCAGAGAAAGTTTGTAGTTTAAAGCGAGAGTAAGGGCCCAAGTCGTGGTGGAAACCGTGGAATTGGCCTTATCGACGCGTTCTAGCGACTCGATTCCATTTTGCCTTTCGGGGCATCATATTACGCAAAACCATTGCAGCGGTCAATCATTGCATATTTTGAATTATTTTCCGAAGATCATTGGATGGATGTCCGTTTCTTCCACGACAATAATCAATTTTTACGAATATAGAAGAAAAGCGAGAGCTATGACCGAACTCACCACATTCACACATCGATACTCTTCGACCCAAAACTGAAGAAAGCTCTTGAAGCTCTGCAAGCAATGATATTGGGATGAGTGCTGCACAGAACCAGCGCCGGTGATCACTGTGTACCAATGGGCTGCGATGCTGTAAATGGTATCGAGCAATGTCGGCAGCAGTCAGACGGCGAATTGCACCTGGTGCGGATATCATCAAGTTCTTTGCAGACTACAGACAATCAATCATGGGAGCGCCGCCCAAGCAACAACATCCTTACATTCCTGTAGTCTTGCATAATCCTCTGCTTGTTCTCATCTCATACATACTGGTCTGACTAGGGCTCGGAAAGATCCCGAGACCAAGGGTTAGGGCTGTTTAAACATACTAATCTATCTGAAGGAAATCTTTTTATACAATTACATAGTATGTATTTTATGATAGATAGAAGCAATTCATAAGCAGAATGCGTAACTGCATGTCTCAGCAAAAACCAAGTCGTATTAGGTACAGTACAAGACGAGGACAAGATTGTTATAGAAATATTGCTCCACATACGTCGAGCGATCCAGGCCTCCATCCTCCAAACCCAAAGGACTACATCTCCTCCCTTTGACATTAAAGGCATTCAATTTAGACCCGATCCTCTGCCACTAATTGAGGTGCAAAGACTCCAGAAACTTGAAAAGAACACAATTGCTGCGTGGTATGAAGATTCAAGAAAAATAGCCCAGTTTTCCATCCAACGACTTCACATCGTGCACATCTTCTCGTCTCTTCCGTCTTGCCACATATTTTGCAAGGCATGAATTCCGTTGAACCACACGGCGCGAAGGCTTCTAGCCTATGCGCCGAGTTCCGCCATCATGCTCTGGATCATTTGTCGAAGTTTGGCTTCGCATTCGCCTTTGTCACATGCGGCATTGACCAATACATTAACAAACGGACTATCCCTAATGTGAAGCCAAGACATTGGGGTTTGCAACACCTTCGCTGATGGCGAGCCACAGTTTTCGCAACGAGAACTCGATGCCGCGCGACATGCAGCATCATGTTCATTGATGATAGGCATTATTACTCTCACAAACTGCATCTTGAACCCAGCATTTTGCGAGATTTGAGGATCAACCCCGACTAGACTTTGAGGAGTATCATGAGTGTAGGTGAGGGTAGTGTTGTCGCATTTGAAATCAAAACGAACTGGACGGGTAGCCATGATTCGCAGAATAAGATGCACAGCACAGATAACGGCTGTTTTAAGCAAGTAAATTACCACACCCAAGATGATTTTGGATGATTGATTTGGAGGCTGTGATTTTGATAACAACCCCCGAACTTTTGCACGGTCTGCTTCGATGAAGAACCAAAATAGATGCCATTGACCTAAAAACGAGGCCCCGTTAATGGGGTGGCAGTTTAGTGGTCTTTTATAGTCTTTCATTCGACGTTGACCCAAGTTCGAGGTACCAAGTCGCCCTAGTCCGTATCAGGCAAGTCTCGGATCATCAATAATCCGGTGTTGTTAAGGTTAATCGTCTCCAAATTACCTTCGGCATGTTTCAAATTCTTTCAATGTCGCTCGCATCAGGAGACCGTCGTAATACACGATGGTTCTATCAGACAAGGAAGGCCCGTTAATTTAGCTCGCCTTGTTGCTGTCAATATCTTGGTCTCCGATTTATGCTCCGTAAGATACATCCGGGTTCAAGGCCGGGAATGAAGCCGAAATGTCACTCGCTTCACGAAATGGCTCATTCAAGCCCCTGAAATCAAGACTCGGGTGCAGAACCTGCAAGTGGGTATTTGTTTCTTTGTTGTGCTTGTAAATAGTCACTCATCTTCTCTAGGATACGCAAAGTCAAATGCGGAGAGGAGAAGCCACAGTGTTTGCGATGTAGTAGCACAGGTCGCAAGTGCGAGTACGCAGGTACAAATGTGCGCACATATACCTCCGCAGCTCCCGAGATACCCACGCCTCATGCGTCTCTTTCTCTCTTACCAAATACAGGATTACGAGAGCGTCGCGCTTTTGCCTATTATTTCCAACACGCTGCCACATCCATCGGTGGTGGACTTGATGCCGATTTCTGGCACACTACCGTCCCGCAGATCTGCCGTAGTGAACCCGCCGTGTGGGATGCCATGATTGCGATAAGTTCATTGTCCGAAAGCCCTAACTCTTCTTCGAGCCTCTCCAGCATGCGCCGAGGTCAATCTCGTGCTTTTAGCCAACCCCAGCAAGACGCGCTGGACTGGTATTCCCGCTCAGTGTCCGCTGTTCGCCAGGGAATTGAGCGTGGTGGCGTTGACTCCTTCGTTGGCTTGATCACATGTATTCTTTTCATCTGTATCGAGTCAATTCTAGGTAGCCTGGAGGAAGCGACGCTCCTCTATGGACAAGGTGTGCATCTTATTCTTACTTTATGGGCACAGAAATCCGGTGGTACCTTAACGGTGACGCGGGCTTCATTGTTGAGGGATACGATCATCCCGATTTTCATCCGATTGGCGTCATTTGCTCCCCAGAATACCTGGGGTCTGGCGATCACCATGCTGCAGGAGACTGAATACACATTGACATTGCCAGAACGATTTCCCTCCCTCAAGTCCGCCCGGGAGGCTATCGTCATGCTATCTGCAGAAATCTCGCTATTCGAACAATCTTGCGAGAAATATTTACAAAAGTCGCATGCCTGGCAAATATCGGACGACATAGCAGTTCAACAAAAAGCACTATCTGCCAGACTAGAAAGTTGGAATGTTGCTTTCACTGATTTGATGGACTCCTTGCGCAAAAAAGAGGATTTATCACCGTTGCATATTAACATCGGCGCCCTTCTTTCCTCTTACTACGAGATGTTATTTGTCATTCTCGGGGTTTGTGGTTCACCGTTACGGATTACGACCGACAATTATACACGAAATTTTCAATCTATAGTTGAAAAAGCCGCCGTCGCTATAGATGATTCAGCGCGAGGTGACTTTACTCAAGCGCCATATACATTCGAAATCAGTCTCGGTCTTCCACTTTGGTTTACTTGCCTGAGGTGTCGTGAACCCACAATTCGTCGTGAGGCACTTGCTCTACTACGTCGAACGCACCAAGTGCAGGGACTTGCTAAGCGAGACCAGGGGGCTGCCCTAATTGAATTGATCATGGTGCTAGAAGAGACATCCGCAACAGCAATGAATGCAGCCAAAGGCATAGACAATATCACGTCACCACAATCATTCGACGAATTCACTGATTACGAGTCCTACTCACAAGGCAGTAGTGTATCAAGCAGTCCTTTCAGTACTTCGGAGTCCGGAGTTGCCGCAGGGTCATCCTCCCCGCTTACAGAGATGGAAAGCGAAACAACAGCAGGTACCATCATCCCCCAAGGGGCACGCATCCGGCCCCATGGTGCTTTTCGGCTAGGCGATAATCTTCCGCCTGAATTGACAGAAGAGGATATATTGAAATCGAATCTACGACCCGGCCAAACCTACCTACATATATCGCGGAATGAGCACTATTTGTGCAATGACACGTGGAGAATAGTTCACGATTTTATACCTATAGGCTTTTAAATACAATTCAGCCTTATCAAGACGAAAAATCACAGTAGAAATGTTTACTATGTGGACAGCATAACGTACCTATGAAGAGCTTTCTACATGTTTGGTAGAAAGACTACCTGAATGTAGGAATTTCTACGCTTTTCTCATGAATACGAACCCGCTCGCAATTCTTAAAGCGGCATCAATCCGACTACCTCCCTACCCACAACCACCTCTTGTAAATCAGTGAACGTAGGTGGTGGACTCTTTTCTACATAAAGCTCATTTGATACTAACTCCCGAATACAGTTAGCGCCGCTGACATGTGATAATTCACGTGATATAAGCCATCCTATCTCCCCGGCCAGCCAGGCACCATTTAATTGTTACCCGACGCGTACTCGACATCAAGATCACAACTTCCGATTTTAGTCAAGACGCTCTGTATCAAGACAAGCTAGAGCATCAAGACATGAGTTCCGATAATCCCGTTGTAGATAAAACATTCTCCCTCCTTGACAACGTTGAACTGCCGTATCCTGGTGGCCCGTTGCTCGCATCTTTTATCACATAAGCTCTCAACCCAGTACATGCAGCCCACTATTTGAACGAGAGGTTATCGACAGACCAGCCTTCTTATATATTAGCTGATTGGACGTATATTATTCAGTGCAGTAGGTGCTTTTCGAAACAAATAAGTGTTCCCGCTAATAATTGCATAGTCACTGAACGCGGTTGTCCCCCGGCGTCGCCTGATAGATCAGCTAAAAGCGCCATCACTCGAAGGGATGGACTGAGATGTTGTGCAAGTGGCAAAAAGGGCACATTTTGGGATCCCCTTGTAGTTGTGTCCATCCTCCCGATTCCGTCGGGATGGGATACCCAAAAGGCGTGTGGATAGTAATTGAATTTTCTCGAGTAAACGATAGCTAACAAGCCCGAAAAAGGCACATGTCACCGATATGCTTGAAGCATTCTTTGGTCCTCAATATCGAGACTGGTGGCTTTTTTACATTAGGAGTGCCAGCCGAATAGGACCATATTCCAACCATCAGCTGATTCGGCAATCTGTGGCAGATGTCTTCGCGCGTGGAATTATCAGGCTGGATAGACTGCAGCCATCCCTTATTGAGGTAAGTGGCGACCACCAGCTATTTTCTCCAAGAATTCCTTAGCCCCTGGCTATATCCGATAGTACGAGGTTAGACATGTGCTCATGGGGCCAGAGGAGCCTATACCCACTACTAGGCGACCACTCACGATTAGGCACCGAGAAGATAGATCCAAGATTTATTGGCACTCCTGCCCGACTTTGTAAGAGCGTACGGTATCTCGAATTGACTCGGGTTCATTGATATGATCTGTCTCCTATTTCTTCCTACCGTTTTAACGATTAGGTAGGGGGGTTCTCCTCTATCACAGGCCAGTTCACGAGTATTCTTGCTTCAATCTGGCCAGTATCCCCGGTAAAATTGCGATTAGCTAGCTACGGCGTTCTGCGACGGCTTGGAGAGCAGATATACGGAAAACCTAACAGCTACTCAACTGTTCAGAGGCTTCCATTCGGACTCTATCTCAAATTCCAGGAAAACGTTGACGGGTTTCGCAACGAGTTCAGTGCATTGCGGGTGGTTCGAAAGAATACGTCAATACCAGTTCCGCGCTCTCTCGATTTGACAATCAAGCCAGCTGTTCTAGACGATCATTCTCTTCTTCTGAGGCGTATTTATTTACCACACGGCTTCCGGGACAGCCCCTATCGCGCTGCCTCGAAATTCTGTCAGATCACGACCTTGAGCAAATCTCATATCAGCTTAAGGACTACTTATCTCAGCTACGGAATATTCCTAAGACGGTCAATTCGGAGATGGCAATCTGTAACACCGTTGGTGAGGCCTGCCATGACCCACGGATCCAGGGTGGACAGCCAGTTGGACCGTTCAAAGATGAAGCGGCGTTCAGCCAAACTCTACGATACTCGGACGAACCTGCCCGACATGGGCGTGAAATAGTATTCACACATGCAGATCTTAATCCTCGCAACATACTCATTGATCGGGTAGTCCGGATGGAAGCCGCGGCTGGGAGGTGACTGGAATCGTGGACTGGGAAAATTCAGGGTATTATCCAGTATACTGGGACTACACCAAAGCTATTTTTGAGGAAGTCAGAGGATTCCGGCGATATACTAACATGTTTAGAAAGGTTTTCGCAGCATTTGGTGATTATTCTCGAGAGTATGATGTTGAGAAAAGGAGCTAGGAGTCAGGTGACGGAATGTGACCTGGATCGTCGTGCAGTAGGCTCATGTATGAGGCACGCTCGCATTTCTTTGTGTCGCTTTTTCGCTAGTGTCTCTCATATTTGAAGCATTGACTCATCTTGTCGCCTGATCCCACAGCCTATGATTGTACGGGTAGCATATAACGCTGTATTAATAGGCATGCCCCGCGGGTTGTCTGGCTGTGGGGTCACCGTTGTTTACTACGCGCTTACACCTACCTAGGACCTAGGTACTCACCACATACCTGATACTTTGTATCTTATATTCGTCTCTCAAGGCTTACACTCCGTTCTTAGAGTGACCACAGCTCGACATGACCGACTCAATGGAACTTCCATGCATCACCATCTCTCCCACGGCACCACATACACATACCGTCGTCTTTCTACACGGCCGCGGCGACAATGTGCACAACTTTGTGCGGGCGCTTAACTTTTCATGCGATTCCCAAGGCAGAACACTTGTTGATAGCTTTCCTTCTTTCCGTTGGGTATTCCCTCAGGCCCCAAAACGTCAATGCGCGACGTCTCCCGATATCTGGCCACAGTGGTTTGACGTCTGGAATATCCGAAACTTTGCCGATCACGAAGAACTCCAGGTTATTGGGCTCAAGGAAGTTGTTCCAGCCATTCGAAACATTCTGAATAGCGAGGCCTCGCTGTTAGAAGGACGTTTAGACCGTGTCGTTCTGGCAGGAATCAGCATGGGCGCTGCTACTAGCGTTCACACGCTGTTCAACCTAGACGTGCCCGCTACGCAAGGCGGCAGGCTTGGGGCATTCTTAGGGTTCTCTTGTCGCTGTCCATTTGCTGGCAGAACATTATCCGAGATGCGGGATTTGCTCGGTTTGGAAGGTGTTCCCGACCATGACAATACTCTTCGAAATACGCCAATGTTGCTTGAGCACTGTGTTGATGATCCGCTGGTATTGTTTGAGAATGGCCGTGGGCTAAGGGACATTCTGCGTGGATACGGGGCGCAGGTTGAGTGGAAAGAATATCCCAGTGGAGGACACTGGTTCAACTCGCCAAAGGGGATGGACGACGCTGTGGCTTTCCTCAATACTCATGTATTAGGCAATTGAAAAGTATCGAAAAACAATTCTAGGGCCGACCAGAACGTCTCTCTATAGATGATAGGCCGTCTGCTATTGGATTTATTTCACGTGGGGATGCTAGAGGCCCAGTCGAATATGTCCATACAGATAGTGCGTTTGGTATGAAGCTATAAATGGAACACACAGATTCCAGCTACCTAACCTGCAATATTAATTTGTATAGGGGATCTACCGATGGATGTTCGCCAGCTAGAAGATAGATACGCAAATAGATTTGAATCGAGGCATATCCGCCTGTATCCATATCAATACATGGAACCGGCCAGTGACCGTTTCTCATAAAGGACTATCAATTACATGTAACAGGCGTACCCAATTTGAAACACTTTGAAGTTTCATGTCTAATCTGTGGTTCATTTTTAGCTCGCCAGTAACGTTCATGGTAGTTGTGATATGATGGCCGCCGACTGGCTTGAAGACAACATTAGCATTGGGCTCTATATAATACAGGAAGCTCCCCGCCGCAGGGTCATCTACTTCATGCCACAGATACAGGAAGGGTTCCTCTGGATCTCTACAAAGAGATTCGGAGAGTGACAAATCCGCTCAAGTCGAGGACTATGGTTGTGTGTATGAAGATTTCAAACTCGCCGGGTATTCAGGTCCTTGAGCATTATGCCTCGTCTATACGGCTCATGGATACCCGTTACCTCCCTCGCGGTGAAAGGCAATGGACGTGACGTGTGTGGGTCAAGCAGTTGCTCAAACTATTGCACGATAACCGCTATATTCAGCTGCCATGGAGTTTAGGTATTATCGCATGTTGAATAATGTCTTGCCATGAACATCACTGACGCTCCTTCGGACACGATTGAACAATGTTGCCAGACTGTAGCAGACAGGGACATTCGCTCTATGGGTAAAGTTAGAGTCTTTAATGACATGAGCTGGACACAGGTTATCGCGCTGAGCCCTACTACGCCCATGGACATTGATCCTATCGCGGCCGTTTGCTCGTTATTATGGACCATCTCCCATGGATATCGATTCGAGCGGCTCCCGTACAAAGTCCATGTCAACTGCTTCCTACACTTCGCATCGCTATTGATTCGAGATAATATTTGCAAATAAGGTAGTGGCCGCCTGCTTGTCTTTCGTCACTAGGTACATGACGTCTATTCGTGTAGTATTATTTGTTATCGTTCTCTATCTGTATACAAGGAGTTTAGGCGTCAATTTATTTGCTTTAGAACGTGTTCCATATATGAATCCCTCCTCAAATTGTGCCTTTATGGTGACGGGATGTCTAATCGAACTAGATTGTTGATTCATTCCCATACTATTCGTATCAGCAATCTGCTTCTCACCTAATGCCCATACCTCTGCCATTTTGCGACATGGCCGGGCCATTATTCCATATTTGCGAACATCTTCCTTATTCCACGTGCTTAGGACTCTCTTTCTGATCATCGGGGTTGAACGTGACATGCACATCGTGGTGAACTTTTTCAAAATCGATCGCTGTCTTTGTGGAGTTGAAAACTGGAAACGCCGATTTGTCAACATGGAAAGAGACGATGAATCCCTTTTGGGAGCACATACCTAACTCCATTTCTTCGAGAGACTTGCCCTTAGTCTGTCATGTAAAACCATCCGTGTAAGCATATGTTCCCGCCCTGAAGATATATTCTCTGCCTGTGTCCGCGGGCAGTTCTCACCTCTTTGATAAAAAACCAAGCGTATACCACCAGAGCCCAGTTGAATATGCAAAACATCAAAAAGGTCCTCCAACCTAGGTTGTTGACCGCATGAGGGGTGATCTGAGAAAAGGCAAAGTTGAAGAGCCACTGTGTCGCAGTACCGATGGCAATGCCGCCTTCACGTAAACGAGTCGGGAAGATCTCGCTCATGTATAGCTACATTTTGGAGACTTGTTAGTAGACGTTGCTATTGGAATCTGAAAGGGAAGTGGACTATGCTTACCCAAGGTACTGGGCCCCAGGAGATATTGTACGTCACTGAACAAATAGGTGTTATCATCGACACTCGATTCATTCTGGGAATTTATGTGAGGGATACGTACTTGCTTCAAGATAAATCATCGTAAGAGATGCAATGGCAGGACTCGTTAGACCAGCATGGGCTTTTGGTGGGTAAACGACCGTCAATACCGCTATAATAAGCATGTAGCATCCCATCATAAAAGCTCCTCCAATCAATGAGTTCCGACGACCAATCCTTTCCACCAAGAAGAGAAGGAAAAATAAACAGGAGACCACCTTGACGACACCAAAAAAGCCACTGATCAGGAGGGCCTGCTGACCCGCACCAACTGCAGCGAATACCTGTGGAGAGACTGCAGAGAGTAAACGTTAGAATTTGGACAAGAGCATGCCTTTTGGAGAATAAGGAGTAAATGGCGGAGAAATAATACTCACAGTATGCCAAAGATGTATTACCCGTCAGTTGAACACCTGTGATTGAAAGAAAAGTCATTAAAATCATGTCCTCACAAGGAAAAACGGGTATGTATGTACCGATTTGCATGGTTACTGCCACGAACATGCGATAACGGTTTGCTGGTAGAAGAAATTCCTTGTATGTAAGGCCCTCCGTGGCACGTTGCTCTTCTTCAATGCTTGCAATAATTTCGGCGAATCTAGGAAAGAGAGTGTTAGCGTCATCACTTCATCTCTCTAATTAAGAGCCATGAACGTGAAGCCTACTCTTCTTGAACCTCAATTGAATCAGTTCCTCGCACCCACACGAGCGAGGCCAGGGCCTCTTCCCGGCGCCCTCTTTTTGCTAGCCATCGTGTACTCTCCTTGGTCAGGAGCATACCAAGCCCCAGGAGACCTCCAGGGACCAGTTGAAACCCGACGGGGATTTGCCACTGCTTGGATGTTGCGGAGAAGTTCTTCGAAACACCATAGTCCATCCAATAGGATGTCGTGACACCTAATGTGAAGAAGAACTGGAACATACTGCCCAGTTGGCCACGGATTTCCTTGGGGGCCATTTCGGCGCTGTACATAGGAATGATCACCGTGGCCATGCCGACACCGACGCCGCTAATAACACGACCTGCATAGAATGCGCCCAATCCACCTGTTTTGACGACCTGAAGCACGCATCCGATGCAGAAAATGAGGGAGGCTAGAGCGATAGACCAGCGCCGGCCGTAGCGTGCTGTGAACGGCCAGATGAAGAAACAAGAGAAAAAAGCTAAGCGGCCAACATGTATAAGTTTGTAATTCCATCAAAATACAATCAAAATCAGTACTCACCACCGGCTTGTAAGAGACTGGCTGACAGAGAGCTCACTTGGGCCTTGTCGGCGAGCGAATAGTTCATGTCCTTTTGAAAAGAACTCAGGGTGAGAATGCCGCCCACGATACCGGTATCGTAGGCAAACAAAAACGATCCGATGCAGCTTAGGGTTACCAGGTAACTGGCCCTGAAGAGACCGAGTTTGTTGGACACCATGGTCAATCGTTCTTGGGTAGGTTGAGTGGGAGAACGAATATTACAAGTGGGAGATATGTATAAATATACATTCAAGGGCATACAAGGACGAATTCAGCGAACATTCTGCGTGATTGTACTCAGGCTTTTATATGCCATGGGCCAGTCATGAATAGACTGAGGGACGATAACCGAGGAGGACTGCGAGAAATAATGGTGGTTTCCATGGACAAGATGACTCTGGAGCCCTGCCCGGATCTCGGTCGGTCTGTTCAGCGATTGGTTTTTCGCTTCCCCAGACCCACTGTTTTGGATTTTTTCGTATTTTCGTATTTCGCGGGGTTTGCATCCATCCCCGGCGTTATTGTCGTCGCTAACACTTCGGCCCTTCTGGAAATCATAGGAGAAGTTCACTTGACCGTGTTCGTCTATCTTTATATATGCGGGACCATGAAGACGGTATGCGTTCAATGCCGAATGCGCAAGGTAAGCGGATGATCAATATCGACCATGTGGTATACACTGTACTACAGTACCACATGAGGTGAAAGCCATGGAACTGCTCACGCATAACAGGTTCGATGCAGTGGAGAGCAGCCGACATGCAGTAATTGCAGCCGGCTCAATTACACTTGTTCACTTGGTCAGTCTCAGCGAGGCCAATCTCTAGAACTTCCTCAGAAGCGACGAGGCGCTCGCGCTTGCTTAAATTGCCGAGCACAAAAAATCCGATGTATGGGGGAAATGCCGAACTGCGCCAATTGTCGGCAAAGGAATAGGCAATGCACATACCCACAAAAGCGTGGACAGAATGGCCCAGTACTCGACAAAGTCTCGAATCTAGACGATGTATCTAGTAGCCTAGATATTCCAGGTACACAGCCCAGTGGTTCTCCCTCGTCTAACAACACCATCAACAATGTCGCTAGTGTGAATGAACTCCAGTCTCCCTCGGAGGAAACGGTATCAGTCTTTGTGACGGAGTACTTTGAAAGGTTATATCCTCTCCCTTCGTATGGATTCCTGCACCGTGCTACTGTGATCAAACGATGTCAGGAACAGTCACTTGACGAATCCCTGAAGCTTTCTATATGTGCTATAACCGCCTTACATGTTTTTGGCACATCGCCCTCTAGCGACGCATGGGCCGAGTCGGCACAGCAAATTGTCTGGCGGAATCTGTCTCGACCGTCGGTCTTCCACCTGCAGAGCCTCTTACTCATGGTGCGATATCGTGCAGGAGCTGGAGACTATTCGAGTGCATTCTTGTTGGCTGGTTTGGCTGCAAGATTAGCAATGGGGTTGCGTCTCAACTATGAACGCTCAGATCTTAGTCCCATCGCCCAAGAAGTCCGACGTCGTACATTTTGGTCTCTTTATCTGTTGAGTGACATATTCAGCGTTGGGATCAAGGAATTTGAACTGTGTCAACAAGAAATTATCCATCTGAAACTACCATGCGAGGATTCAGACTTTGAGCAGGGCAAATCCATAGCTGTCGGTCAGCTGAGACCAGATGAGCATTTGGATATTGGAAGCGTGAGCATTCGCGGACTATTTCTCAGGATGGCTTTCATTCGTCGAGAAGTTATGAAGTAGGTCTTGCCGATCCAGTTTTTTCTTTTTACCGAAATTATTCTGACTCATTAAACCTTGTAGATTGAATCGGAAACTGTACTTAGGGGAATTCACGCCTTCTGACCTTCTTCATTCAATAAAAACTTTTGAATATCAACTCGAGATTGCACAAGTGCAGTTACGGTCTCTGGAGTCTTTTCATACGCAAGATGTTGATAGCCCTTCTGTGCGGCCGGGTTCAATCATGGTCCAAATGTCCATTCACCAATGCTATTGCGATCTCTATCGAATATTTTTGACCGGATACGCTGAAGCTGCACCCATCTCAGCCATAGAAGGTATTGACTCGTCACGCGTAACTCAAATACGCATAGCATGCCTCGACCATGCTCAAAGCATCACCCAGCTGCTCATTGACTTTGAGAAAACGGGTGCCTCAAATCTCCCGATATTGTTAGACTTTGATGCGGCTGTATGTTCCTATCATAGCTTGCGACTTCAATTATTTGCAGCTTGCAAAACAGGTACTGAGATTTCTCCTCGTGTTCAAACGGAATCGGCCATATCCAACGCCAAGGACTGCCTTGATATCATGACCCGACTTTTCGGCTTGCTCAAATCTGTGACGCCCATGGTAAGCTTCGATCTATTGGAATTCCTTTTCGAAGTAAGTGCTCATTGTCTTCTAGCTCAGGGACCTGGAGAGGCTCCTTCGTCATTATACGGTCGAAGGCTCAAGCGCAACTGCGGAAAGAGAAGAACCACCACATTCAAGTCACGTTGCTAGGGATGCGTCCATCCGCCAGAAATTTTCGATTCATAGTCTCTTGCTCCAGGCTGACTTTGTCGATGACAGTTTTAAGGCGACTGGATCTTCGACAGAACCAGGTTCTTCCATCATGGATTCTCGCCAGCATCAACATGCTTCCTTTGCAGATGAGAATCATACCCAAAATCTGCATCCAATACACATCAATCCGGAGGTCAACCGAGCAGATCATAATTTCATGTTCAACGCATCATTCTCAGGATTCCCGGGAGCCGACGAACTTGGTGCTTATCTTGGATACCAAACAGATGACTTTTCGCTACAGGAGTTGGACACATGGTAATTTTTGGATGTACTGTTGTATAATTCTCGTGTATATATCCCTTGTACATACATAAGTACTGCAACTTGTATCAACTTTCAGATAAAATAAATCCGATTTTGTATTAGGGTTGTTAGGGTTAGTAACTTGCTTTTATACAATCTCGAGACTCTTCTCCATACCAGGCAGCACATCACGAGGATTTTAAGAAGTTGAATGGAAAGAACCATTGAGATTCAAGTGGCAAACAGCTGCAATGCGAGTTGGTAAATCGGGATATGTTGGAAAATACCATTGAATAGCAGGAAAATGGGTGTCGCTGTAGCCAATAGGGCTTTGTATACCCCGAATACCGATTATTCTCTCCACCGAGCGAATCACAAGCCAATTTGACCGAGATGCTTCGAAGCTTGCTTGCTCCTACGCGTCATGTACAATTGAGGGGGAATTAAAAATCCAAAGATTTGAAGATTGATTTCTCTTCTGTCTTCTGTTTCAAACTTTACTTTCCAACTCTGCCCTTCGATCGCAGGCCAAATACCCCAGCCCGAAGAAAACCTACTGAACATGGCGGATCGACAACCAGGAACAACGGAAGCGATGTCTTCAAGCCAGGCCAAACGCCCCAACATTATCTTCATCATGGCAGATGATCATGCCTCCAAGGCTATCGGTTGCTATGGAGCTGGCCTCAACCACACCCCTAACATTGACCGCTTAGCGACGGAGGGCATGAAATTCAATCACTGCTATGTGACGAATTCCATATGTACGCCATCTCGTGCTTCTATCTTGACTGGCACGTATAATCACGTAAATGGCGTGATGACCCTTGACAATCACGTTGGTGAACCTTTTTCCCGCTTTTTGTTCGTACAAGATATCTAATTCGAGACTTCGAGCAGATCAACAAGCATTTACCGAACGTTGCAAAGCATTTGCATACTGGAGGCTACCAAACAGCTATGGTGGGAAAGTGGCATCTTGGAGAAGGAAGACCACATGAGCCCACGGGTTTTGATTACTGGTAAGTGTCCCTGGTCTGTGTTCAATTTGCTTGTACTGCTACGTGAAACGGCAAGTGCTTATTCTTGGGTCGCAATTAGGTCAATTCTTCCGGGGCAAGGAGAATACTGGGACCCAGAGTTCATTGAACCGAATGGAACGAAGGTAGAGACGGGGTATGTGAGCGATATCATCACAGACAAAAGTTTGAATTGGATCAAATCGCGCGATGCCACCAAACCATTCTTTTTGATGTGCCATCACAAAGCGCCCCACCGATCTTGGGAATGCGACGAGAAGCACAAACACCTCTACAAAGACCCCATCAAATTGCCCGATACATTCACAGATGACTATAAAAACCGAGCCAAGGCGGCTAAGGTTGTAAAATTCCGCGTCGTTGAGGATTTGACTTATCAGGATCTTGGACTAGTGCAGCCTGAAGGAGGCAATTGGATTGGTGAGAGGGTTGTGCAAGAAAAGGGTGCCTCGGAACGTAAAATTCCAATGCCCTCATCTGACGAAGCCGTGAAATCAATGCGGCTGATTGACAAGGACACCGGGGAAGTATTCGCATTTTCAACTCTTAGTGAGCTTGGTGATTTCAAGTACCAGCGGTACATGCAGAGGTACCTCCGTACCATCCAGTCCATTGACGACAATGTCGGCCGGCTGTTGAACTATCTCGACGACGTGGAACCTTCGTTGCGCGAGAATACTATTGTGATCTATACCAGTGATCAAGGCTTCTTTCTTGGTGAGCATGGTTGGGTACGTTGATTCCAAAGATGGGTAGTGACCATTGACTGACAGAGTTGATGATAGTTTGATAAAAGATTCATGTATGAGGAGTCCTTCCAAATGCCGTTCTTGATCCGATATCCTACCGAGATTGAGCCGGGCAGCATTTGCAACGACATCATCTGCAACGTGGATTTTGCAACTACCTGGCTTGACTACGCGGGCTTGACTATTCCAAGTTATATGCAGGGCGTTTCATTTCGCCCGCTGCTGCAAGGTAAGACACCGGCAGACTGGCAACAAGTGGCATATCATAGGTATTGGATGCATAACGATATTATCCATCAAGCATATGCTCACTATGGTATTCGTGATCACCAATCCAAATTGATCTACTGGTACAACGAGGATCTGGATGTCCAAGGAGCTCGTCCTGGTGCTGCTCATGAGAAAGAATGGGAGCTTTTTGACTGTGAGAAGGATCCATTGGAGCTTTTCAATGTGTATAACGATCCTGCATACGCAGACGTCGTCAGAAAAATGACGCTTCTGCTGGAGAAAAAAATGGCGGAGATTGGCGATGAGCCTGTTCATTCAAGGATTTCTAAGCTGTGAACCATTTTGAAAAGATAGAGGAAGTGTTTTCAATTCATCCGTCGCTCTTTAGAGAAGTTAACTTTGTTATGTATGTTACTTGTTTCTCTGCATTACACCCCACCCCGAAATAGTATTCATATAGTTACTATTGCACGAGAGCTTATATTAGTAGTCAACTACTTCATTCGCAAACAAGCACTTAGCAAACATGAACCGGCCTTTAACCCGATTTTACTCCGGAAAGCTTTTCCTGGGGACTCGCTCTTGCGTTTCTTTTCTCCACCTTACGCTATAATTTTACGGGAAAGACGAGATCCAATCATTGACCAAAGTGACCGATAACCGTGCCGAAAAACCATCGAGATTCCCAATATTGGAAGGATTCAAACTTTATCCGTGGCTCGCCTGGTCGTGGGGTTGGTGATTTCGGTAATCGGCAGAGGAAAAGAGTAGCAGAACAAAGTTCAATGAAACAAACAGCATGAATACCAAGAGTCAGCCTAGGATATCGGGGCTTTGGGCTTGTGATTGGCACTCATAGTCAGGCGGCACAACTAGCTCAACATAGCATCACCTACCCGTTTATAGCAAGAACGCTTCCAAGGTTGCCATGCTTGGGGGCTTGAGGAGTAATGTTGGAGACCTGGGGTAAATTGAATCGATCTCCAGCGGTTATAAAAGGGGGTAAATATCCTTCAGACTTCATACAGGTAATAACAGTAATCAACCTGAATATCAATAAAACCATATTTTCAGGCACGATGTGGTTACTTCCATCCTTGGGCCCCATGGCCCTCCTAAGTCTATCATCGATTATGTCAGTCGTGTATAGTCAAGATGAGATGATCTACAAGAACTCTTCATACTCTACCCTCGAAAGAGCCACAGATCTACTACAGCGGATGACATGGGAGGAGAAGATAGGCCAGATGGGTGGTGTGCGGATCCTATTGGGTGCCAACCTTACCTTCAACGAAACAACATATAACTCAATTCATGAGTTGCAGAACGGGATCCTAGGTAACCTTTTACGCTTCGTTATATACAACAGAAAGAAACGCTAAACCATATCTATCTCTCAGGCTTCGGATATAATTTGAATAATGCACTGGATGTCCTTCCAATTGCCAACAGAATCAGGGCCCAGGAGATTAATGAGTCTCGTTTGGAAGTCCCATACATCACGGTCACGGATTCAGTCAATTCGATCTATCTGCCTGGAGGGACCTTATTCCCGTCAACGCTCTCAATGAGCGCCTCATGGAATTTACCGCTTTATGAGCAAGTCATATCAGCTATTCGTGATGAGAACGTTGCCATCGGTGTCCGCTGGGTCCTCTCTCCAGAATTGGATGTTGCGAGAGAATTGAGAAATGGCCGAGTGGGCGAGATGTAAGTCATTCAGAATCTCACACTTTTGAATTTGGAAAAAAAAAAGGCAAAAGTGGTACTGATCAACGTGGACACAGGTATGGAGAGGACCAATATCTAAATGGCGTCTTCGGCACTTCGTATGTCCAGAAAATGCAGGAAAAGGATGAGAATGGCTATATGAAAGTAGCCACAACGATCAAGCATTTTGTGTACGGGAGTCCGACCGGTGGTATCAATACAGCGAGCCAAAACGGTGGACTCAACCATCTATTTAATGACCTTATATCACCATTTGCCACGGTCATTCAGAATTCACAGCCCGCGTCAGTCATGATTTCTTACGCTAGCATTGATCGTGAACCAATGTCCGCCAACTGCTTCATGATGCAGACTATCCTCCGTGAAAAGCTTGGATTTGATGGAGTCCTCATGTCTGATGCCGAGGCTATTTTACATCTCTGGACGCAATCCAAAGTGGCGAAGAGCTTGGAGGATGCAGCTCTCCGGGCTCTCAAAGCTGGCCTGCAGCTTGAGCTCTCTCCTGCTCAGCCAGCGGCCTTTCCAACGCTCTTGTCAAGCATTAATAGCACATTGGTCAGGCAGCGCATTAATGATGCAGTCCTCAAAATCCTCATGATTAAGTTTCAGACTGGTGTTTTTGATGAGGGTTTACCTGAGGTTGCCGACGCGAAAGCAATCTTGAGATCGGATGCTCATCTTGCAATCAACCACAACATGTCTCGTGAATCAATAGTCCTCTTACAGAACGACGGTACCCTCCCTCTGAGAAAGGGAAATAATGGCAGTTGGCCCAAGACCGCTGTTATCGGCCCATTTGCCAACATTATCAATCCGGGATCATATGCCCCCAATAATTCAACTGACAGGTCGTTCGGAAAGTCCCTTTACCAGAGCATGGCTAGTGCATTTGGGTCTGACCGCGTCAGTTATACGCAGGGAGTAGACATTATTGGCAACGATACTTCTGGAATAAAAGCAGCCGTTCAAGCTGCTAAGGAAGCCGAGTTAGCAGTCCTCATGCTGGGCTCTCTATCAGTCGTCTCCGCTGATCCACTCTTTGATAAGCGCACAGATGGTGAATTCTTTGCCCACGCAGATTTGGGATTTCCTGGTCGCCAACAAGATCTGTTAAATGGAATACTGGCCACTGGTGTACCCACTGTGCTCATTCTGAGCGGCGGCCAAGCCTTTGTTTTGAATGATCAGACTCGCCAGTCCAATGCCATCTTGCATTCTTTCCTCGGCGGCGAGTATACGGCAGATTCGCTTGTTGAGATATTGACTGGCGATGTCAATCCCAGTGGCAAGTTGACCATTAGCATGCCACAGTCCAGCGGAGCGATACCAGTTTACTATAACTATCTACCCTCTGATAATCAAGGTGGACTTGGTGTTTCTGCTCTTGGCAATTTCTCCACAGCATGGCAATTTCCAGAATTGCCTAGGACTCCACCCACTATGGCCTTCGGATACGGTTTGAGTTATACTACTTTTAAATGTTCTAATGCTCAAATATCGTCAGGAGACTCCGTCCAGGTGGCAGTTGACGTACAGAATACCGGGAATGTGACTGGCAAGGAAGTTGTGCAACTATATTTCCGCCCGGACTTTTCAGTGATTGAATTTCCTGTCAAGAAACTGATTCGCTTCGAGAAGGTTGAGCTTGCTCCAGGAGAAAGCATAACCGTGAACTTTACAGTGCCTACCTGGGACCTTGGTTACTATCGTAACATGGAGTGGGAAGTCGAGACTGGAGCGTACAACTTCTGGGTTGGCTCTAGTTCGCTGGATCACGATTTGATTTCTCTCAATACAACGGTAGTGTAAAGTAAGCTACCTTTTGGTAGTTTAAGCACTCGAAATTTGATTTCACAAGAACTTCCATATACAATTGTTCTGTGCTGTGAGCCTTTAGGGTTAAAAGTAGGTTAACCATAACTTAAAATGAACTGCCTTATTTTGGCATGAAGAATAATATTCATCGAGTAAATTGCCTCCAAAGAAGGGGTATTTATAAGCAACCCAATTTTTTAACTAGTGAGTTAGAGCCCTTTCTATATTATGGGTAGGGTCTTTTCCATTGGTATATTACAACCACATCAAGGCTCAAATGATCTATATTCTACATACCATGATGGTACTAATCAGAACAAACTCACTATCGGACTTCCAGTCTATATACTAGAAGCCTCATGATCCAATTTGGAGAACCGGTCTGTCCCTCCAATGAATCGATCGAGTCGTTGATCCGACCCATTAAAGTCGATAGGGTCTTCTTTGTATACTCCATACTACCAGCCCGTTGTAGATGGTCAAGTATACACTTTTTCAACGAAACGTCTAGACTGCTAGTCAACCGGGCCTGGCGCAAAATACCTCGTAGCTCGAAATTATTCGGCTTCGATGTCAGGGCGTGAATCAAAGGGAATGAGAATTTTCCTTCGTCAAGGTCTTCGCAGAATCCCTTTTGTCCAGTATACTATACACAGATCCGTCAGTATACTAGAACTAAAATAATAAAAAAAGAGCATACCTCTTCGGTCAAGTTTTTGTAATCATCTCGAATCTGAAAGTACTCTCCGAGGTGGTCTGACAAGTCCTCGAGCAATGATCGAATACTTTGATATCTTAGCATTTGCTTTGTCATCAGGAAGTGTAGCTAACTATACGTTGAAAACATACCTCGTCTGCTGCGATTTCCCCTTTTGTACCATCAGTTTAGTAATCAATCGAAACAACCCTCCTGTTTCTGTGAAATAGTTGGCATAGGTTACAAGACTAGAAGCGTTCGGAATACTCACTGTGGCCCACCATTGCCAAATATTGCTCTTCCGAAGGACATTCTCCCTCCTGAGTCCAATACAAGTCAAAGCTCTGTCCAATAAAGAGATGCCGTATCTCTTCGAAGAAAGTGTCCAAACATTGCGAGTCATCAAGTTGCCTGACTTGGTCGGCAGCCTGGAGTAGTAGGAAGTTGGCTGAATTGATCGTCTGGCCGACACCAAACACTATGTGGGTAGAAGGTCGGCCACGTCGTAAGGGAGAGGAGTCTTCAATGTCGTCTAACCTGCGACCTCATTTCAGTAGACGTGGCTTGAGGAGGGGAGAAAGGTCTCACATGAGAGAAGCATTATGCAAAGTTTGTGCTATTTGTTTTATCTGATTGACAAAACGGTCGGGAAGCATCAACCAGACATTGAGGGCGTCAATGAAAGACTCCCTGACACCCTTCGATGGGAGTGAGCTGATATACTCCGCTGGACCTAACAGATGCTTTAGGGTGCATTAGTCTCTGTCTCTTTTTCCAATCATTCAGAAAAGTGCCATCTTACCGCATCGTGAAGACTTTCTCGCTTAGGACCGCAGTCATCCTCTTCAACAGATGGAGCCGACGACACGGAAGACCTATTCGACGCCGACCAGATAATAGACCTGCTATCGTCGCTTGCTTCAGAATTACTAGGACTTCTGCTAGGGCTCCTGCTCAAGTCCGTGGACTCCGACACTTCCTTCTCCTTGTAAGGGAGTTGTTCACTAGAAATTTCGTGGTCGCCGCTTAGGAGCTTGCTAGCATCTTCACAAAACTCAGGATGATATCGCGGACACCGAAGACTCCACACAACATTTCCGGGTATTTGGTACCCGAGAGCCTTTAGATATGTGTCGATTTTAGCATTACCTCTACCTTCGGTTGCCATGAAATTCTTCACTTGTTGTTGGTATTTTCTTTCATACTGAATGGTGACATTTCGGACGCGTTCCTTTGCTTCTGCAATATCAGCTTTATACCACTGCATAAATAGCCACACCAAATTCGTCATGGTCTTCTTGCCCGAGTTGTCAGCCTGAAGCTCCTCCCACTCGACATCGAAAGAAAAATAATCGTTCGCCAACCCAAGGGCTGCATAGCAGGCCTTAACAATAGGTGCAAGGCGCTCTTCTTCTTCGGATGTAAGAATGATACTCATGCCAAAGCGCATAAGTGTGTCAACGAATCTGGACACTGTTAATAAACCGATATAGTAGCACCGAACAAGGTGACTTACGGCGCCCCGGTGTCAATAATTCGGTAATCTACATATTCCTCCAAATTGTCAAACATGCGATCCTTATCTAGTTGAGCAGTAGTCTTGATCATGGTCTTCCACGAGTCGACGACAACTTCTGCACAGCGAGGATCAATGGATAACAATTCCATGATCATCTTGGATTGCATCTGCTTCGTGCCAATAACGGAACGCACAGTCCGGTATTCCGTCTCATCGAGACCGACATTATCGGCATGGGCATTCAGCTACATATTGTTAGTCAAAATTTGACCTTATTCGTCAAATATCCTTTGTAAACGCATACCGTGCATTTTGTTACTGACTCCACCACATTATCGTACATCTGTTGTCGCAATCAGTGAGTGGATCCCCGTTGCTATCTCTGGGTATGGAGGAGGTGGAAGCGTACGAAAGCATCTATTAAAAAGTCAGTAACGACTCATAAGAGTATTTATATTAAGTAAGATCGCACATTCAAAAATATATGAAATGATAGACAGCCTTTCCGGCTTGCAAAATGGGAGTACAACGGCTCCGAAATGACCGTCCCACGGGTTACAGCAACCCCAGCGTTCAATCGGGCCAATGAATTCTTCCCAATCAGCCCGGCATTGTAATGATCCTTCATTGGCTTTATCGTCGAATTTGTGTCTTCGCAGGGAATATCCATTGCAAAATCCTTGTATGTCTGGGGATGATCGGTGGACAGGGTAAGATAGTTCGTCTTTTGATTGTGGGTCCATGTTGTTCAGGGTTATCTGCAGCGTCGATTGTGTTACAAGATACATGCGCTCGGGGTAACACAGACATATCTCTCAGGTGAGCATAAATGGACTGTTAAAGGTACTTATAAATCTACTAGATCGAAGTATAGCCAGGGTTGTATGAATCACCATCTACACTACGTCGACCTTGGCGTTGCCGAGTAATGATCTGACTTGTTAATCTCTCATTACTTCTAATCACGACTAGAACAACGATAGACAACGAGAATAAGCATTCAGACCCATTTCTGGACCTTGGTTGAATCAGCATGATGACGAACACTCGTCAGCAAACCCTACGTAGTTTGCATCGCCATGATGTTATCCAGACATTCCAGTGATTCCAGCAGCCTGTAGATCATGTTGATCGGGCTCCATAGTTCTTAGGGCTCCACCAGTTCGAGCTTTTCTTACCCAAATTTTCGGGTTAAGTAGATAAGTCATCTCCTATGAGATCGTGAAGATTGATTAAGCCCTAATGTCGAATTATGTCATGTAACATAACCTAGGTTCCGAAGATCTCGATGGTTCACGAATATCTTGATCGCTTGATATGCAAGAACCACTTTACAATGCAAACAGAAAATATTCCCAGCATAACTAGAGCACATGGCGGTAGCTCCTCAACAGGATTGCGAAAATTTGAATGCTTGACGACAACATCAAGACGAGCAGCCAAGTGAACCAAGCAGTGCGGAAGTGGATCACTCGGTACATGCAACTATTCCAAGGTCAGCCTGCCTGGAACACTACACACGTCACTCATAATATCTATATCCTGCCCACAAGTGCTTCTTCATCTTCAGTTTTTTAGGGCACAACAAACAACAAATACCCTTATCTCTTGCTCTTTATTATTGGGTGTTACGATTGAAGGCTAAAAATTACCGGCCAAATGACGACAGACAACACCGCGGTATTGGCCAAGTTCAATGGCCTGTGTGCCGAGCAAGGGTTGCTGGACCGACGCGATGGCATGGAGGACTCCGATCGAATAGATGGGATTACGGATGATACAACCCTACTGTAAGTCACGCTGTTAATAATCCTAAAGCCATCATATTGATCTGTACAGACGGTTTCTACAGGCAAACCAGATGGACCTAACCACCGCGCTCAGACAGTTCCAAGAAGCAACCAAGTTCCACTGCACAAAGAATGTTGCTCGACTGTATGATATAATAAGTGTCGACGATTTCGAAGATACCCGAAAGCTGGTCAGCAATTCGCCAGTCTGTTCTCAC
Organism: Talaromyces sp. PL2406; assembly: GCA_023626215.1. Taxonomy (NCBI): domain Eukaryota; kingdom Fungi; phylum Ascomycota; class Eurotiomycetes; order Eurotiales; family Trichocomaceae; genus Talaromyces; species Talaromyces sp. PL2406. The sequence goes on along the minus strand of JAMAGL010000020.1, from coordinate 398,839 downwards.
ATTTACTAACATCTTATATCATAGTATCCACACTGGACGGGCCGCCGGGACAGCCGAGGACTACCCATCTTGATGATCGACATGGCCCATCTTGACCAAGCGGCGATGGTACACTGGCGTGAGACAACAGAGATTCCCAGTGAGGATGCTTGCACTGATGGTGGGAAAATCACCCCGAACATGGAGCAACGAGCTTCCGTGCTTCATGACTACATCACTCGATTCGTCTTTCCCCTGTGCTCGGCAATGAAAGACCGACCGGAGACATCCAAACCCATTTCTAAGTCAGTTTATGTGGTAGATGCCTCATCTTTTGGCTTGAAGCAAGCATGGGATCTTCGGGACTTTGCGAGGGATATCAGCTGGATATTGTCAACGTGCTATCCGGAAACAATTGATCGTATCTATGTGAGTCTGAAGGCAGCTTGAGTGAGTACTGATAGCTGATACAATATAGGTCTGCAATGCCCCATTATATTTTTCGAGGATGTGGAGTTTCCTGAAGAGGTTCGTTGATCCGGTGACTGCAAATAAAATTGCAGTACTTAAGTCCGTAGACGTCTACGGAACCCTAAACCAGTACATCCATCACGACAATATTCCTTCTCAATTCGGAGGGGGATTTCAATTCACTAATGGCATGCTTCCGGATCTGTGCCCGGCCATTCAGCAAGCATTGCACTGGTCGAATCCATCTTCAAGAATATTGCCGCCTGGCCCGATCAAATGGAAGGAGAATGGGCATGGTCGGGTTGTGATAGCTACTGGAACTGTCGACGGAGTTAAGAGGACAAATGAGTTTGCTTCACTACTTGGATCCGAGGAATAGAAGTCTGATGCCATTTCAATTGACACAACGTTGATTGGTTCTAAATGCTTCAATGGTCAGAAGTGGTGATGATTCTATATTAAAATACACGGTCTGTCTATTTATCGCATGTGAACAATGGAAGACAAAAGAAAAGATAAAAGTCAAGTCGAGATATGTGATGGAGGAACATGATTCAGGAGTCCCTGAAATAACTTTTGGCCAGTACCTATTCTTCATTCGAATCAGAGGTTTCAGCAGTCTGAGAAGAAACCGGGGCTTGTTGCATCTGCATTCGCTTCATCATTTCGGCAGCTTCGGCAGCGTATTTGCACTTCATCCGTACTTGGTATCCGTAACGATACATGATGAGCGGGAAAGGCATACAAGCGAGGGTTAAGAATCCCGGCACGGACGATGCCCAATGGATACCGATGTTGTGGTACATTTGAGTGGTGAACAAGGGAAACACAGTGCCGATGATAGAGCGGAATATAGCTGCTGCTGCAAGGACAGAGGCCGCATAGATGGTGTATGAATCGATGAGGTAGTTGATCACTGGTAGAATGACAAGAACACATCCGAAGCCAAAGGGAGTTGAGAGAATGATGCTGACAGACCAGTGAATTTGGGGATAATTGGTCCACGCAAATGCAAACATTCCGACCGGGAGGGCAACGGCTCCAACAATTGCTGGCGGTAAGCGAGACTCTGCCGTTGCTGCCTTGGTCGAAACCAGTTTAATGTAACGCGTGTAGTTATCGTAAATGGCGTATGTAACTCCCAGAAGAATTCCAAAAGCAATTCCCATGAACGCAAGCCCTCCGATGCCCTCACTCCAACCACGGCCGTCGTTGTAGACAATAGGCATTGCGCCCATGAAGATGTAGACCGTGCCGTAGATAATGGCCATATATAATGAGCCCACGAATACAATAGGCTCTCGGAATAGGAAGACCCATGGTCGTGTCAGAGCTCTTTTGAAGATTTCGGATGCTTTCTTTTTGCCCTGGCTTTTCTCCAAAACGCTGATATACATTTTTCCATCTTGACGGGACAAACGAGTGGCTCGCTGGGTCAACAGAACAGGTCCATATGTCTCAGGGACAAATATCACCCCAAGAATGCCTATCACTCCAATAAGAATGCAGCATAATCCTTGTACCCATCGCCATCCAACATTTTCGGAAATAAAGCCACCGACAACAGGGCCCAGTATAGGACCGAGAAAAGGTGCGACACAATAAAGCGTCATTGCGAGACCCCTCTGAGCAGGAGGGAATAGATCCGCAATTGTACCACCCGAGTTGACTAGCGGTGATCCGCCGAAAGTGCCGGCAAGGAATCGTAATATGAGGAGTGTGGTTATGTTGTGACTGCCGGCCGAACCACCAATGAAAGCTACCATGGCGATGTGCGATATAGCCCAGAGGATTCGTCTGCCGTAAAGTTCAGATCTTCGAGAGTAGCTGTCAGTTATAGAACAATGATTGCGTATAGTAAACTTTAAAAACTCACTACGCAGGAAATGATGACCGTTAGTCTTCTACCCTATAGTTAATATAGTCGAGATTGGGTTGATTTATGCTTACCAAGGGACCCCATACCGCAGGGCCAATTGCAAACCCGAGCACAAAGATAGAAACTCCAACTATAAACACCTCGGTACTGATGTTAAATTCATCAATGACTTCATTCGACGATTCAGAGTATGCCGACGATGTGAAGGTAACAGCGAAAACGGACCATGTTACGATGGCCGTAAGGAACCACTTTCTAGTTGAGCTCCAACTCATTGGGTTTTCAGGGTCGTCTTTCTGAAATTCGACCACGAAAGGGTCTTCGTATGTCCCTTGGCCGTTATATACGTAAGTCTTCTCAACATTATTGAGATCGATAGCGGTTTTGCTGTTCACGGATTGGGACATATTATATATAATGACGACCTTGAACCGACGCAATGGCCAGACTTTCGGTTTTTGGTATAAAGGTCACGTCGACACAATTGATACCGTAAAAGTTTGTGGCACAACATACCTAGGTATCCATTATATATACGCCCACAACAAACAAGCACAACCAGTCCATAGGACATACATGTAAAGGCCATAAGGGGTTCTGCTTGATAATCCAAAAGCCCTAATCGCCCGTCGGGGGCGGAAACGCATATCATTGGTTGGTGTTAGCCGAGGACGGAAAGAAATATGATTGGCTGAACGGCAATATTGACCACAGCCAATGATATTGCTTCCCGCAGTGGGCCGTGCTCTTTCCGCGTGCCGCGCAACAACGACAACATCCGAACCGAGCTGATACCTTCCTCTTGTCCAGCAGTCGACGTTTTTCTTTAAAGTGATCGAAGTCAGTAAGTGTCCTGCCATGGACACATCATTTCCGACCGGAGATGACCACGATGGACCGTTGCCATTACCGCGTAGACCGCGATTGAGGATTGCCAACGCTTGTCAAGCTTGTCGTGGTAGAAAAGTCAAGTGCGACGGCGTTCGCCCAGAATGTTCAAGGTGCCTGGAAAGGAGAAAAGAATGCGTGTACAAAGATGAGCCTCTTATGGTCAGGCAAAGAACCAAACGGGTATCCACAATAGGACATGAACCACCCATTCGCAGTCATTGTGTTGTCGACCGACCGTCGACTTCTGATTCGAACTCTCAGTCAATCGAGATACCACAGCTTGCTGGGCCTTTATACCCACTAGATCATGTGGATGACGTTCATGATCCGACTCCGGACGACGACCGCGCATACTACACCCCGTATGGGCAGTTTGCTGGCGATATCACGGCCGCGGTAGATGACAGAGCGGGCCTTGCTCCGTCGCCAATTATTACAAATCTTGTCCCTTTTGTGGATGCACCATTATTTGGAGAAATAGACTGGAATCTTCCACGAAGTGCTAGCGGATCGGCCACAAAGTTACCTCCTCGTGCATATGCGGATAGACTGGTGGGTGTATACTGGCAACATGTTCACCCAATCGAAGCAGTCCTTGATAAAGAGCAATTTCTACGCGAATACGAGGATATTCACGATTTACAGGGTGCTCCCATTGACGAACACCGCACAATTCGACTTAGTATAATTAATCTTGTCTTTGCACTAGCAGTACAGAGGCAAGAATTGATCCCCCTACAACAGCGGGATGAAGAAGCCAATGGCTATTTTCTGCGCGCATGGAGACTCCTTCCCCTAGAAAAGGTTCTCTGGGAGCCTGGATCCCTCGAGTTGGTTCAATGCTTGATGCTGATGAATAGATATCTTCATTGTACCAACAACCGACAGAGGACTTGGACGACGGCGGGTTTGGCAATACGGATTGCGCAGAGTTTGCGTTGCTATCTCGCCTACGACTCTTCGTCAAGAGAATCCAGCAAGGATAGGAAGCTAAAACAACAAATATGGACAAGCTGTGTCGGACTCGACAGGTGAGCAGATGGCCAGGCATTCGTCGTGCAGTTTATACTGACAGAAATTTAGATGTGTGTCTTGGTCGCTCGGCACAATATCCACGTCGTTTCCAGTCCTCCCATGGCAAAGGACGGAAGCGCCCAACTCCACACCTGTGGATGACAGTCAACAAGACATGAACCATGTTGAACATCTGTACCTGGAGATCTATGAGATTGGGAATCAAATTCAATTGGCACAGACGCAAACTCGGAATACTTTTGGGGCCAAGTTGGGTCTGCCTCGCCCATACCAACAAGAGCAATACCACTCCGTGGCAGTGCAGTTGGACGCTTGTCTTGATAGATGGGAGAGTAAACTTCCTACTTACTGGAAGTTGCAGAACCTTCCCCAGGTTGTCGACACGGTCTCTCGAACACATGGATATTTGTTACAAATCCGGTAAGACATCCTCATCTCCATCATTTATACTCGGTACAATTTGGCGGACAAATAGACGCGCATTCTGTCAGTTTTGTTTGTTATGTGACGCTAATTATAGTATATAAGGCTTATTCTACAGCGAATGTTCCTCTTCAGACCCCTACTGGCACGTGTCTACTCGATCAAATCCGCCACGGTGCAAAGTCAAACATCACCTAACCCATCGAGCCTGGGTGATCGGATCATCACGGACTGTGCTAAAGTTTGCGTCGAGGCAGCACAAAAGCTCACAAAGTTGATCATCGAGATACTCGAGCCATACGAGCCAATGGGTCTTCTGCCATGGTGGTATCGCATCTACTACTTGCATATCGCAGGAACCCACTTTTTGGCAGCCATGTTTTCAGCCGAGCTTTTTACAGAGTCGGTTTCGAAGTCTTGGGATGATGTTATGTCGGCCCTCCGTGCACATGAGCATTTGAGTACATATGTACCACAATGCATCCGGAAGTTTGAGACTCTATCAGCGAGAATTGCTCAAACACGAAATCTTAATGCGGAAGTTAATGGCGACTTCCCCCTGGAGTTTCAAGCTGGCGATCTTCTCAACAACGATATTTTCCAGGACTTGGGCTGGAACTTTGATGATTTCCTCTATGGTAGCGGAGTTATGATGGACGGCTAGCCATGTATAGAGCACCCTCGCGATTTCAGCCTCCTACTACGGGCGACCTCGACATATTCTAAACTTCGGTCATTCACTTTTTAACGAGCTCTCCTACTGTAAGCTTATGTATACGCGTTATCGCTAGATTGGAGCGATACGCTGAGCATTCTACTTGTTGTCTATGACCTATGAATTGACTGACGTTTTACTCCGTGGTGATAGCCTCTACCAACGCGCCACGTCCCGATTGCACATGTTTAGCAGCCTCAACCAGTTTCTCGCGCAGTTCTTTGACCGTTGTGACTCGAGATGCTTGCATCCAATCAGACTGTGCAGCAGCAGCTTCGGCTAGTTTTGCGTAACTTGGAGATGGGCTGATAGAGATACTCAGCTCATCGTCTGTGGCGTCTTTGTTCAGTCCTTCTGGATATACCAGTTCTGTCGATTTGCGTGGTGCTTTCCAGCCTATACTACAGTCAATGTATGCTGATGCACGGGCTATCTGTTAATTTATACATACCACCATTATTCAACACTACTGTAAGGATAGGAATGTTATGCTTATACCCAACCCATAATGCACTCGTTGGAGAGGCACACATGAAGCTCCCATCACCAACAACTTGACACACTATACCGGGTTGCTTTTCGTCGCTGAGCGCCATTCTCACCCCCAAGGCTGCCCCATTGCTCCATCCAATGCCAGTTGCCCCGCAATTAACCCAACTTCCAGGGCGACTTGGTTGGAGCTGGTCGGCAATTAGTGTAGAACCCGTTACTGCTTCCACCACGAAGGTGGTATCATCCGGTAGGCAATCTCGCAAAAGCCGACCGATGTTGTGTGCATTTAGTGACTCGTTATCTTCAAGTCGCGGTAGACTGTTTATAAGATCCAATCGCTTTTTGTGTTGTACTGCTAAAGCTTCTCTGCGTGTGGTATGCTCCGGGCTGTTCCGTATGGCGACAAAGTTCTTGTCTAGATGTTGAAGCAGCTGTTTGAGCGCAGTGTATGAGTCCAACTTCCACCGTCCGTGTGCGGGGAAGAATGAGACTGGAATCTGCTGATTCAAAGGATCGATATCTATATGATAAAAGACGGCATCTTTGCGTGGCGGGTTCCGCGCTGGAATCCACGGCACATCGCAATCGAGTATGAGAACAACATCTGCATCGCTGGCACTTTTATTGTCACCCAGACGGAATCCGAGTGATGCGGGATGGTCAAATGGGAAAGACATCTCACTCCCACCTGTATCATGAACTCGAAGACCAGGAATTCTATCCGCAAGCTCGACCAGAAGCTTTGGCGTTCGGCGATCACGACCTGAATATCCAGTAATCACAAGCGGCCTCTTAGCATTGACCAAAGCTTCTGTAATTTCCTGAACTGCAGCATCCGGCAACGCACTAGGTCCAATGGGAACCCACTTAGCTTGCTCCAAAGAGTATGGCTGAATGTGTTCAGCCAACACCTCTCTTGCCGCAGCAACGTATACAGGACCTTTAGGAGAACTAGAAGCAAACTGCAGGGCACGTCCTATGGTTTCTTTCGCATTAAGCCCAGTTCGGATTTCGCCAACATACCTACAATACTGGCGAACAATTGCCTTTTGATCGGCGGGTTCCTGAAGCCAGTGCATATATTCGGTTCGGGAGCCCGTTAGTTCTCCGGATTCAGTATACGGACAGAGACCCGCGAAGATGAAGACGGGTGCACGGCCAACACTGGCGTTATGAATACCGTGTGCCAACGCCTGGGTACCGACGTCTACATGGACAATGACTGCTTGGGGTTGTCCAGTCACACGAGCATAGCCATCTGCCATAGATATTGCGGTTATTTCACTTGGACATGTTACAAATCGAGGCCAGTTGTTTGGTTGCTCTCGTTTGCCTTTGATTATGGCCTCGACGATGGGTGGGTGGTCGGAGCCAAGGTTGACGAAGCATGTTTTTACGCCGGCCTAATTCATTAGATTGTATATTTATTTCGGCTTAGATTGTACTTCTTACCTCCCACAAGCCTTCAAACAGGGCGAATGCCGTAGTATATCTGCATCTGTTAGCACAATTCTCGAAAATTGCTTTTACTACCATAGAAACACTTACTTTTCGACATCGGCATTACCTGATTGCGTTGTAACGGTTCGCCTGGGCCAATAGACCAACTGATTTGCGTATCTCGGGAATGCTCGGCTGGTTGATAAACGAAAAGTCGGTGTCGGACAGGTACTTATAAGTCGATTTGACTTCGGAACCAATACGGATGAGGCCCTTTTTGCAAAGCCGGCCCTGGAGAGCATCGTGGAGAATTGAAGATGGGTAATGAAACTCACTACTTAAAGAAGACAAGACGTGCCGAATTGTTGAGAAGTGCGAATCCCTCGCTAGTGCTGACTGCTCCGCACTATGTTTGAGAAAGCATCATCACATGATTCTAGTCGATTCTTTTTCTTGCCTGGACACATGTATCAGAAAACTTGTCGGATTATATTCGTTGTATTTCGATCAGTTGACATATGTTCAATGTTGGATTCAAATGTGCCCATGTAGGTACTTGTTGAAAGGGTTGTGCATGATTCCATGTGGTCACCAGTGGTTTGCGATTGAGGTTAGCCAGCGGAATTAATATTGCGGCGTGCAAAGTATCTAGCTCAAGGATCCTATCGGCTTTTCAATATCTCGTAAGGCCGTTTGGGTCTTCAACCTCACAAGAATCGGATCACCCCGATCATCGACCCAAATCATCTGCAGAGTAGCCTAATAACGTCAGAAATATACATGTGTTTGATCCCTGCCATATGTCACTCCTATGGTGGAATGTTTACCACCTAGATATGTGACGCTGAACATATAGCTCAAAAATCAAATTTCCGATCACGCACCTGGTTGGGACATTGTGTATTGGAATTAGAGGAGTTTTGTGCCATCGAAATACGAGGCCCCGAGAGATCTTCAAGATTTAATTTACAAGTGACTTGGCCGATAGGATCGGTCACTATTAGCATCTTCTGTATTTTTTTCTTGTTTCCAAGTTCTTAGAGGTTGAAAGTAGACTATTCTACTGGATGTGATGATTTCAACATGCACCATCGCTCGAAGAAACACTGCCAACCTTGAAATGGAATTCGTTCCCGATATACTCCCGACTAATGTAGATCAATTGTGGCTACGCGAATGATTCAATTTATTCTCCGCTTTCAAGATGGTGGCGTCTCCCTATGACATATCGAGAATTTGGGCGTCTGCTAAGCTTTCACCCCGTTCCTGCATCTAAAGAGAGGGGTGTTGCACTCGGAGACGGGAAGTTTCAAATTCGATCGCCATAACCGCTGAAGAAACAAGTTTTCAGGGGGCGGACAATCTGCGGACAATTACCGGCAGTGCTAGATATATGAAACCAACATAGCCCTTCGAATCCCATGTGAAGGATTGGCTCATGGAAGCATGTGGCCCGCATGCTGTTTACTATTCAAGTTGAAAATGTGCCGGATTTTTAATATAAAACCATATTGTGATTATGCAACCATCCCAGTTTTGGCTGCTGGTTGTCGATCACCAAGCAGTTTTCAGGTATCAATTATGAGCAATTAGGACGAGCAACCTAAGATTGAAGTGCAATGACAGAGACTTGAGAATGGCAATCGAGAAATATTTGAGGCATATAAAATGCTTCGAAATTCAGACATTCTATCCTTTTTTTTTTCTCTCATCCATTGTCTTTACACCGATAGGAATCCGAACCAAATCATCTATAGATTGATCCAAAATGGCTCGACAATTTCTTCTACCTCTCGCTGCCTTACCCCTATTCCAGGGAGTTTTTGCTTCCCCCGCCCGGCTCGAGGCAAGAGTGACTGGTACCTTGGATTCTTGGATTGCTGAGGAGAGTCCATTTGCTCTTCAAGGCATTCTTGCCAACATTGGCTCCTCCGGATCGCAGGCGTCTGGTGCAGCCTCTGGAATTGTGATTGCCAGCCCAAGCACAAGCAACCCGGATTGTATGTTAAAACTTTGATACACTGATTATATGTGCAATTCTGACGAATATCGTAGACTTCTACACTTGGACTCGTGACTCTGCTCTGACATTCAAACAACTTATCGAGTTGTTTATTGCAGGAGATACTTCGTTGCAAAGCATTATTGAGGACTACATCAGTGCTCAGGCGTATCTCCAGACCGTGTCCAACCCATCTGGAGATTTGTCTACTGGTGGTCTTGGAGAACCTAAATTCAATGCCAACATGAGCGCCTTTACCGGAGCGTTAGTATCACCTGATGAAAGTATTCTGAGCGGCCCCTGACGGTGTAAAATTAGTTGGGGACGTCCTCAAAGAGACGGGCCTGCGCTTAGAGCTACAGCTTTGATTGCCTATGGCCAGTGGCTAGTGGTAAGCATACAGAAACCCAACCTCGCGGACCTTTGCAATAATACGTACTAAATATACTCTAGGATAACGGATACACCTCGTTGGCTCTGAGCAATGTTTGGCCCATTGTTGAAAATGATCTTGCCTACGTGACGGAGTACTGGAATCAGACAGGATATGGTAACCCTGACCCAACCCAATCTTAACCCCAAGGAGTGACAAAAGGCAAAAAATCGTTGACTTTTTATAGACCTCTGGGAAGAAGTTAATGGCTCTTCATTCTTTACCATCGCCGTGCAGCACCGTGCTCTAGTTGAAGGAGCCAATTTTGCAACTTCCCTAGGAAAGACATGCCCCGACTGCGTTTCCCAGGCGCCCCAAGTGCTTTGCTATCTACAGTCCTTTTGGACTGGAGACTTCATTCTTTCCAACTTTGGTAGCAGTCGCTCCGGCAAGGATGCTAACAGTTTATTGGGAACCATTCACACCTTTGACCCCGAGGCCGCTTGTGATGACACTACTTTCCAGCCTTGCTCATCTAGGGCCTTGGCAAACCACAAAGTTGTAACGGATTCCTTCCGCTCAATTTACTCCATCAATAGTGGTATTGCTGAAGGCCAAGGTGTAGCCATTGGTCGCTATCCTGAAGACTCATATATTGGAGGGAATCCGTGGTGGTTGTGCACATTTGCTGCTGCGGAGGTCCTCTATGATGCTCTGTACCAGTGGGACAAAATTGGTTCCATCACAATTGACAGCACTTCGTTGTCATTCTTCAAAGACGTATACTCCTCTGCCGCTGTTGGAAACTATTCCTCTTCATCTACAGCTTATTCGAGCATCGTTTCTGCTGTGAAGACATACGCCGATGGATATTTGAGCATTGCGGTATGAACTCCCCCAGCACTATCATAGATATGGAGGCCTAGCTGACACCACGATAGGAAACCTACGCCCCAACAAACCTTACTCTTTCTGAGCAATTTGACAAGAGTACTGGGGTATCCATCTCTGCAGCAAACCTGACTTGGTCTTACGCGGCATTCTTGTCAGCTGTCAACCGACGCGATGCCGTGGTTCCAGCACCATGGGGCGAGACGTCTGCCAGCAGTGTCCCCGCTACTTGCGTGGCAACTTCAGCTAGTGGAACGTACACTACGGCAACAGCTACATCATGGCCTGCTACACTGACCGGGGGCTCTACTACTGCAGTACCCACAACTAGCGCAACTGGAACAAAGACAACGAGTCCGTCTACCAGTGCGAGTGCGACTGCCAGTGTTACAGCTTAGCTTTATGAGCGAGTTAGTACTTTATATGTGCGCCTTCGAATGGGGGTAGGAACCAATAAGGGTCAGAACACGGAGCGTCCCCAGATTCTTTGATTGTCTCATAATTTGCAAGGTTATTTGACGGCAAGGAATGTTCTAGATGTCTTCTCTATATTACAATGTATAGGCAATGTTTTTTTCAAACTGTATTCTTCAAAATTGGATATCTCGACGATGGGACAGATTCAGAAAACTGTCTCGTTGTACTGCCATTTACCATGAAATCACTGGTTTTATATCTGTTTTCGCAAGAAGGTGTCGATGTTGTAAACAAAGATCAACACCGTGATTAAGGGAGATGGTACGGTTTTAACACTACAGCTATCAGCAACCGCAGAAGCTCTCAATCAAAGTGAGAGTAAGGACACCACAGACTGCAAAGTGGCCGTCCAAAGCCATCAGAAGAGTTACTAGGAAATATAAGGTCTGATATAACCTGATATAACTGCTTCTCCCTGTCCTCCAAACACCTCCACGGAGCATGTGTCGACCAACACCCACATGTGAACTAGCTCAGTGTTGTCCTGTGCCAGTTGCGCGCTATGGACACCTCCTGCTTCTGGGTCATAGGAGGTATCCCCACTCGCCGTTCGATCAACGGAAAGCGTCGAATTTGACTGGGAATAGCGGATGACCGTCTGCTCAGATCCCCCTTTGCGGACTGCTAGTGACAGCCTGGCACCTGAATCAATGCGGAAAGCAATCCCAACATCTAAGCTAGTTCCGTGAAACGATAAAAATAACGTTTGATTTGGCGCAATTGTTTGATTCTGAATGCTTGCGAGAGTGTTATCGATTGTGCTTAACTCAGTGACTAGCTGCTGAAGGAAGTATTGCTTTGAGCTCATTTGCTTGAGGGTTAGCGTCCTAGGAAAGGAGAGCATCCCTTTCCAGGTGCTGGTAGGAGGATTTGCACTATAACTGTTCATCACGGCGGCGATGATTCATCTACCATCTGATGCGGGTACGTTTTCCCAACTCAGGGAACCATCGAAATCACGCCCGTAGTCTAGCCATAATGTTGAAGAGTCCACGGCATCAGCCACATATCTTTCCCCATCAAAGGACCCCGTTAGTGCCACAACACCATTACCACCAGCGGGGGATCCCTGAGCTGGTGTGAATATTACCACCAGGTGCTCTCGTTGGTGCCTTGGATAGGAAGTTAAAACATATCTGGCACCTCCCATCCAGTGATACTAGATGGGAATCCCTCGATCTGGGAAGATAGTAGGTCACTCACCCATGTCCAGCTTTTCGCATTTAAAGATTTCCAGAAGGTCAATTTGTCCTGACCACCATGTGCAAAGACCATAACCCATTTCCCTGACTGGACATGGAAGAATACTTTAGGATCACGACTCTCGAGGCCTCCAGTCACATCATGAGGTGCTTCTTGAGCTGCCGATATAATTGGATTGCCGGGGAACTTCAACCATGTTGTTCCAAGATCTGTGCTGTAAGCAAGGCGCTGATCCTGTGCTCCGTTCGAAGAGGTATACCCAGTGAAAAAGGCCAGGTACGGCGGATTGGAGGAAGTGCCTAAGCCAGCCGTATTATTGTCGTCATGATAAGAGGTGCCAGTGAAGGATTCAATTCCGTTCTCGACTGGAATAGCGACAGGCAGATAATCCCAATGGAGCAAGTCGGGGCTGGTTGCATGGCCCCAAGACCCATTACCCCAAAAGTTTGCTGTTGGGTCAGCCTGTTAAAATAGATGCCATGTTGAACCAATCTTAATCAGCCCATTGGGCTCGTTCATCCAGTTCTCTGCCGGACAGAAATGAAAGGCTGGGCGATAGTCATCCGCCACCGCTGGTTCAACGAGGGCTCAAATTAATGAAAGGGCTTTGATCGCCAAGGTAATTTTTCGGGATAGCATGATATAGGATATGGCTGTGGAGAGTTTGGCCCGTTCAGAGGAAAGTGAGGACTGAGTAGGAACGGGAGTAATCAACTAGATTTTCAACAGTCCAGGACATGAGGTATATATATCGCAAGGGCAATAGTCAACAACTTTGGACGTCCTTTCTGATAGCCTTGACATATGAAAAAGTATGATGTGACGGTCAAACTCCTATGAGAATGAAACGCCCAATAGAGAAAGACGCGATATAGCTGAGAAAGTAGGAATGCAACATAACCTATAAGCTCCGTCTTTGGTTGTATAATGATATCCATGAGTCGGAATTTTAGATTAAAGGTGTAGGATAAAGCATCGCGGAGGGCATCTGGTATACTGGTTTGTAATGATTACCAGATCTCGGATATCATCCGCGAGACCTCTTATTGTGCTGGATGCTATGAACGATTACAGCGCATAGTAGAGAGAATACGATTTGGTTGAATAAACAGGAATGTAATGACCGATTAATCCCCGTCCCCGATGTACAACAACTCTGGGGAAAAGTGCGGGATAAAAGATCGTGGAGGGCTGGAATCGCGGAGTCTCATATAAACTCCGCGAAATTCTTGATTGTATTATGGCTTTCTATTTCAACTTTCAGAAATTATGTTGTTCGATGGCCGAAAAACCTTAGACCAAGTCAAATTAGCAAGAAACCCCGCACTCTCTCCACTGGCGAGGACAGACGGCTTCTAATCAATTCGTTCGTAAGTTGGAAGTCTTCCCCTGAAAGTCACATATAAACAAAAGACATTATGTGTTCCCTCGAGCAGCAAAATACCAACTCCCACGTCGCTTATCTATGTAAACAATTCAACATGACGATGAAGTTCGGCATTCTGTTAAAGGTGCTTCTTCTGGGGGCATCTGTATGCCAGGTTGATGCAGTCCAATCAAAGAAATCATATACGGAACTTTACCGTCCCCAATACCATTACACCCCGGCACAGAACTGGATGAACGATCCCAATGGCCTCGTATATGCTGATGGTACATACCATATGTATTACCAGTACAACCCAGGCGGGAATACCTGGGGGGCGATGTCCTGGGGCCATGCCACCAGTGATGATCTTACCCATTGGAAAGAACAACCTGTTGCTCTTCTCGCGCGTGGATACCCCGATAATATTACTGAAATGTTTTTCTCTGGAAGTGTCGTCATTGACGAACACAATACCAGTGGTTTTGGCAGCAAGGGACATGCGCCATGGGTCGCTATGTATACATCCTATGTGAGTGTCATGATCGAGATTGACAGTTCAATGAACTGACGTAGCTTTCTGTTCAGTATCCGTCACAGCAAGACTTGCCTAGTGGAAAGCAAGTTCGTGATCAGCAGCAAGCGCAATCCATTGCCTATAGCCTGGATCATGGGTTAACATGGACTCTATACGATGAAGGCAACCCTATCATCTTAGATCCGCCTAGTCCATACCAGGATCAGTACCTTGATTTTCGGGATCCCAATATCTTCTGGCATCAACCTACTGAAAGATGGGTTGCTGTTATCAGTCTCGCAAAAATTCACAAGCTCCTCATATATACATCTTTGAATCTCAAGCAATGGAACTTGGAGAGTGAGTTCGGACCTTTTAATGCTGTTGGAGGTGTTTGGGAATGTCCAAACCTTTTTCCATTGCCTGTTGATGGAGATGAATCAAAGGTTAAATGGGTTGCCATGGTTGGTGTTAATCCTGGAGGCCCGCCTGGAACTGTGGGTTCGGGCATTCAGTACTTTGTAGGTGACTTCAACGGGTCCATATTTGCACCAGACTTGAAGACTATCCATGATGGAGGTCCCCCGGATGGTAGTCTGATCTTCGAAGATTTCGAGGGAAACCGTTCCTTTGCCGATCGTGGATGGGTGGCTACTGGCGACTTCATAGGGACCTCCCCCGTGGGCGGTACTTTGCCAGGTCAGAACCCGGTAACAGGCTTCCTCGGAAACCAGTTGGTGAACACATTCTTAAATGGGGATTCGACTACGGGGACTCTGACATCCCCCTTCTTCAATATCTCGTACAACTACATAAACTTCCTCGTCGGAGGAGGTGACAATATCAACCAAACTGCGATTCGCCTCCAGATTGATGGTAGTATTGTGCGTACTACAACTGGATCCAATAGTGAACAACTTACCTGGCAAAGCTGGGATGTTAGTGCCTTTCAAAACCAAAGTGCCGTGATTGAGATCATTGACCTCGCCACGGGGGGCTGGGGCCATGTCAACGTCGACGAAATCTCTTTTGCCAATTCTCCAGCTACGAATAACAACGCAAACTGGCTGGACTGGGGTCCAGATTTCTATGCTGCCCAAGGCTATAATGGCCTCTCTCAGTATCAACGGACGGTTATCTCCTGGATGAATAACTGGCAGTATGGTGGGGACATACCAACGAGCCCTTGGCGCAGTGCAATGACCATTCCTCGTCAACTTTTGTTGAAAACAGTAGATCAGAGGACTGTGGTGGTTCAGGAGCCGGAAGAAAGGTGGAAGGCTATTAGCCAGAGTGGGAGTCTATTGACCTTACCTTCTGTGACCGATATCCACAATCTAGGTGATATCGGGAAAGCAGTGGACATTCAGTTGATGTTCTCGAGAGCGGAGGGAGCAAATGGAAGCTCTGAGTTTGGAATCATTCTTCGAGCCTCTGAAAATTTCAGTCAGCAGACACTAATAGGATATGACTTCGCAACTCAGCAGGCGTTCATCGATCGATCGAAATCCGGAGATGTCTCATTTGACAGCACATTTCCGAGTGTCTACTATGCTCCTCTTTTCCCAACCCTGAATAACACTGTAATCTTACATATCTTCGTGGATTGGTCAAGCGTGGAGGTCTTTGGTGGACAAGGGGAAACCACAATGACGACCCAAATCTTTCCTCCCGAAAATGCCACATATGCGCAGCTTTTCTCTAAGGGTGGAAGTACCAACAATGTCCAAATTAGTATAAGCGAAGTGCGTTCTACATGGACATAGGAGCTGAGCTGTATAGAAACTGAGCTACGAAGCCCCAATTCTCCCAACCCAACTTTTCCCAGAACTAGCCGTCATATAATGGAAAGGAGCTTGTGTACTGTGACTCTTGAGCCTGTAGCAGTATGTATTATTCTCTAGAAGGAATACTGTTTTTGAAAATCTAGTTCTTGCTTGCTCCTTTCCATTTTACTGGGCTAGCTGGGCCTGAAGAAATACATAGTGTTCTTCATAGACTACCATACTCTACGTCAATAAGTCTACCTCATCCTTTCCTCATATTGGATTATTAAGGAAGAATATGTAACTCCGTACGATCACATATTATAGGCATAATATGTTAAGAAACATTGATCTCCTGCAACCTATTCTCTAGCACTTCTCCCATGTGTTTCACAGACGGGCTAAGCTCGCTAAATTTCTTAAGAGTATTCAAGGTATCTTTGAGATGCCTCCGGAGACTAAGTGAAAAAAGACTTTGGAGGTGCAAGTTGTCCACTGTCCAAATAGTTACCATGGACACGATGAAAAGGCTACTCATATGTAAAAGTGAAGAATTAGCCAACTAAGAAAAAAAAAGGGGGGAATTGTTGTGACTTCGCACATACATACCTTGCTGCAAGCGGCCAGGACTTTGGGCTACATACCCTAACGGCGAAATTGGCTGTCCCCAAGAAGCTTACTATTGACTCAATAAAAAGCGAAGCTTGGGCGAGTAGCTCTGGGTCGGTAAAACCAAGTGCAATGACACGATATATCACTGGCCAGTAGCTGGACATCTCGTATGCGTAATATTTCGCTCGAAGAAGAGCAGCGTGCTGGTGGCGAGCGGCTATATTATGAGACGTTGAAGTCACACTGAAGGGCGGTAATGGTGGTAAAGAATCTAATAACCACTGCAAGATGAGGCCGTCCTCCACTGAGGATGTGCTGGATGCGTCGGCTTTTGTTGCCGAGTCCATGCGCTTATCTATCAATTGATGCAAATATAGCTCTTGGGAAAGGTGTAAGGAATCACCCGACACATGACCAGTCGGATCTGGTGATGGAGTCGACCATGAGCGAGACGAGTCCAACTCAGCGAAGATGTCCCAATACCTGTCATCGGTAGGAAAGGTAACAGGTGCGTAGGAGCGACCAGGTTGCGGTCGACTGTGCGCTGCGGATAAATTTAAATGCATTGAAGTCTCACTGGTCTATTGTTAGGTATGTTTCAGGTGGCGAAGAGGGAAAACACTCGCAAGCATATGAATTACGGACATTTCCATCATGTATATTGCACAATAGATGCGCTTTATCAGTTGGGAATTAATAGATATCTCTGAAAAGGTTTCTCTGGCTACACGTTAGCCGCATCAGACGTGTATATTTTGCCCTCCCTTCGTAGTTGCTGAATTTGAAACATACCTTCTAAGGAGGGACTGCATACGAAAAGATGCTATTCGAATATATTCGTAGGATTGCCGTGGTTGCATTCGACAGGCAAAGTATATACTTAAGAGCATTAAACACTGAATACTCACCACGCTGTCTTCCTGGAGAACTATTGGAAGCATCGACAAGGCAGCTTCAAAATGAGCAGAGTCTGGTTGTGCTTTACTCAGTGTGAATGCAATTGCGGCAACGAGAAGACATGAACAGGACTTGGTTGAAGGTGAGAAACATGAGTCATTCGTCTCAAAGAGGTGATTGGTGATGCTCGGATGAAAACAGGGATACCAAACATCAACCCTTTCTGTAAAAATGCGTATAATCCTATCAGTGAGACGAATTAGGTACTTTCTTCCTTTTTCTTTAAATGTTTCATTGACATGCAACCTACTCGGTGATTTTGTCCTCTGGTAGTTGGAGAAGACTAGGTTCTGTAGAAGTGGCCGGAATATATGGTGTTGCGGTTTCTAATCGATAGACGAAAGAGGAAAAATCCGAACGTAAACCGATTGTCTTCATCAGGGATTTGGATTTGATGCTGATTGGGGGAACTTGTGGTTGGGAATGCGGATATTGGTCGCGTTTCCAGAATGTAGGCGGGTTTCTGAGGTTTTCAACTAACGGCGCAATATGATCTAGCCTTTCCCGTATGCTGGAGAGTTCCTGGACGAGTCTGGTATAATAAGATTAGTCTCATCAGGAGACGGAAGGACAGTATGAGAAGACGCACTGCGATGGCCGACTATCCGAGGCTGGTTTATAGAAACAGTCCACATCCAGATCGGCGCAAGACGAGCATTTGGGCTTGACTCTGTCACATCTTCTTTTGCGCTCTCGGCATTGCTCGCAAGCGAAGAAGACAGGCCGATGGGCATTCATGGCCGTTGATGCTTGCGATAGATCAATCGAATCTGGATTCAACTATTAGACCCCATTCCAGTTTGCCTTGTCGCTCGGAGCTGTCGAGTGATATAATGATCTGAGCCTCCGACCCGTTTGAAGCTGCTTCTTCTCGAACGTGGGGCCCCGTGGAGCGCATCGTAACTATCGTTCTAGACGTAAGCGAGGTCCGTCTACTGTATTGAACTGAATTCTCTATTCTAAGGTTTCTATCTTATGTTAACTAGTATGTACCTAATGATCTTCATTGGTCAAGTCATCGCGGAACAGACCCTCCACTCCGCGAGGCCTTACCAGACCAATAATAGTGCATTAATTATCGTATTTATTCACTCAACCATGTCTACAGTTCTTCTTTAGATTTTCTAGAACATCCCTAGTAGGGAGGCTCTGGACGCCCGGAGCATAATATGCCGGAAGGGATTTTAGTGAGATAGTGGCGCTCACCCTAGAGTAATATCACTAATATCGGCGAGGCCTCAAACCTAGGAATGATAATAAAAAACCAACAGTACACTGTATTGTCAATTGAATACATTCTCGCACGTGATCATCGTTTTACGAGAAACCCTTATTATATTTGAAGCCGAAGACTGCCATATAAAATCAATTGTACGTAAACCATTTTGATGTTTCAGATATCCTTAGGGTTAGGGGTGGACATAGCCTATCCTAGTCGCCAGTGGTTGGATCACTTCCTAACTTCTTTTCTTCCTGTGTGGTGAAGAAAATGAAAGTAAACCATAGTAATAACGAAGTTTGGTATAACGAAGGCATTTGCTGAGTTTCTCCAGATCACCCCGCCCTTATCCACCAATAAAGTACTTAGATTCGCTAAATAATGGAGATATACCTACTGTGGGATTGGCTGATAGCAAATTAGAGTCTGCGTGAGCCCCATAAAACGACTATTAATGGGCTTAGCCCATAATATTGCATTATTTTAACGAAATCCTTCTGTATAACGCATCAACCCCCCGTTTCCTTTCATCCGTTATATAACAACCATGGTTTACTGTATGTATCGGAGCGTTCTGCTGTTTTCGTTTTAGTAGAAAATGGCTATAAAGTTCGAAAATGGGGGGCTGCTAGCCACTATAGGGAACTCCCCAGGTTTTTCGTCCTGGGAAGATGGCTCCTGGTCCCAGACCCTCTCTAATGCGAAGAAATCAAGATTCAAGAAGCGAAGCATGGACCCCTCGCGATCATACTATGGAAAATAATAATGAAATACAAGGAAGAAACTCAACCCCATGGGGTCAAAAACTACATACAGCCATCCCGACAGATAGCACTTACCAAAAAGCATCATGTATAATCCCAGCCTCTATTTACAAACAAATGTGTTGGATCTTGCGTCCCCAATCGTTGAGAGAGATGTCTCGCGACCAGTCGATGATCCAGACGCTCTCATTCTGGAGGCCTGGTCACAGGGTCTGATGACGGGTGCCTTGCTCGTTATGGCCATGATCACTTATGCAAACATGCGATCAGGAGTACTACTACACAAGATGATCTTTCTGGAGGTAATGTAGCTGTTTGACTTGAAATACAGGCCCTGTCCCAGCAACTAAATTTTATCCACTTTAGTTGCTCTTGGCCATGCCTCATGGAACGTTCATCTTCGTCCCAGAACCAGCGTATGGGTGGTATTTGGCATCTACAGCGATTGCGTTGATTATCTCCTGGTCGTTGCATAATCTGATTGCGTGGACGAAAAACAAGGCCTTCATGTCAAGACGGCTGTCACTCGTCTATCTTGGGACAATGGTCCTCGTCCAACCCTATTGGGCAATTGAAATCTACGCCAACTTTGCCTACTTCAACAGCATCGATGCCACTTTCTACGAAAAGGCGCGACCATTGGAAGCACTATTTCGGTATGATCACAAAGGACGCAATATGTGCATCGTTTCTCTACGTCTCGTCTTGGCTAACATATTCGCCTGTCCAGTGATCCCTGGTGGATCTTTGCGACGTGTAATCTCTTTTGGGTGATCAAGACCCATTATAATTTTGGCGTCGTTGAGCTCGTGCGTGAATCTTCCCGCTTTGGCCTCATGATGGCCTCATTGGGCCTCTCGATAGCCTTTCTCGTTCTTGATATCTTGAGTGTGACGGGAGCGTTGCGGGTAACTGCGACTATGGGGATTAATCCTTTCTGGAAGGTGAGAAATTTCTTTTATTTTGGCATATGTCGCCTAGACAAACCAGTGTGCTGAAACAGAGCAAATCACTAGCTGTGCTTCATTTTTAAATGCCTCTGCGACACCATTATCCTAGACGATTTCAAGACTGCACTCGATAAACTAAGTTCCCGGTGGTTGTTACAACACGGAATGCACACTCTAGGTTAGTTTTGTCTCAACTAATCCCTCATTGTTCTTTCTCTCCCTTTTCTCCGGGCGTAGGATGAACGAGCTCACTGAGAGGATCGGACTCGCATCAGATTCCAGAAATCACTCGATGTTTGCCGATGAGCACCGGGCTCAAGTCGTCCACCACGAGATCTCGCCATTGAAAAGTCCAGTAAGCGTCGTACATTGTGGATGAGTGGAATGTTGGTATCTGGAGACAGATGCACATATGCGCACGAAAGACAAGGAGAGGAAAAGCGACACGTTGCAGTATACCTAGGTATAACGGTGGATAATACTCCGGCTGGGATATGGACGTTAAACTTGTAAATACTAAACTGCCCTCCAGCTGTGGAATCTTCGTATGTCAACTTTGCGTGTTACTTATTCTCGAGGAACATCAACTATTCCCCTTGTGGACAAAATCTCGGCAGCGAGCTAGGAAAGGCGAATATTTGTCTGATTGGGAGGTAGAATGACACCCCATCCTCGCGAATTGTACACAGTTTCGCTATAGTCCGCTATAATTGTGTAACAGATCTCAGGCCAGACAGAGCTATTTAGCACCGCAATCTTAACTACAATACATTGATTATCCTCTTAGATGCTCTCATCACAAATCATGCACGTACATCTCCTACATCTCATTATTTGGGGCGTATCTCAATCCTTTTTCAGCATGGACAGTAACTTTCGCAAGCCGCCGATTATTACGCCGAAATCCAGGTTATCCATAGTCCAGCCCGTGGTCGGCTCACTCTTGACCTTCGGTCACAAAAAACGAGGACATCTATCGGACCGTCGTGCTCCGGTAAACAGCGCCATGCATCCAGCAATTGACCAGACCGGGAAAATAGCGGAGCACTAGCAGCATAGTTAGCTGATCGTGTGGAATCTTACCCATGCAAATGTCCAAATGAAAACCCTGCCATCAACATTAAACCTCTCGTCAATCGCGGGGTCTGAATTTCTACGTACGTAGCATCCATCCATATTGGTCACAAGACTGCGTAAATGAGTTTCTTAGTGGTCGTTACAAGGTCAGTGCCTCGCCGTAAGATTCCATTCTACGGAATAGATTGATGAATCATGATTGATCCCCATTCTCCAGCCGCAATACGCTACGGAGAGAATCCACGAGAAAGCTACAACTGGGTTTCCCGTATCTTACAAACTTGGAAATATTCTAGAAGCGAGGTGACCCGCCTCCTTATATGCAATTGGACAGCGAACTTTGGTACCGGAGTAATCGGACAAGGGTCTAAGCTCGGGATGCCGGCTTATAGACTCGGAAATCGTGTCCTGTCCCTGAGCCTTCCCTACAAAGACTCTACAAAAGATTGCAATATCACCTTCTACCCTCGAGCCTTCGCAAATGAAATCATTCTGCAAGGAAGTGCAAAAAGCCCATGAGTCTTAAGCGTCACTTGCCACGGAACGGTCAGCGACACCGAAGTCCTCTGGCCTGTAATACATGTCGAGAACGACGGACGAAATGTGATGGTCAGCGGCCGAAATGCTCGTTTTGTATGCACCGGAGCAAAGAATGTTGCTACGAGGGGAACACAGACCCTCCCTCTCTGTAAGTGAACACCACGCCGCACCAGGCCAACAGTCGCCGAGTTTCTAACCTAGATTGCAGTTTTGCAGTAGAGTTATCGAAGATTTGGAAACAACTGGATCACATTACCCGGTTTATCGACCCTAGAGATTCCGAGCGTGCGTGTTTGGTCAAGGAGCAATTGCCGCGCGATCTCCTTGATGACCAGGGTCCATTGGCCGGATTCCCGATCATGATTATCAAGAACCAGTCATTCCTGACGCTTTTGAGCCTAGACAGATCATTACCAATCCAACTAGAGCGGATGGAAAGGAGCCGTCAACTATTTAGCTCTCGTCCGAGCAGTGCTCCAGCTGTGATGATCGATTTGGCTCAGGCATTGGAGTGAGTGGCAATGGAACTACTTGTGTCTTTCGTGGTCGGCCTACGACTAACATCAAGCGTCGATGGAATGCAGGCTTTTGGGTGCTTTTGCTGAACGTATCCACATTTGGTATCCGATTCTTCACGCCGATTATATGGATGAATTTCTGCAGGCGATATCAACACCCTTTCAGCCCTCCGTTGATTCTTGCCTAGCTCTTCTGGTTTTGGCTATAGGTTCTCTGACTGGACGTGAGTCGATTCCGCATGCCCAGATGAAGCTCTCAGAAACCATATACATTCAAGCGGCAGAAAACATGCTCCCCTGCGTTCTGGCAGATAGCAGCACTAGAAGCACACAGTGTTTGCTTTTGTTTAGCGTGTACTATCTCTGCCACGCCCAGCCATGTCGAGCACATGATTTTGTGGCTATAGCCTCACATAGAATTCAAGATCTTCTGAGAAAGTGAGCGCCCAGATTAAGAAGGTAAATTACACTCTTGTCTAATGTTCATGGCCTATTCCTAGTCAATGCGATGATGAGGATGATTTATCTCTATCATCAATCATCGGCAACTGCTACTGGACTGCCGTTTTGATTGAAAGGTTCTGACCCCTATTCCAAAGATTGCTATCAGTCAATTTGCGGCAGAAAGATAGAGTTCAACTGACTGAATTCAAGTGAGATCACTGTCCAGCTCAATCTGGTCGACAGTGGTATTTGGAGTATAGATTCAGTTATGACAGTACCGGTCAGCTATGAGACCTGGATATGGCACCCATATCCCCTCCCAGTCAGCGGGACCGGAGCTGAACCCGAAGGAAGGATGCATGAACAAGCTCTGCGCCAGCACGACTTGTCGTATTTTGTGGCTGAGATCGCGATGCGGAAGCTGCTCCAACGCTGCACAATGTCCGTTCAAAGATTATCCCAAGCCAAGTTTTCATATGCACCTGTAATTGCAGCAGAACTCGAGCGGCAGTTACAGGAGTGGTACGATCTTCTTCCAGATGAATTGTCTTTCAGGCGTGATAAGGGCGAGACAGTCCCTTTTCGGGGTTCGGCGCAAGCGGAATTCCTGCATACGCAATGTTATGCATTCAAGGCTTCAATATATTGGCCAGCGGTCTACCAGGCAATGATTACTGGAGAGGCCGCTGGTGACCTCCTTCTTCACTGCCAGAGCTTTTTTGACAGTTACATCGAGTTCATCGCAAGTGCGGCTATTTCAGTCAGCATATGTAGACCCAATATCTGGACATTGTATACAAGGTAAATCATTCTATCCACATATCGAAGTGAGTTTTCAATGGCTAATTGGCAGTCTGATCTAGCGTGTTTACAATTTCAATGGCAGCCCTAACGGCGTCGGCGACGGCGTGTCTGCTCCGTGCGGTCTCCCCGAAAGTCCTACGAAGTTTGGAAAAGGCAGTTCATATTTTCGGAAGTGCGACAGAAGTCAGTCCGTCGCTGGCCAAAATGGGAACAATATTGGAGAGAAGTTTCCATCAGATACCGCCTTCTACTTAGCTCTGTATATAAGTTACTTTCCCCTTGTTCATATGAATTCCATTATCGTATTTAACATCAAAAGAAATAATCCTTGATGGTCGGTGTTGCCTCACTCCTTGTTAGCAGCAACCATGTCGTAGCATTTACAAAGAGATCAAATAACATGTCACTGCTTCCTAGGAGAGTTTCCGCGGAATGACACACCTGATACGCTGGAGATTGCATAACACAAGGATCTCTTTGCGTTAGAATGGCGGGCGATGTCGTTGATACCTACCGGATTGGTTACTAGTCAGGGCTACTAGGCAGTCGATATGGGCCAGGAACCCTGGAGTGCGCTAATTATGTCTTTTACTGCTCTCTCCAGTTGACACGCCGTCACCGAAAGTCAAGTGGATCGATCCTATGAATAGTCACCGATTTGACGCCCAACATAGACAGACAGGAAAATATCTAGTCTATTTCATTAAGCGTATCACAAGATAGGCCTGAGCCATCCATCGGACTTGTCTCTTCCGGTGATCCATTTGGTCTACGGACATCTCCACTCCCCCGGTCCTCCCCATAAACCAGGTTCGGGCAGATCCTTATATACATAGTAGCTGAATCATCCACCCCCCAGATGATATCACGCTCAGCTATAACCCGGGATCAATAATGTCGCATGCGAATGATTGCTTTCTCGCCCCCAATGATTTTCAATTCAATTCCTTTCGCGGATAGATCTCCACCCGTCCGCGGGTTCACAGTTGGCTAGCGACTACGTAGTTAACGTGTAGGTAGATTGGTCAATGGTCAGCTAACTTGTTCCTAGAGTTCCGAACCCTGTTTTACTATAAGCAATGCGAGTAACTTATTGGTGCAGACGATAGGTAAAAATGTTGGACCATTGATGATCCCGTGCATCATTGCCATCCTGTTATAAACATCAAGCTCCCGCTCCTTTGTTCCGGTCGTTTCGATGTTGACATCCAAAAACCAACCTTTCTTCAAATTGTCCAAAAATGGGGTTTCTAATCGAAAAGCCTAAAGATAGCGCTGGTAAGGCGTGGCCTGCAATTGTCATCAGCGGGTTCGTAGCATTCGGAGGAATTTTATATGGGTGAGTTCGGTCTAAGGCTCAGGGCACGATGCCTTCGATTTCATGCTGATTGCTGTAGTTATGACACCGGCACTATCAGCGGCGTTATCGCAATGCCTTATTGGGATCAAACCTTCTCAACGGGCTATAGAGACAGCACCGGCAAGTTGACTATCACTTCCAGTCAGACGTCAGCTATAGTATCGATTCTGTCAGCGGGAACCTTCTTCGGTGCCCTCGGCGCTGCCCCGATGGGCGACATTATTGGGCGTCGCTGGGGGTTGATTGTCTCAAACGGTGTCTTTGTATTCGGGGTCGCCTTGCAGACGGCTGCAACAGCAATTCCTCTCTTTCTTGCCGGGCGTTTTTTTGCAGGATTCGGTGTTGGGCTTATCTCTGCACTGGGTGAGTATAATCCTTCCCTCTTCTGGATATGTCGGATACATAACCAGCGGAAACAAGAGAGAAAAGAAAGGAAAAGAAGTCAAATGCTAATTGCTGATATCTACTTAGTTCCCCTTTATCAGTCAGAGACTGCGCCGAAATGGATCCGAGGGTTTATCGTAGGCTCTTATCAATTCGCAATTACTGTCGGTCTTCTCCTTGCGTCGGTCGTGAACAATGCCACCCATAACCGAAATGACTCCGGGTCCTATCGTATCCCCATTGCAGTTCAGTTTGCTTGGGCGATTGTTCTGGTGGTCGGTGTTCTTTTACTCCCAGAAACGCCTCGGTATCTCATCAAGAAGGACAATTACAACGGCGCTGTGAAGAGCCTAGCCAGACTCCGTCGCTTGCCAGAGGATGATCCCGCCCTACGCCAGGAGCTTGAGGAGATCCAAGCTAACCATCGGTATGAGATAAGCTTGGGGGATACTGGCTACCGTGAATGTATCCGGGGGAATCTGGCAAAGCGTCTTCTCACTGGCTGTCTCCTGCAGGCCTTACAGCAATTATCGGGTATTAATTTTATCATCTACTACGGCACACAATTCTTTAAAAATTCCGGCGTCAAGAACGAGTTTGTGATTAACCTAATCATTAACTGCGTAAACGTCGGTTCTACTATTCCTGGTCTCTATGCAATCGACAAATGGGGTCGGCGACCAGTCCTACTCTTGGGGGCTATTGGAATGACCGTCTCACAGCTGTTGGTGGCAGTTCTCGGCACTACAACCACTAGCCAGGACAGTGTCGGGACCATTATCGTTAACAACGCAGCCGCGCAGAAAGCCGCAATTGCCTTTATCTGTATATACATTTTCTTCTTCGCAGCTTCATGGGGCCCGATAGCTTGGTGAGTTGCCCCTTTCCCTCTTATTCCTTCAATCATCTCCCACCTAGTTTGAAGGCAAGTTTGCTAACAGGTGGGTATGAAAACCATACAGGGTCGTGACCGGTGAGATCTTTCCTCTCAAAACTAGAGCCAAATCGCTCTCTATGACCACGGCAACCAATTGGCTTCTTAACTGGGCATTAAGCTTTTCAACACCTTACTTGGTCAACTATGGGCCCGGGAACGCGAATCTGCAATCCAAGATCTTTTTTGTTTGGTTTGGTTGCTGTTTCCTGTGCATAGCGTTTGTTTACTTTTTGATCTATGAGACAAAAGGTCTGACGCTGGAAGAGGTGGACGAGCTTTATAGCGAAGTCAAGGATGCGAGAAAGAGCCCGGGTTGGACTCCAAGCATCACCTTCATGGAAATGACAGGCAAAGCTCGGGTATTCGAAGATGAAGCAGCAACAGCAGAGCAACGCGAGTTTGGCAAAAACCACGAAGCTGCCCCATGATCGCCTCGCCAGAAGAGGGGAAAGCTAAGTGTTCAAGTCTATATACAGCTGAGAAGGGTCATCGAGGATGCTCCAGGGGTGATGATGTGGAAAGAATAATTGACCGACGATTAGCTTTCACTTATTGTATATTTGAGTTGAAAATAGCCGTAAGATAGTATGCAGTACATGGTGCGAGTAGAATTGTAACTTTCTTTTGTACCCGAGTAAGAAGACATCAACAGTCACAGATGTTTGTTCTAGGCCGGATATGTTCTCGTCTAATTTGAAACATCAACAGAAGAACATTTCCCATACAATGGTCATAGAAAGGCCTTCGGGGGATGCTAGTCGAACATCGTATACCAAAGTAAAGTGCCAGCATGATATATTCGGTCCTTCTTGATTAGTATATTAGTATTATTAACCTGTACCACTTATGTCCATCTAGGGACGCCCGGTAATCTGTTATTTGATTAGTATAGTTAAGAAATATGGTTATATTGCTATTCTCTATATCTCTGTGTCGCAAATGATATTGCTGGTCAAAGAACAAAGGCGTCATGGATTGTGTTGTATTGCAATTGAGTTTTGCTGAGATAAAAATTCAACCAAAGTATGCCTATCCCACCGATCCATATAACCATTTCTTCTCTCTCACTGTTCGGGCCCTCTTCTCGGGGTGCGGTAGAAACTCAGGGAAAACAAAGAATAACTAGTATAATACTGAGCAAAACCTTCTTCCATCACGAACAGGAGTTGTTCCCTCCTACATACTGAGAGCCTTCTGCCTTGCATACATCTATCTGGGGTGTTATTTCCTCCTGCGCGGTCACGGCTCTCCTGAAGTGTCGAGGAGCAGTCATGCTTGCGTAAAGCTCGTCCATCTTTTCAAAAGAAATACCCTAGGCATTTTCGTCAGCCGCAATCGTGTGCTTTCACTTCTAGAGGTGTCTAGCTATACCTTCGTCTCTGGGTAGAGGTACCATCCTCCAATGGCTGCGATCGAACCTGTCGCAAAAAAAATGAATCCAACTTTTCCACCGAGATGACCTGCATCAGCATTGATCTGTTGATCGGACATAATCATTAGTGCAACGATCTTTTGATACTTTGATATGAATGAAGAGAATGCGTCTTTTCATACCATATATGGGACTGTAAATTGCATGATGAGCCCCCAACACGCGTTAGTGATGGTAACGAGGCCTTGAGTCGTACTTCGTAGACGAGCTGTAGCAATTTCAGAAGCCAACACGAAGCCTACGGCTCCAATGGAAAGTTGATACACGATAGCCCAGATATAGATGAGGACAACGATACCCCAGCTTGCCTTCTCCGCGTTTGAGATGCATCCCAAAATGCCGATTAGTAAAAGTGTGAAGCACAGAAAAAACTGAGGATGCACTATCATCGTTCGACGTCCAACAATCTCGGATAGTGGAAAGGCTAGCATGCTAGATAGCAACATCACCACATAAAGGACAACGGACGCATCGAAGTAATCTTTTACTCCAATCAATTCCAAGAAATATGTTGCGTAGCCGATAACGAAAGTGGCTCCAATCATCTGCTGTCCGCTAGCGGCGAAAATTGCAGTAAGGGTTCTCTTCAGATTAGTCCCCTTGAAGCACTCGGCTTCAGCAGACACATCGATGCCGAGAAACTTGTAGGGGCCCTCAGCGCGGCTGACGTGGGTAGAAAGCTCTCGTTCGGTTTCGGACTCCATTCGGCGGACTTCTGCAGTATAAAATGCCTCATTTTTGAAGCCGTAGACTGTCCGTAAAGATATATGGGCCTCTCTGTTCTTTCTCTGGCGCACTAGCCAGTACGGAGACTCGGGAAAGAACAACCAACCAAATAGGAGAACAGCTGAAGAGCGAGCAAAACAAAGTATAAAGTAAGATAGTGATATATATGTGAATAATATGGGAGGAATATACGGTCTTACCTGGAAAGAAATACATTGCCACTATCGGTAACCACCATTGCCTGCCGTTGTCAACTCGAATTTTTTCGAGCGGATTGGGAAAAAAATGATTGAACTCACCATTTGCCACTTATATGGCTACTGCCCCTAGCCACCACGGCTCTGGAATTAAGATCAGCAACGGATTCTAATAAGACGGGAAAATACCGAACCGACATTGCAAATTGTCCAAAGACAATACTAGTATTGAAAAAACAGAGGAAGAAGCCCCGGAGTTCCGGCCGACAAGTTTCACCAATCCATAGTGGAGAGATGGTGAACATAATCCCTATCGCAATGCCTAATCCTGCATCAGTCACAAAAGTAGTATTAGCTTCATGAGAACCCCCAGAATCCGTACGAACCATTCACGCCTCGACCGGCCAGGTGCACTCGCCAATCAGTTGCCAGCTGCTGGAGAATGACACCCGCAGTGGAAATGACTGAGGCAACCAGGATTCCTGGTTTCCGTCCGAACCTCTCAAGCAGCGGAGCAAAAATAAGGGTGGCAACTATCTCGCATGCAGGAGCGATCGAGCTCCAGGCGGAAAGGTAGTGAGCTGGAATCAGAAAAGAACCGTCTGGCTGCAAATATCCAAATCGTCTCTGGAATTCCGGCAAAGCAGCGAGCTGACCTCCAGCCACAATATCGAATCCCTGCATGACAACACCGCTAGATATCCAGAGACCTAGAGGAGTACCTCCTGTCAACTGTGACCTCTAAAAGGACTTTCAGGGGAACTTGCACCACAAACAGAACCGCCTTTGCGAAAGAAGCATTTTCCATCTACGGGATGGGTCAATCACTGAGTAGTCGACCCTTTTGCATGTCAGTAATTCCATCTTCAAGGACATTGGGGCGGGGATAGAAGCTTGCCCATCGATCTCAATTTCAGCTGCGCTCTCCATTTCTTTTCCTATGAAGATTCTCATAAAAGTGTCGTTGTCTGCCAAGTCAGGGTGATGATCCCCTAGATCTACCATGACGTTTCTGCCCCGCCTTATATATTTAGCACAATCCGGGGAAATTGGGGTGACTCGAGCTTGCACATATGCTGGATGCGAAGTGCTGGGCTTTCGAGAAGAAATTTTCGCCCACATGGAATCAATGCTTGGGCCCTCGGAGTGGCTACGCCGCGGTAACGGTACGCAGTACTCCGGACTTGAATCTTCTCGCGGAGATCGGTTGGACTCCGCGTAGGAATGTTCGCCTTTTTAGCAAATAATAACCACAGATCTCGACGGAGATAGTGTAATCGAAGTAATTGTGATCATATTTAGATTTAGAGAATAGCTCACAGAATAGACAATAGCCCAAACTACATTCCAAGATGTGGGCCGTCGTTGGAACAAATATTCATCAACACATACAGATCGTATACTGTAGAACCTGGCTGTAATGAGGCCCCCTTGTTACTATATTGATATTAGGCTGGATATTGTTCATAAGAGAAGGAGGAGCACTCCGATATATTATGCTATCTGATCAATAATGATTCGGAGTACCTAGGTAACTTAGGTTCCAGCGAATTTTATGAAAAGCCTAAACTCTCCGCCAATAGACCTTGTCACTAAATATTAGATCATGCTTGCTGTCAACCGAAGAATCCGTTGATCAAACATGAATCTATGACACCAATCGTGGGACAAGCTAAAGCGTGGTATGTTATTATCAGGGGTCTACCTAGGTACCGCCCAGCGGAACGCAAAAGGATCATTCATAATCGACATCGAAGTTTCATAAAAACTGCTATTCTCCAGAAATATATTTATTGGCAATCTTACTGTTAAACCATTGGTAGATGTCCTCGAAGATATCCAAAGTCGCGGCCTAGGCGAGGAATTGGCTAGGTACTGTGTAATGTGCCACAACCACAAGCTAAATTATTTCTCACTGTTTGGCTCGCCATGCCTTTGGCTGACTTCAACGACCTGCTCCTCGAGGCTTTCTAAGAATCGTTGACGAATGTCCTTGCAGATTTGCACGTTGTTCATCGCTCGTTCTCTGGAGCCCTTCGCCCGTCGCTCCAACCATTCGTTCCGGTCCTTAAGGAACATATCATACCTCGCTCTATGTTGTTCCAACTTCTCTTTCTTTTCCAAACTTAGGGCGGAAATCTCCGCCTCAGACAAATCCGCGGCAGGAGGAGTAATCTCAGGCTTTCGAGGGAGACGACTCGCGACGGGTAGAATTTCGAGCTTGGGACCCGGCAATGTCTGGTACCAATAGGCAGTGGTTGACCAGTCGTCGCGAAGGTGGTTGGCATGACCAGATTCCAAAGTGACTTTGATCTTTTTGCCAAATCTTACGGGATCAGCCAGATGCCAGCGATAGCTCACCTGGTAATTGGGCACGTCTTCCTCGTGAACGATGGTGCCGCAAAATGGATAGGCGTTCTTCTGCATACCCCAACCCTGGGAAAAGTAATCCTCTCCTCCCGTGCCGTGCATGCTAGGAGGCCATGTGTCATCATCTATAAAGATCATATCATCGCCCTCGCCCCACCAAGTCCCCTGGAAATGGACGACTGAGTGATTGCAGCCAATATAGTGACCAGCGCCCTCGGTTTCTAGAATGACATAGTTATCTTTGCCGTCCAGATTCTTGAACTGCGTCTCTAAGCTGTTTGTCTGAATACCAGACGGGGCCCAGCCGTTGGTTGGGTTCTCCCGACGCCAATGGGCGTGAAAGTAGAGCGTGTCCTTCGGAAGGGGCTGGGTATACAGCTCGTAATCAATGTAGAAGTACTGAATATAGGCCTCGTCGTTCTGATTCTCGATCTCAATGCGAGCGCGCTTGTTGAACGGCATTGTCAGGTAGCAGTTGAAGGCGGCGGCGCCTCCAAATTTCTTCTCCTCCGAGGGCTTTACGGATACAGTGAATGGCAGCGACTGGAAATTCGCAGCCATGGAGTGGCCCAGACAGAAGAAATCCCCGATTGGTGCAAGAACATTAGGCGTTTCGGAATCGTCCCAATACATTTTGATGAGCACTTTACGATAGTAGTCAGGGTCGTTTACTTCGTAATTAAGGCCGAGGGCGTTATGAATCTCCATCATGGCGACTCCAGACTTGGAATAGGGGATTAACCCAGGTCCCAGAATCTTTCTGCATGTCTGGACAAACCACAGATGCGTGATGGCACCAGGGCCCTCCAGGTCGGCGAGCAGCATAGTTTCGCCAGGTAAGACCACAAAGGCATCTTCATTCAACCCCTTCTGATCCCAACTGGAGACCCGGGCGCTGCGGGAAACCCTGCGGGTGGTGATATCCGCAAGGAGGTGGTTTCCAAGGGAAGAATTCATGATTGGATGGCAATCAATGCGATGTTGAGATAATATGAAGAGTTCAGTGGTAAAATTGGGAAGAGAATGAACGCTCTACTGGATATTTCTTATACTTTTGTTTTTCAGTCGCAAGCACAGACTATCTAAAAGATCCCTCACATCAGAAGATATCGTGGTTTTCAATTTTCTGGGTTCAACCAACGGACCACATTATTTATTGAATACCTATCTACCCAAGGTAGTGTCCGTGGAATTGTGAGAGAAGTCCGCGAGAGTTCTATCTGCTTATAATCCCCCACCAATCTTGCCACTTATAAATGCTCCATACCCCGTACAACCCCGCGCGGTCTTTTGACACGACTCCGCATCTCTCCAGTACGAACTAAGGACACTAACGATCATTGCCTCAATGCCGCCTGCGAGTACGGTCAGAACACGGAAGAGATTGACTCTCGCCTGCGACACTTGCCGCTCGAAACGGACTAAATGCGACGGTCTGAAGCCCTCCTGCAATCCCTGCCGAGTGCGCGGACTGCATTGCTTCTATCAGGAGCTTCCCTCTGGCCCTGCAAACAAGTACGTATACCGCCTTGGTAAGACATGAGTTGATTATTGATCGTTTTTTCCAGGGTCGAATCGGAATTAGGCATCGTGAACCAGCGCCTGGACTACATTACTAGTCTGCTCACAAAGCTTCCGAGGCCGGTGCAGGAACCGAAAGAGGATGTCGCCGCGCTCAGCTCACACGAAGATAATCCATTTCGACTACTTGCAACCAGCTCCATTATGATCGTATTAGACCTCGAGCCCGATTTCCCCCAAAATCTCATCCGCCTCGAGAGAATAAACTACCTCTCGGGCTCAACAAAGGGTTCAGATGCACGGCTTTTCTTCGTTCCACAGCAGCAGGCTGTGACCGCATTGGCGGCTTTCTCGGACCGCATCCATGCCTATTATCCTATTCTCTCATTAAACTTTGCAGAGGAATATTTCCGGATTCTGTCTGAGCCTCTCACGCCATCTTGCCAGTCATGTTTAGTTCTTCTAGTGGCTGCTGTCGGCTGTGCGGCGCATGATCCCACATCAGACCGCGAGAACCCATTCCTGACGGCGGCTCTATCATCCTTGCCGCTGGTTCTTGCGGAATGCTCTCTAGACAGTGTTCAATGCTTGATCTTCTTGAGCATCTATTACGCTTGCCTTCTCAAACCCTGTCAGGCTCATGATTACTGCCTAGTGGCGTCCTTTAAAATCCAAAACCTGTTTAAAAGGTAGGTGACTATTGCAATCATTACGCGGACCCATAATCACCTTGCTTATTGTTGCAAAGTGGTTTACAAGGGACGGACCCCGATGTTCTCGAATTGACCTACCGAGCGTACTGGGCGGTTCTGTTACTGGAAAGGCATGTCGCATGCACGGATAATTAATCCAGAAACTCTGATACTAATGATGGCCCCATAGCGAATTGAGCGTTCAGCTTGATGTTGCCAAGAGCGTGATCTGGGATCTCGATAACTATGTTCCACTTCCGAACTGTCTTCATACATGGCAATTCCCTTTGGAAGAACTGTCTATCAGCCCAGGTAGTCATTCCCCAACGAGCATACATTCGGCTCGCAGCACCAGGCCAGACCAGGTCCAGTCGTTCTTTTTAGCTGAGATTGCGATGCGGCGAATGCTTCATCGGTGTAACTCCGCAGTGACGCTGGCTCCAACAGGTCAATCAGCGTATGCGCCAGGAGTTGCCATAGAATTGGAACGCCAATTAGACGAGTGGTATGATTATCTACCGGACAGCATTCGGTTCCCGAGAGATTCTAGCCAAAGTTGCGCAAATCACATTGGGTCACTATCGAACTTCCTCCGAGTGCAGTATTACTGCTGCAAGTTGTCCATCTACTGGCCGGCTGTTTACCAGGCGATGCAGGATGGTGTAGTTGAAGGTCATCTGCTC
The DNA here is from genome assembly GCA_023626215.1 of Talaromyces sp. PL2406. Classification (NCBI taxonomy): domain Eukaryota; kingdom Fungi; phylum Ascomycota; class Eurotiomycetes; order Eurotiales; family Trichocomaceae; genus Talaromyces; species Talaromyces sp. PL2406. The sequence continues at coordinate 364,732 of JAMAGL010000020.1, read as the reverse complement.
AACCACTGCCAGCGATTCTTTGAGTCATACATCCAGCTGATGCCTAGCATCACATTTGCGTTTCACAAGTGTGTAATTTATAAATGGACGCTTTTTCTCAGGTAAGCCTCCGACTAGCCATTCCACTGCGGGAGATACTTACCCCGTTATCAGCATATTCATTACTACCATGGTGGTTTTAAAAACGACAGAAAATTCGTGTCTAACTAATATCAGTCCTGACTTGCTTCACGAATGTCTTTCCTCGGTCGCTACAGTGGACTGGGGTACAGAAATCAATAGCCCTTCCTTGACAGTCATGCAACAGAAGCTGAATCAACGACTTCTAGTGTATAAAACGCCACAGTAGACCTTAAGTTTATGGTCATGGAGTTTTGTGAGGGCCGAGTGATTTTTGCCTGGAGAAGCAAGGAGCATACCCGTCTGGCGTCCGTCCCAGGTACTCATTGTGGGTGCACGTAATTTTGAAGTCTTATGATAATATGTGTTTCTTCAAATATTCTACAGTCATAGTGATTAGGATGAGATGAAAAGTGCAGTTCTAGTATATTCACTTTCTGTTAGCTATAGACCCTTCTATTGTGACCGGTGGCATGGCAAGCCTTTCCTTATCCCAGAGATCTTTTTTCCCCCAGGGTCCTGACGGAGAGTCTCTTGGTTTCGTGGCTAGTCTAAGCTCAACAAACAAAAGCCCGCTTGCTGTTCCTGTTAGTCGATAGTAAGCAGATCCTTACATCGGTACAGCCCATCCCACACCCGAATCTCTTCGAATGACGCGCTTTGTTCACACCCTGTAGCAAAAGCCGAGACTTTTCTTCCAGACCCGTAGTATCCAAAATACACGTTGGTTGCCAGTGCGAAGCGATCGTTTGCGAAAATCTCAACAATATCAGCATCAAATATGGCACGGAGATGTAGTTTTTCTAGCCCCGATTTGTCCGCCACTCCATCGGGTTGAGTATAAAACAGCGTGAATGGTCCCTTTTCTGGAAAAGTGTTGATCTCAGGATTAACGGTCGACGCGGATCGATCAACTATTATGGCCGTTTCCACAATAGAGAAATAAAAAGACAAGCGAACTGCAGAGTTCGTCTCCGATTCGACACAAAATCCGACGGTATTGCAATTACAGTCGATGGAGATAATGGCTTCTATCTCCCAGCATGGGGTTTGGATGGTGCAGATTTCGTCTTGACGTAGAGTGGTGCGGGGAAGACAGAAAGAACCACACTGGTAGGATTGGACGCAGTCGTCTCGCAGCTGCAGGAACTCGGATATTGGGCGAATCCCTAGGGTGTACAGAGACGTTGAACCACCAGGGTTATTCGCTACCTCTACGCTAGATATCTCTGAGAGCTCGGTGCGAAGCGCAGCCGTCACGTTGTGTAGACAGAGAAGGGACAACTCGCGTGGAATACATAGGGCACCGTTCCAGCCTTTCTGGCGGGCATAGTCGAAAGTGATGTCTTCTTCCGGTATCCAGCCGTGGACAATGCGTTTCCCAGATGTAGGATCATGGAAAGAATTTGCGGCGTACAGAGAGCCGTGATCGAGGTATCCCCCGAGCTTATAATGAAATTGGACCCCATTATCCTCCATGGCAAGGTCTCCGAACATCCAGAGTAAAGATCGAACCGTTCTCATTGACCCACCTAGAGGTGGTCGGTTGTGCTTGATATGTTCCCTTTCCAGGTCTCCTTCAGCTCCCAGGATCAGACACTGTCGCGCCGCCGTCTCGATCTTGAGAGTCATGAAATTGACACACTCCCAGTTGATCCCATAATTCCCTGACCACTTTTTTGACTGTTCGAATCTTTCCGGCAAATTGACTAAAGGGCCTAGGTACTCCCAATGAGTTAACTCGTCTAGGGATACGGCATACAGAAATACCGTTGGCCCTGCGCCCTGAACACCACCCGAAATGATAGCATAAAGTGATTCTCGGCCTTGGAGCTCATCCATTTCTGGCCAAACCGCAATATACGGGTCTCTGAAACCTGTCACCTGTACACCATCCGGTTCGCCTTTCAAGATCGGGTTTTCTGATGGCTTGCTCCACGTCCTTCCGTCATCGCTCGAGGTGGCCATAGACAGACCAGCAGCATCTCGTGGATATGGAGGTGTGCTCCAGTGGAAAGGCAAATAACAGACTGAGGAGTAAAAGACAGTCAGGCGTCTTTCCATCGTACCTTCGAGTGGTAGCAAACAGCCTGTAAACACTCCTTCCTTATCATATTCCTGATCGGGTCTCAGGGCCAGCTGGTTGATCGAACGGTTCCATTTGAGCAGATCGGGGCTGGTTACATGACCCCAGGACATATTTCCCCATTCAGTTCCCCCAGGATTACCTATTTCACAACCCGTGACTCAGTATTCCGCCTTTATTCGCGGTGGGGACGTTGCTACTCACATTGGTAAAAGAGATGGTAACGCTTAGATTTAGGGTCATAAGCTGGAGCGCAGGGGTCATTTATCCAGCAAGGTGCTGTGATATGTATAGTTGGGCGAAGAGTGGTGCTGCAATCGATCGTCATGACGAAGTTGTTCTAAGGGGTCCTTTTCTGGGAGACTTGGGCAATGAGCATCGAGACATAATATCTTTCATTCTGTGCCTTTCTGTTATATTTTCCACCCTCGTCGTTTAGTATTGGAAGTTTACTAGCCTATTCATTAAGCCATAGAGAAGCTAAGTAGAATACTGTGAATAATTTCGGTTATCGCGGAGTACTTGCGAAACTCCGCGTTGGTACTTGGGATGAAGGTTGAGTCTGTTCACCGTACCTTGTTGTTCCAGAAGAGGGTGATTGTTCGGGAAAATGAAGGTATAATGAACCTTGTGCAAACGATTTTTAGAATATATACTGGGGCGACACCACAAATACATTTCGTACAGTCGCTGGGTCATAGTCATCGATAATCTCCGAACAGTCGGCTTTCGGGGCATTGCCCCAAACAAAGACTGTCTACTCACACAAACCACAACAGTTGTCTTTATCTTCAATTTCAATTGACTTCAACCTTCTGTGGTGTGTCGGACGGGACTTTTTGTTGGTCATCTTTTGGAAATAATCGAATAATTTGAGCCGGTTAGTATATTGCTTTAACTTCGTCTTGGCTCTACTCAGCAAGTTGATGATAGCGAGCGAACCTTGTTGTACAGTTGCCGAATATGCTATCAATGAGCTTAACTGGAGTCTCTCACTAGTGAAAGATCTATTCAAATTCAATCTTGGAAAGCTTTGAGTAGCCGATCTCATTATGGTTTGAAAAGTCTTAAGGGTTTGCCAGCCGTAGCCCTAATCCTCGCATCCGTACTGTTCCTCCGCATCATGCAACTAATCATTCTCCCAGATTGTCGACCTCATAGGAACAAGATGAACTGTTGATCTCGTTTCATATTTGGGAAAGTATAAACCAAAATAGGTTCAGCCAAATCATTAACGGCAACACACTCTAGAGACGAGGCAGGGAAACTTTGCTGCATATGCGAGTGCCATAACTGCAATGACAGCTTAAAGGTGCATCAATAAAGACCAGTCCCCGCAAAACACGTCGAATGACAATCCTAGATGATGTATCACATTCCCCCGACCAGCCCATTTGGATGTTTGGATGCCTCTCATAGCCGGAGAGTAGACTCAGTAGCGGAATTCCGCTTCTATACTCTATAGTACAGTACAGATCTGATACGCTTTACTATCTTTGGAGAGATCTCCACTACAGAATCATCCCTTATTGGCCAGAGGCTCTGGCACAGGTTCTTTCCCCCGCGATATTCTTCAAATTATTCAACAAGCAGCCTTCCCTGAACAACCTCCAGAACTCAATGTACCGGCTCATCCAGAGTGGCATACCGTCCGTCCTCGCCGGTGCAACTACCAAATGGCCGGTGGGCATGTTCTGACCACTTGCTCCAAGTTTGTCCTATCTTCACCGTAAATTACACCTATCTCGACGAGCTGTCAGATGCAGACGACGAGGAACTTTCGCTGTTCGCCCCGTTTATGAATGGCATGAGGGAAGAACGGTCGGGCTTTGCACTAGAGGTGGAAGACGACGACGACGATGACGAGGCGCCGGATATGATACTGTCACCTTGGGCACATATGGACAAGAACTTGCGACGAGGCACAGGTTGAGTGATTGCGGAGAAGTTTGTACCCCCAGAACTTGCATCTTCTAGCAATGGTAGCACGACTACGGCAACACCGCTGGACATGTTCAGCCATAAAGCCAGTCCGATCGTGCGCCGCTTTATTCACAGACACGATGACACACAATTTCTGATCTATACGGATTGCGCGTGTCTGGACAACGGTGGTCTGAGTCCGCAGGCTGGATGCGCGTTTCTCTTCCGGCCAGCTGCAGAGGTTGCACACAATGGCCGTCCAAATAGAAGGTGGGTTTATTTCAGGAAACTATACTTCCCCCACATGTAATTTTCTTCTAATGATGTGAGATTCTGGGCAAAGACCGGAAGTGATGGCATTCCCACCACCTACAATAGGATGTACAAACTTCCACCTGGAGAAAGAAGGCCCATTCAGCGATCCAACTCTGCAGACTAGTAACCGTGGCGAATTACGAGCTGTCATTGCAGCTCTTCGATTTCGTGCCTGGCAAGGAGAAGGTTTCAAAACAATGGTCATTGCTACTGACTCCGAGTACGTGATCGAGGGAGCGACAAACTGGGTTCGGGGCTGGTTGCGAAACAACTGGAGGACTCGAAGTGGGCCGGTGAAGAACAAGGATTTGTGGGAGGCATTACTTGGAGAAATTGAGCGCAAGCATGATCTGGGGGTCAACGTCTTGTTTTGGAGGATGCCAAGGGAGCTCAATACAGTCGCAGATCAATGGGCAAAGGAGGCTGCTGCGGACGAAAAAGTTCCTGAGAAGTTCTTTGATATTTCCGGCGTCCTGTTTTCTTCTTCGGCGCTTGGCGACCAGGGGTTCAAGTGAGTACCATGTTTGAGTTTTAGTTCAGTTCGTTTGTTTGTTTTCGCGACAGCCGATCAATGGGATTGCTGTTTGCGTGCTAGCATATATGAGGATTGCCCAGGTTTATGATAAGCAATAGTACGGAGAGCATCATCCAGCACAGTTTGTTTGTAGGGTCACCTGATTTATCTTCAGCAGCCCTTCTGATTGGCCAAGTCGAGGTTGTGGGCCTGAGGCAGAGGTAATGCGCGGACATGATTGGGCAATGGCAGCACACCATCGGATCTGGAACGTATCATTGGTCAATCTAGGGCTCTCGAGGACGACGACGTTCATATTAGATTTCTGCGTCGTCGCCAGGGTGCTTCTTTCTCTTTCCCCCCTCTCTTCTCGCCATCATTGTCATCACATTCTCACCACCACTATCACCACCAACAATGGGCAAGTAGTACTATTCCATGGCACCTTTGAGAATACTGCAAAGATAAATACTGACTGAAGTTCTAGCTGATCAACTTCGTCCACCGGATTTCGCACCTGCTTCAGCGGCGGGCAACGTCACCAATGCTGTATGTTTACGAAAGGACTCCGACGTGGTGAGTTCAGCCTAACAACCGATTGCTAGTCACTCAAAAACATTAACATCATAGCGCCATATTCTGGCGACTTGAACATGACTGATAGGTGAAGGTGCGATGATAATTACTTAATTAGATAAATAGATAAAAGAACCCCTCCATGTATCGGAGCAATGTCCGAGAACTTGGAATTGACTATAATACATTGTCGCCCATCCGCGACTACGGATTGCAGAAGCGTCTGGTTCAATCTATGATATTTGAGGGATAGAACAAAGATTCCACAGTAATTTGCAGTTCACTTGATATATTTCTAGGTGATGGGTGTCTCGAACAGGAAGCTCAAGTTATCTCTTACGTGAGCTAGGCAAATGAGGAGCTCTTGAACGTCCTGGCCAAGTGGTATGATCATACTCTCCCAGTATTTCCTATCCGTAGTCGGAAAACTAATTGATTATAGGCATCTCCCGTTGATACCAAACTTCACCAATCCTCCACCCGTACAACAAGGAGGCAATCGAATTAGGCAAGACGCAGTCCCTTGCTCTGCTGGATAAACTCGAAGAGCAGATAGGGCAGAGCGCATATTTAGTTGGTGACAGTCTTACACTGGCAGATATTTTTCTCGCTGTAATCATCTCTCGGGGTTTTGAATGGGTCCTAGGCGCTGAGTGGAGAGATGCACACCCCAACAGTATGCGACATTTTTCTTCGTTTGCTGAGAAGCCTGAGGTGAAGAAAATGGTGCCCCATTTCGTACTCATCGACAAGGAAATTGCGAATATGGACCCTTACGCCACTCAGAGAGGCCAACAATAAGTGGGTTAATGAGAGACCGAGGTTATTATAGTTGCGTATCCAGTCCTAGTATAGCCTTTGATTTTTCATCCCCAAGGTCTACCTTACATGTGCTCGAATACTATGCATTGATGTAGTCAATTAGAGAAAACTATCGAAAAATAGAAATGAGCTTCGAGGGGGATTCAGAGGACTACGGAGAAGCAATCACACTGTATGTCAGCTTAATTAATCATTGATATTAAATTGAAATTACAAACTCAAATGCAATAATCGAACATGTATAAAATCACTCCTTCCTTAACATCTGTTTCCCATACTGCACCGTTCTCCGATCGAACATAATACGAAAAACAGGCCATACCAACGAAGCCACAAGACCAAAAAGCCAGTCGTATACCGACCAATAACGAGGACTAGGTCCTCGCATATTGTTGAGTAGCAACTCCGTCTCTATGTCCATAGTAATAAAGAAACGTCCTTGCTTCAGACCCGAAATCGTGACTTCGGCTATCTTGGCTGCTGTTAAGCCGCAGTCCTCCTTATCGGTACCTTCAAACTCTTTCAAAAGATCAGGCTTTTTGATCTGCTCTTCCGTAAACTGTTCCGAATAGAAAGTTCCCGGAAAACTGCAGTGGACGCGAATCTCTTGCTGCGATTTGTAGAGCAAGGCTTCTTGTCGAAGTGTATCTGCCAGGGCCCGTGTGGCCGTTTTACTTGGCGTATAGGCCACATACCCCGGAAAACCGATGAACGCCGCTGTAGAAGCTGTGAAGATCAGGTGGCGTGTTTGGTTTTGGGTAGGAGGTTTGGCGAGCCATTGCTTCATGAGGGCATGGGCGATGTATGCAGCGGCGAAGTAGTTGCGTTCCATGCAGGTTCTGATGTCGTCGGTGGTGATGTCTGCAAAGAAGCCTATTTCAGCTGCCGTGCCGCCGGCGCAGCAGAAGAGAGCGGATGGAGGATCGGGGAGTGAGTTGATGTATTCTTGCACCTGTATAAGCCAGTAAATATTGGCTATGAAACGCCGAGGGGAAAATCAGTTACATACAGCTGCTGCATCAATTAAATCAAGTGCTTTCGAATTGAGCGCTTGCTGTGGAGTTTTGGCATGGGCTTTCAGCTCTTGAAGAGTTTCCTCGAGTGCTTTGGGGGTTCTAGCCACAATGGTAACATTGGCGCCTGCATGATTATACTCAGCTCTTCGACATTTCAATCATACAAGGGCCGAGAAAGTAGGTGTCTTTACCTTGCGCAGTCAATTGCAATGCCAGCTCTCTGCCTAAGCCTTTGGAACCGCCAGCAATCATCACAGACTATACCAGTGGTTAGGAGGGACGCCCTGTATAGAATGACGGCTGTATCTCTTACTCGACCGCGAACATCAAATTGATCTCGCCCAAACATGATTGCTACTCGTCGCAATTTCAATTAATCAGATGGTTCATGAGTAGATATTCAGATGAAATAAACGTTCATGTCAGCTTCTCCTGATCCTTTTCAGCTCAGCGCTTATCGTTGTCGCTATCGATATCGTCAGCACTAAGCCAAATATGGCCTAGGCGCTCTAGTAACCATCTATTATTGGCTGTTTACAATATTTAGACGTCCCCGCCCTCAGCTTCATCTCATCAAACTCGATTCCATCACAATTCTGTCTCCCTCCTCAAACCCCAATTTCTTCCGACCGAACATTAACTCTGCTATCCACTCCCTTGGGTCCAGCAGTCACATCGCCATCCTGACTGCTACCGCTGCTGGTATCGTCGTGTACCCTTCCGATCAACCCTCTTGCCGTGTCGCGCTTTTCGAGGTACGTCACTATCGCAATGAATGGCAACGTCAACGCACCCGTTACAAGACTGGCTATGTATCCCTTGTGATAATCTGGCGCATCAGTCACAGGATAAAAAATCAACGGCCACCACGTGACGAACGCGAAATCGAACGAATTCATAAACCCCGTCGTGATTGCTCGAAGTTGGACGTCGTGGCTCGTCAGATCAGCCATCCAGGAATACCACACCGCCTGAGGCGCAAATGTGGTGCCAAGGAGATAAAAGGAGAAAAAATGAGCCACATCGTTGTCAACACTCGTGCCGACGAGGATGGCTGAACCGATGATGAATGTGAGGCCGATTGCGACGGAGACTTCCCAGCGGGATTTGATTCTATCGGATATGACGGCGTAGACGACTGTACCGAGGATGGCCGTTGCATATATTCCTGTGGGGTAATTGTTATACTGAATGACGGTGTAGCCACGCGCGGCCATCCAGAGGGGCATGACGTTGTTTTGAAGCATTTGGACGCAGAGTGAGTATACTGTCTGAATCTTAGCTTGAACCCACTTTGCCAGGTGCAAGACATACACATAAAGAGAAAGGGGAGCAGGTAGAATTGCCAGCTCAAAAAGATGCGCTTGAACACGGTCAAGTCCCAGGACTCCTTGCGACTAGCCCCAAGTCTTGAAATGGCATATTCTTTCTGCTCAGCGGTGAGGTACCATGCAGCCCTGTGTATGGGCAGGTCGGGAATAAACACCCATCCTGTCATAGTCAACAACCATTAGATCTTATGCGACGGGAGGGCTCGGCCATACCAAACAAAGCCACTGGAATAGTCATTACCGAAACGATGATGAAAATCCACTTCCACGCTGGAAGGCCGTTTTTCCCTGACAGCGTCTCCAATAGTCCAGCTTGGATCCAGCCGCCGGCCATAGACCCTAGATGGCCGAAGACACAAAACACTGCGGAACGTGTCGCTAGCTCATTTTTCTTGTACCATGATCCCAGAACGAACTGTGCGCCGACACTACACCTATTAGCCCCTCTTTCACAAATGGTAAGCAGCGAAGAGAAACGTACTAAGCAATAGCCGAAAACCCGCCCTCAATTGCATTCAAAAGAATAACCTGCCACGCCGCCGTCGTCTTGTACGTGATCAAGGTCAAAACACTCCAGACCACATTCGCCACAACAAAGACATACTTCGGTCTTGCAACAGTCAACAGACTCGTTCCTGGCATTTGACACACAGCATACACCACCAGATACGCCGTGTTCATGTAATTGTAATCCTTGCCCTGAAAATTGAGGGCTTCATGCATACCACTAACGTACGCCGACGAGTAACTGGCGCGCGTCACGCCGAAGAGGAACCATATTAGCGAAAAGTACGGTAAGAGGGTGATGTCGAGTCGTGCGAGGAGGTGGCGGTCGTTGGGATTGTTGCCCCATAGCCAGCGAGCGGTTTTGCTATCGATGAATGCCATTGTCCTTCCGACTTGCTTGCAACTAATGATTGCTTTTGTGGTTGTCAACTGTGTTTGAAGGTCGCCACAGTTGACGAGAGACATCTATCAAATCTTCTCCGAAGCGCGAATGATGCAAGCCTGTGGCTGGTATACGCTATGCCGTTCACCCGTGGGATTATTTATTATGCTTTAAACTATCGCCAGCCTAGTTCTCCAAGAAGAGCAAAAAGAAGAAAAATTTTCAAATTGAACAGGTGATGCTTGTATCGCTCAAGTGATTTGACGGTGGTGGGGTAGATTACTATGGCGGAAGATGCTTCTGGGATGGCGAGATTGGCTGCTGATAAGACGTGCAGTTGACTATTTGCATGGGAACTGGTATGTTTGAAACCGAACTTTTGAAGAATTGCGAAAGCTACTTACTGATCTAGGAATTATTGAGGAGATGTACGCGTATGATTTCCTATGTAGGGAGGCTATCTAACTTTATATCATATTCATCTATCACCCTCAGTGATAACGATACTATACAGAAGATGAGGATTTCGAGAGTTTCCTTTCTAGGGCGTTTCATATGCAGTTTCCCACGATTATATACACATGCTGCATATCCAACCATTGATACCATTCCTTTCAATGGCTATATAAGTTTCCGGATACCAGTAAATGTTAAAATACATAGCAAATAATGTGCGGTTAGGTCATGTATTAAAGATTATAAAGGGAGACTGCTCGGCTACCTAGATATCAATACATCGTGGATTTGATCCTTCTCGGTCAAGTATGTCGCACAGTGCGGTTCTATGGGATAGTAGAGTCAGTTCCACGGCGCATGCCTGTTGGTGTCACGATACACAGTATGACATGAAACATTTAGCTAGTGTCTGAGATTCGTCGGCGGTTTTAGGGCTAGAAATGTAGGCCTGAGTCCGTCATAACCTGTAGTGTTGCATATGGACTATAAGCTTGATTAATAAAACTAATAATAATAAGCTTCTACGCTAGTATACTAACTAAGCTAAGGTAGCTAAGATTATGTATCTTATATGATCGTAGCCATTGTATGAAGCTATTCACGAGTCCATTTGTAACCGGGCTTTACAGATAGACCGACACCGCAAATTCACGTACAACCCATTGCTACGATATCGTAAAAACACCGATGCAGGACTGATGCCGTCAGAGGAGGGTTGCATTATCGTACATCGTTCGATCGCCTGCGCATTGGCAATTTTTCGAGAAGGCGCTTAGTGAAAATAAACTCTAAATGCAGGAGAACCTCCTCGCTGTTCTACAGAACGTCCTAGTTGTATACATATGACGAAGGCTAGGCCTCAGTCCGATTCGAAATTCTCCCGAGAATTGACAAGTGGTTAAGCTGATCGGAAGGTAGAAACGCCTATACGTGACGCATTCTACTCCCACCATGCGAATTGCAACTGACCGGTGATCATCGACAGCTTTGTTGTGACATGATATTAGAGGTGACGAGCGGCTCATCAGGAAGCTTCTAACTGGATGGAACTACAGGCCTGGTAATTATTAATCGCTCCCAAATTAATTAGTTAGTTATGTTATTCCAAGTGAATATCACGGTCAATCATGATTATGCAGCTAATCAGCGATCAATAGCTGCCGCGGTGGTTGTATGGGTATAAGACTTGATGTTATTCCAGGGATGCATAATGTTAGGTAGAGAAAAACGGTGGCTTGCCATTATGAGCTGTCTTTGTTCTTTCTTTACTCGCGCTTTTGCTTGCTTTCGTAATTCTGATAGGCCTTGACTTTATCCTAAATTGGTAAGCCTAGCCTGAATAGGAAAGTTAGGGCTTACGAGCCGCGCTCTTTTTCAGCCATTAGTCCAACAGAGGGCGGCATTTTCAGAGGTCTCATCAAGATTTTACTGGTTGTTGGAATACTTTGTCAAGCTCATTGGCCTACCAGTTACGCAAGAGAAGGTCGGAATGTAGAAATCCGCGCTCGGAAACTAACCTAACACCCATCTTGGTTCTGCAGTGGCGGCCCTAAAGCGTGGAGAATTTTCGGCCGATCACATATAATACGTTAGTTATAGAGTTATAATCCATAGGCGAGTACGTGGTGCGGAGCACCTTTCAGCCTTCCCATTTTACCGAGGACGAAACTTCGCATACGGCCATATGCGTCCTGTACTCACAATAATCCCCTGTCAGTTTTTTAGTCTAAGCTTTTTCTAAGCTAGCTGCGAGTTCGTAATGCGGTTACTAGATTGCCAAGCATAGATATTGTTCAGATACATTGTAGTACGTCGTTGGCATAGGGTTCGGGTATCGATTTTTCGTGATCATGCTACTCTCAAGATACAACCAATACCGGCTTGAACTCACATCTTCGCATATTTCTGAGCAAATACTACAGGAGGAACCATGCATACAGCTTACGCATAGGCTGCGGAAAGAAACGACGGATCGGACAATATCAGTCAGATTCGAGACTCCCTTGTACGAGATGCGATATAAGTAATAGTCCCCTCAAGACCACAACACGGAAAAAAAAAATACAGTGACCAGGATGAGAACAAACGTTTGCGAGACAAGGGCGAAAGAATGCAGAAGCAAGGCCTGAAGGAGTTAGCGCCAACCTGCAAGTCGCTCACTTCGTCGTCCTGCTCTCTCTAGTCGCTAATGATCAATATTCAGCCAGCCACTACAGAACGAATTGATCAATTTGCTGTCTTTACCGGTATAGTAATTTTAGGCGATGTAGACAGGGGTTATCAAAGCTTCGTGAAGAGTAATTAATTCCCAGCAGAAGCGTTCAGATTACCCTGCTGAAGTTACAAGTTTTTGACTTGGATTACGTTCTAGGACATTCGTTATTAGTGTTGCACATTTGCAATCGGACTACCTCTGCATATACGACCAGATGGGGTAGTGTTGTCTCCTTAACATGCCTGAGAATGCGGCTGAAATGCTACTTTTTAAGAGTCCAGTGCTGTCGTTGTTGGATTATAATATGGTGCGTATTGACCTCTACATTTCCAAGGCGCTTGCTCTACGTTGACGAATCCTCAAATATTACTCTCACAACGACCAATGGCTTCGAAAGCCCTCTACGAGACTGTCCAGCAAGACCGCGAGACTGAACGGAGAAAGCAGACTCCTTTCTTCTACAACTTGGTATTGCAATCTTTGAGTCTCTTCTGGATCGCACCTGTTGTTGCTGTCCTCGCTCTCAATTTCCGCGGGTGGGTGATTGGTGCGAGCCTTACATGCGGCATCCGTGGCTGCGATGCCGGACAGTGGGACACGCGCGAGATCCAGAACCATAGCAATGAGGATCAGAACATCCAAGCTGCCCTTCCAGCTGGTTGCTAAAGCGGTAGAGATTTGGTTTACGGCGATTATCGGCAGCCTGGTATACGATATAACCATGTTCTTAGTCACAACTAGCGATGTGTTGCCTATGTCATATCTGAACATTCCGGTGTCTTTTTCTCCAAATAGGCTCCTAGACAAATCCTTCTGGGTAAATTGGCGTTCTACTACCGCCGAAGGCCAGAAAAACTGGATGAAATGGGTACCGGGTCTCTTCGCACTCTTTATCGTGGTCATGCTGTTAGCCACCAGTCTTATGGGGCCGGCAACTGCAATGCTTCTCTTGCCAAAAATGGGGTGGAAGACTATTACAACCAATCAAACCCAAGCATTCTCTCGAATAACCTCGGCGGATAGTCCCTCCATAGTCCCTGGTTTAACGGATTATTGCGATGATGGCGACTTCGCTCAGGGATCGTATTCCTGCAGCCCATCCGGCCCTAGCTTGGATCTTCTCTTCCAGAACTGGGCGCTCAGTTCATCTCCCAACCCGGCTGTGATGTACTATGGAGTCATGCCCTATACAATCAACAGTAGCGAATTGGGCCAGAGTTTGTATGCGCCGACAGCAAATGCGCTACGGGGTCTCTACGCTAGCTCTTTTGCCTGGGAAGACGCGTCGGAAGGTTTTAGATACCAGGATTATCTTAGTAGCAAGGATATTGTAACTGGTGACGCTGATGGTGTTATTACGGAATTCGAATACAACCTTATGCGAAATGCCCAGCAAACACAATTTGTACGAAAAGCCCCGGCCTTCAATACTTTGTCTACCTGCTATAATGATGCGACCTCGGTCATCCAGATTGGGAATGACATGGCCGTTCACTGCTACAACATTGATTACTTGGGCCTGGGCGATGAGTATTTTCCTTTTGGGACTACCCGTCGATTGCCAGTCAGCGATTCGTCGGTGAACGTGTCCACCGAGTGCATCCGAGTCGGATCTGGCTGGCCTGGAAGTAGTAGCAATAACAATCATTCAGCATTTTCAATTTCCACAAACGATTCGTCTTTACCAATGCACGTCGACGTATATTCAACTGACTTGGCTATTTTCCTTAACACCACAACCTACGCGTGCCTCAATGCCACCACCAGCTGCGACTGGAACGCTTTGTTTGCTGAGAACCCGGATCCTGTGTTTCGAAATATAACTATCAATACACAGGTTACTGAGTATAGCATGACTGGGTATCCAACTCTATACTGTTTTGGCTCCACATTTCTGCGATTCTCTGAATATGTCGTTAACCCATCATTGGGAACCCCAGTCGTGATTGAGGACCCTACACTCAGCAACAGCAACCCGTCTCCTGATGCTGATCCAATAATCATCAATCCTGATTGGACACTCTTTTCGTGGGCCGTCGATAAGGACGGCACTGTGCCTTACAATCGCAGCGCAGCAAACATCTTTGTGTCTATGTACACCATGACTCCTAGACCTGATACTAACGCTCTAGCTAGTCTACACAGCCTGGCCGTTGCTCAAGGTCTATTCTACACCCAATATTCTACTATGAATGACAGCTCTTCCTTAAACCACACCACCCATCCCATACTAGACGCCCAAACCTCTGTCTATGTTTGGTCGTACGGGCTGGAGTCACATACATCCAAACTTGCCGCCGCTGTCGCGATTTTTGGCTGTGTTGTGGTCCTGCTGAAGTTTGTTGTGGGCTTGGTTATCCGCGTTGATCATCGCTCGTTTCTTAATCTGATTGTGGGCGCTCTCCAGCAAACACCTCCATGGGCAGTTTTCGATATGCCTGATATGACAGAAACCGACATTGGAAAGCGGAAAGTCCACATAGCGAATGGAAAGTGGGCTGAGTTCAAGTTTAGACATCTTGACTAAAGGTAAAACAAGAACATAAATTTTACTCTTTTTGGACTCACGGTAGTGAGTGACTTCTTCCTTGTCAATTTGCCGCAAAGCCTCGAGAAAAAGTAATCCACGCTCTTTAGCCTATTTCGCTTTTTTGTCGTCGTAGCGACAAAATAAGTACAAGAACGATAGATCTTGACCTCTGGGATGTCGCTTGGGAGAATATATAACTTGCAACTCAAAGTCTAGGACAATATATTAACGATGCACAATTCAAAGACAGTGTTCGACTTACTGCTGGAGCTATTTTCTTTGCGATGCCGTAAGGTGAAAGATAGAAAGAAGAGTAGAAAAGTTTCATTCCAACGACCATGAGGGATCTTCCATCATTGTTATTGAGACCATGTGCTGGGTCAAGTCATGCATTTCACAGCTTAGCGACGGCCCCTGTCACTTATGCTGTGACAAGGGTGGCATATTCACACCGCGGAAAAGAAATGCGATAGAGTGGGTGCCTTGAAGCCTCAGGCGTCAAGGCTTCCTGTGTGGTGGGGCTGGTCCGCTGCTCTAACCGTATATAGTTAGCGTAGGAACGAGGACATCAACGTGGTGATTGGTTACACAGCCAGGATGAACGATGACGCCTTAGAACATGTCGAAAATGCTTGAGGGTATACCCTCTGTCAACCTTTCATTCATAATCCGAGTAAGTGCTTGACTGGCTGGCATTCGCTGATCAAGATGCGACGGATCGGGGTCGCCGTGGCCTCGGACTTAGCCAAGACGACATATTCCTTCTGTGCATACGGAAATGTGGTATCGCGATGTGATTGGCTGGACAAGGGCCCACTCGCATATTCCTGCCTGAAAGTGCAGGCAGCCCAGGGCGGGTTACAATAACCTTATCTGCCACGCTTTGTCTCAGCCAATCAGAGATCGCAATACAGAAGCTAAGATGCATTGGGCAATAGCATCATAATCCAGCTAATCACGCCATGAAGTGCCTATCAGCGAGGCTGGCGATAAGAAATTAGCTGCTTGCTAGTCGAGCTCTTCTTCCTCCTTTGCTATTTCTTCTCTGCTTTTTCTCCGATTGATCTTCTTCTTGCATAGGTACGACCGACATTATATGCAAAGACCGTGTTGTCGTTGTTGTTGCAGCCATGTCGCATAACCCAGAGTCCGAGGACAAAAAGCCTAGGTTCGATGAAACGCAGGATTCCGATGGAACCAGCACCATCGAGGCCATTACGGCGCTGGTGGTGGAAGACCACAAGCATGAGATTAAGCTGAGGACCATGTCATGGCAAAAGGCCGCTTGGTTGCTGGCTGGTGACCAGGTGTGTTTGGCTATTATGTCGCAGTCGTGGTCTTTGTCGTAAGTGCGCAATTGATCTATCGCAAATTCAATGCTGATATTAGTACGTTTAGCGTGTTGGGATGGGTCCCGGGAATCATAACTATGGTGCTCTCAGGAGCATTTTTCTGGATTACCTCGATTACCATGCACAAATTCATCATGAAACACCCTCAGATCAGAGACATCTGTAAGTACACAGTCGGGGCCCCACAGAATATGCAATCTCATATGATTACAGGTGACTTTGGATACTACGCCTTTGGACAGAGCAAAATAGCTTATGTGTTTACCGCTTTCATGCTTCTTGCGAATAACATTATACTCATCGGTTTTCACGTCTTGACCGGCGCAAAGATTCTTAACACTCTTTCGGACCATTCCCAATGTACCGTTGTGTTCTCAGTAATTACAATGTTGATGGGTATCGTGTTGTCGTTGCCGCGAACTCTGCACCACGTCTCGTTCATGTCAATGTTTTCCTGTAAGTCAAGTTTCCAGCAACCTTTATGAGCAAAACTAACGATTCAATAGCCGCCTGCATGGGAATGGCCATTCTCCTCTTCCTCATATTTGTCGGTATCGAGGATGCCCCGCTCTACGGCTACAATGGCAGCTATCCCACCGACGGACCAGTCCACACATATGCATTCCCACTGCCTGGAACAACTTGGGTTGCTTGCATGAACGCCGTGTTGAATATTACCTTCCTTTGGATACCTCAAATACTTTTCCCTTCTTTTATTTCAGGTGGAATAAACCCCTTTTTTCGAAAGATTTTGAAGGTTGGATGCTAACCTTCCTGTTTTTGGCAGAGATGGAAAAGCCCCAGGACTTCCCGAAGTCCCTTACCGTGTTGGCTGGTATTTCAGTCATATTATTTATTATTCCACCTTCGATCGGATTCAGGTATCTGGGCCAGTACGCCACGGCACCTGCGTTTGGAAGCTTGGGCGTTGTGGCGTATAAGAAGGCGTCCTTCGCTTTCGTTATTGTCCCGACTCTCATCATCGGCGCGATCTATGCCAACGTCTCTGCGAAATTCATATACTACAAGATGATGGGCTCCTCCAATCACGCCCACAGCAACACCACCATTGGCTGGGGTGCATGGTTCCTCGTCATAGCCTTCATCTGGATTCTGGCCTTCATCTTCTCCGAGGTCGTGCCTAGTATGGGCGATTTCCTGTCTCTACTCGGTGCCGCATTTGATTCGTTTTTCGGGTTCATCTTCTTCGCCGTTGCGTACTGGCAGATGTACCGCAACGAACTATTTGCTGGCACTGGTAGGACGGTGATGACGTTGATTCATGTATTTGTCATGATTGTGGGATTGTTCTTGTTAGGACCGGGTCTATATGCGGCTGTTGAGGCTATTATTGCTGATTACTCGGGTTCGACGACGCCGGCGTTTGCCTGTGCGAATTTGTCGCTGTAGGTTGGCATTGTTGGGATAGGATTTTTTGTTAAAGAGCTAGAAAAGATCTGCGAGATTGATATGCAGTAGAACCTGGCTTTAATGAACAGAAGGCTAAGAAGTATATTTTTGATAATGCAGATCCAGCGAATTTAAAAGCTATTGTTACAGCTTGGTCTTTGGTAGAAATACAATACCGCACCATGAATCCATCTCAATATCTAAGCAACCTTAATAAACTCCCACGCAGTCGCAGAGTTCGATCCTTCACAGCCACCAACTCCTGACCATGCACCATCACGGCACAGAAACTACCATAATTGCAAGCCAACAGCAAATAACCACCATCCGGATGCTGTCGCGTAACAAACTGCTCAAAATCGCAATGCCAGCTCCCCCTCACAATCAAACCACCACTTCGTTCTATCATGGCTAATTCTCATAATTTGCCTGAGACCGCGTTTCGAAGTCCCAGCCACAAACCCTTATTCTCGACGCAGTTTCAATGACTGCCTGGGCCGTAGGTCTCATTTTCACGATTATCATTGAAGCCATTGAAATATAAGCCTAATTTTCCGTCCTTGGGGGCAATGATGAGTTTAGTCTTGGTGTCACGGATTATGTATGCTTGTCCTTTCCAAGGGCAACATTTTTGAGGTAATGTAATCGGTTTGATAGGCTTTTTGGAGTTGTACCTGTAAGTTGGGTTTTTACGGACGCGTTTGATAGATTGGTATGCGTTGGGGTGTTTCACCGTTCGTCTTCATCATCTGAGGAAGGCAAGGAATGTAATGTCGTTCTGAGAATTTCATGGTGGTAATTGCCAAGCCGTTTTGCGTAGTTGTACTGCTCAAGTCTATTGGTTATTACAATTGACAAGTTTAGTTATCAACGACACAAAAAAAAGTGGTTTGCTGAAAATCCGTTGTCGCTGTAATGATGAAGCGGTTGCTGGGCTGCCTGAACTTTACTTGTCCGATGGACCATCCGACTCAATGAGGTGCCGCCATGTCGGTACATACTGGGAACTACAGATTCCCCAATATCGCATATAATCTACAGTCATCTTATGTCAGAGCTTACAAACAAAGGCATCCTCATGGTCTAATTTGCATTCATTATTTTGTTTCGAGCAGTCCTTCCACACCCGTTCGATATCATTCCTCCATATTTATTACATTGAGCAACTCCAAAGCCTACGTATCACAACCAGGCCTTTGTAAGCCCAGTAATTCCCGATAATCTTCTTCAATTGGACATAATTGTACCAAAAGTTGTTGGCGATTAATATGCAGACAGGAACCACATCTTGAACGGAAAGATTTGGTGACCAGGCAGCATCCAACGGGTGGGCATTTGATCTTGGTGAAGGAAAGGAATTGGCTCTTGCCGGTGAGAGCGGCTGAGAATGGGGAATTGGTTGTGGAGAGAAATGTGAATGCTGCGACGGTGTGAGAATTTGTCAAGGTCGATTTGTGAGCATAGTTCTATTCGATGTCCTATCTTAGATGATATCAAAGATGTGAAATGTCGCAAATTCTGCGGTCTACCCAGGATATAGCTGCAGCCTCAAGAGTTTTTTACCCATTAGAAACCAATGTACAACAACAAGAGGTCACGAACAATCCGCCCGTTGGATTATGCTGGAATGAGTGCTACTCCATAACCAGTCGGCTGGCATGTTTAGACAAGTAGGACTGGATTTTCGATATCAATATAGATTAGGCAATTTTAAGGCTATTACTGAAACTCGTCCAATGCTCAGTATTACAGGCTAGCGCAGTTCAATAATCTCAATAATGAACCTTAATGAATTCCCACACCGTTCCAGCATCTGTATCCTTCTCAACCGCCAACCCCTGTCTCACAGCACTCATAGGTAAAAAGTTCCCCCAATGCTTCACCAACAACAAATACCCACCATCCGGATGTGGTCTCGTGATAAAAAGCTCCCAATCATCATGTGGTTTCCCTCGCCGTCAAATCGCCAATTACTCTTGTCATTATTATGCCTGATAAACCTACCCGAAACCGCCCTTTTGGAAGCCGAGCCACATTCCGTTATTCTCGATGCGGTGCCAATGACTCCCTCGGCCATGGTTACTACCACCGCATTTACCATTTGTAGTTTTCTTTTTGTCCTGGGGATATAAGCCCAGTCCCGTCCTTGAGGGCGATGACCAGTTTGGTCTTCACGTCGCGGATTAAGTATATTACCCTTCCAGAGGCAGCTCACATCATGCGGTTCCGTTGGGAGCTTGGTGGATGTGAAAGAATTTGTATCACGGTGGCGGATAGTCGGGGGATGTGCTTGAGTGGCTGCTAGGATATGTCGGTGTGTTGCACGGTTCATCGGAGGAGTAGGAGAATGATGACATTTTCGAGGATTGGGATTGCAGTTCCACCAGCGACTCGTAGTGAATAGCAACAGTGAATAAATTGGAAGAATGCTTTATCCATCCTACTAAACAAAAATCTGAGTAGAAAAATCGGGGTGTAGAAAGTTTATTGTTGTAATAATGATGAAATTAGCTGGACCGACATACACACATCTCGTATAAGTCTGAGTACTCTAAATCAAGGTGCACCAAGTTCTACCTAGTTATATACAAGATATAGCTATTCACAGACTAGAACTCACAAACGAAGTCTCTCCTTGGTCTGAAATGGGATTATCATTTTGCTGGAGCCATTCCTTCCACACCTGCTCAATATCATTCCGATATATCCAATCAAGTCCTCCTTCACCAAAGGCTGCAATTTTTGCTTGAAGTCTACCTTCAAATGTATCTGCGACTCCGGCAAACTTGGCTTTCATGTTGTCTAGATGTTGGTACCTAAACAAAAACTCCACGTCAGTCTTCCTCTGCCGTTGATAATAATGCAGAGAAAATAAAACTTACATGCGCGCGTAGTAAGGCGATCTAATCGTGTCAAAAATACCCAACACCTTCTGAAGGCCTTCTTCTTTTGAAAATGACGATTGCTTTGATGCAAGAGTAGAGAAAACATATTCAATACTTTGCGCAAGAATCCAGCCATCTTCCATAGCGAATGCGGCACCGGATCCAAATGCGCCTGTTAATCAATTCAGCCTTTCTTATCCTCTCGACGTCAATTTTTAATCTCTTACCGGTCAAAGGATGACTTGCATCACCGATCAAGACGAGCTTGCTCCATGCATGTAACTCGTTCAGTCGTGGACCAGCAAAGGCGGAGAATTCCTTCCACGAATCTTTGGGAACCTTAGAGAGAGCTTCTTTCACCCTTGAATCATAATTCTGACATACAATTTGTCAGCCTTTCCATCTTTTCTTGATGATTGTGGTGGATGGGGTACCGTAAAATGCGCCTCAACATTCTCGTTCGTCGTATCAACACCCCAGCTCCATCTTCCGACCTTATCGGTTTCAGGGTCGACAAGAAACCGAGCCGATATTTCAATCTCTTGATTCTCTGGATCTGTCTCCGATGGATCATCTACCGGCGAAAAATACACATGACCCGCTGTTCCATGCCACCAGGATGTGCAAGTTGGGACATCAGGTATGTGGGAGATGAGTGAGAGAGGGACTAGAGTGCGCCAAATTGTTGTTCCTGTAAACTTGATGGTGTGGTCTGGGAAGGCGGTTTGTCTTACAACCTATGCATTACAGCATGAATACATCTGCTTTTTGAAATATGGTATTTGAGGTGAGTACTAACCGATCGAATCCCATCACCTCCGACGACTAAGTCAGCAAACGCCTGCGTTCCGTCGGAGAAATTTAGACTAGCTCCACCCTCAGGAAGATTTTCTATCGAAATCAATTCTTTGCGTAGTTGAATGATTCCGGCCGGAACATGATTAAGAAGAGATCTCTGCAGTCGAGTTCTCCTGACTCGACGCGACTGATACATGACCGGTAAGCTTGATGGTCCACGCTTAGCGAGGAGGTTACCATCTAGGCCATTCCTATCTCGGTATCGGATTTGAAATCAGTCATCAACATTTTATAGTGTAGGAGATTGTGCGTTCATACCGCTGCTGAACTTCATCAATCAGATGCCCGTTCACCTCGCTCCTTGCACCGAGAAGTTCCAAACAACGCCAGGAATTATATCCAATATTCAGACCGGCGCCGATTTCTCGCAGCTCACGAGCCTTTTCATAGAGGGTTACATGGACTTCCACATTTGATAAAGCCGAGAGAGCGATGGCAGTTGCAAGGCCGCCGGGTCCTCCACCAATGATTGCGACGTATAAGGTCTTGTTGTCTTGTAATTGAACCATGCTCGCCCTATTTCTATCTGATTTGCAAAATAAAATGCTTTCCTGGGTTGTGAACTTGAAATTTATTTTGAATAACAATAGTTTCGGATGTTATGTATATTCGGAGCCTAAAACATCACGCCATTGCCCCCAGCGATGGTGTTGGCTTAACAATATAGTCAAGATAAGGTACGGCTTTAGTAATTTGAAATGAAACTGACCTTGACGATATTATGCGAATATCAAGATATTGGATGTTGTATTCTAAAAAGAAGCGGAGATATTTCTCTAGCAACACTGGGTGAACGAGAGCGACGTCAGCCATGTCATTTTGATACATCCTCAAATTCCCTGCACGATGGCAGGAAAATAAACGAAACTGCCAAATGGAAATAAAAAGAGAAACTACGGCTTGCATACAAGCAGAAATATGGTATTCGCTGTCCAGAGACCGCTGGCTGGCAAATGAGCGGGACAATTTTATCCTCACGCATAAATTCTGGTTCGGTTAGGGCTAGGTTGACCAAGCTCTAAGTCTTCGATGCAAATCCGAGAGACACCTCGGTCTTTCAATTAGGATAGACAAGACATCGTAATGGATGTATTTCGAGAACATAGTTAGGCAGGATATCTTCATTCGGAATCCTCAACAAGTTCTGCTTCTATGATATCATCTTCATCCATCTCCTGCGCATCCCTCACACCCCAATGCACCTTCCACTTGGTCGGACCTAAGGAACTGCTTCCCACTTTGTTGCTAGAAAACCACCTGAATTTTACACGACAGTATTGCACCGCGTAGACCACTTCCCCATCGGTATTGTAAGAGCGATATGATGTCACAGCTTGATCTTTTGACCTGCCAACAGAAGGATCTAGGACATTTCCCAGCCTCACCAACGGAGGGAGGAAGTTGGCCTCCACCACCGAAGAAACTGGCAGCCGAATCTGGATACTCTTGCAGCCACCCCAATCTGCCGTCTCAGTGAGGGAAGGATTAACGAATGTACGATAACCGACGATAAAGAAAACAGTTTTGTCCTCCTCAATCGCGGTTTCCATCCATTTCCTAGTAGTGGTGAGTGAGCATGCCTTTTTGAAGACTGTCTCCCACCGGAAAGTCAAACTAACAAAGTAGAATGTCTACATCAGCTTAGTGTGCAGCTCGTTTCGCTATTCAAAAGAACAAAGGAAATGGATTATAGAGCACGGGCATAAGAACTCAATGCGAAAGCATTGGCACTTTTCAAGGATAATGACCATCGGCTTGTTGCCCTGTTATCGAATAGCGCGAACATTGCATTTACAGGCTTTTGTCATACGAAGTTCTGGCGCGATGTGGATGAAGCAAGGGCACGGGCAAAGGAGGCCGTTACTCGTCCATCAGTAGATTGGGTGACAGATTTGAAACGGTTGCATAATTTGGCTGTTGTTCTCTTGATTACCTATCATGCCTCCAAGCAGGCTGATGATCTCCAGAAGGCACGCGAATATGCATCACGCGCATGGCGATTAGCCAAACCAATGAAAATCTTCCGCCGATATACTAATTCAACCTTGACAGAGTGTTTACAGGCGGAACTACTGAGGACCGGAACGAGCATTGCTTTACGGAACGTAATAGATGCACTTGGGGACGAAATCCATGATTTACCCCAAGGCAATGAACGGGCCATGAAGGTAGATCAATAAGAAAAGTTTCTCGTTCTCAAATACCGCAACACTGGGGACCATATCGACCTGATTTTTGTTCTACATCAAATTCTCCAGCGGCTACGGGCTTCAAGCGTCGCTGTAACGAATGAAGCCGAAAAGTTGCTTCTCCTCCGACAGACAGACTCGTTGACTTACCTCTTCGTGGAATTATATCGGAAACTGTTGGAACCGGATTTTGTTGATGTGCGAGATGCAATGATGACTAGTATCCATAATGGATATCTGGAGTACGAATGCTCGAACTTCCTTGAGCCAATCACTCGTTTCTTAGAAGATTGCCCCCTTGTGACATATAGACTCTCATGGTATGGTCCAGCGAGTCACGGGAAAATAGAGGTATGGAATGGTGGAAATAGGATGGATCATATGACTTATGTGGCACGTATCATTGGCATGGTGAGTAAAGGCATCCGTTCTTGTTTTCGTACTTGTTCTTATATCTCCACCCTAACTCTGCGGGGAATACGTTGAAAATAGGCTCAGAAAAAAGCAAGATCGAGCGGGGCTCCAGAGCCTCAAGTGCAATACAGATTTCCAATGCTAAATTATGCATTGGATTTCCGGAAGGAGACCCTCAGTCGTGACCAGATAAGGAAGGCAATTCTTAACATAAAATTCTCAAAGGATAACAAGCCCGATGGCAAGGAGTTTCAACGGCTTTCCGCGGCACTATACAAAGAATTTCTCCAGAAAGATGGTCATAGAGATGCCCTTACTATTCTTAACGAAGCTATCGACATGTCAGATAAAGCAGTTGATTGCTTTCCTAACGGAAGCAGCGAACTTGCTTCCGCGCTGCTACTGAATTTACGGATACGATCAGAGAAAGACTTCGTCACAGACCCATCGGAAAGCAATGATGAAACATATCAAAAGCTCGAAGATGCCGTTGGCAAGGTTGCAAGCAGTAGTAAAGAATGGTTGTATTTCAAGATGATGCTGTGCCAACTTACGAGAGCACGCTTTTTGAAACGCAAAGATCCCAAAGATCTGCACAAAGCTTGTGGCCTTGCACTTGAAATAGAACCGGGAAACGACAAATTTGATCCTAAGCAAACCTCTCAGGTCGAGAGGGCCGTGGTTATTGCAGACGTCATGAAATCGAAATACCAGTATCTCGGAGACGCAGAAGCACTTGACAAGGGGATCAAACTCATGCGTCAAGCAGTTGAGGACATACATTACGCCGAGAATATTCGCGATAAGTCGACTGTGCCCGGAGCCTTGGGAATGATGCTACGATTGCGCTTTCGCAGAACGGGCCAGTTAAAAGACATCAAACAGGCCGCGACTTTTGGGGACATGGCTATACAACAAATGGCCCACGACACTAGCTCGGACAATAAAGTTATCGACATGCACAGAAATAATGTGGCACTTATATACCAAGATCTATATGCAAGGACGAAGAGAAAGGACCATATCGACACTGCGATTCGATTGATAGAACAAATCACCACTGAGATCAAAAAGATAAATCTTGCAAATGCACTTCTACTCAGATACAGGGTAGAAAGGTTTGTTGAAGACCTTGATAGAGCCGTCTTTCTAGCTGAGGAAGCCGTACTTGAAGATCAACAGAACACTTCGGACATTGGGTTCTATTGTCTCCCCTATGATGCCTCAGAAATCCTGCTTGCAAAATACTTGTATTCACAAGACGTGAAATATCTTGATGCTGCGATCATGTACGCAGAACAAGCAATCAAACTAACAGAGGATGGAAATTATTTGGTCACAGAGCTATCACTCGACCTTGGACGAATGCTTTTGATGAGATTAAGAATTCCAGGAAGTGACCAAAATAGTCTTTTGGAACGCTGTGTCCAAGCTTGTTTTAAAGCGTGGACCAATGACAAAGGACCTCCAGCCTTTCGACTTCAAGCTGCTCATTTGGCTGCTAAGGTCTATATGGTGGGAGAAAAGTGGAATGACGCCGCTGAGCTGTTGAGCAGCGCAGTTGTATTTGTCACAAAAGTCACCCCTCCGTGGTTGGATCATAAGGACAAACAACACCTTCTTCGGTTCTTCTCTGGTTTTGCGGCAGATTGCGCAACAGCAACATTGCAAGCTGGAAAGGGTGCATATCGTGCGCTCCAACTTCTGGAGCTCTGTCGCGGGGTCATTATGGGCTTTACAATAGATTGCCGAAGAGATGTATCTCACCTCGGCGCCCTTAGCCCGGATCTCGAGCGAAGGTTCAATGAACTCCGAATGCAGCTTGACTACGCCACTGCTGCCAGTCCAAATGCTTCTTTTAGCAGCCTGAAAAATGATAGAGACTACAATATGCGTCCTAGCACACCCGTTTTATCCAGGAGTGTGGAAGACCAGGTGTACGATCGATCAGGTTTACAGCGAATCGAAGCCGAGATGACTTCCCTCTTGGCTACTATTAGAGAGCAAGCCGGCTTTGAAGACTTCTTACGTCCCCCGTCTCTTCGAAGAACCTTGCAATTGGCAGCATCTGGGCCTATTGTGTTTGTGTTTTGTAGTAATACCGTGAACGGAGGCAGCTCTATTATTATCCAGTCAACCAGCATTGATGCTCTTCCCCTGCCAGAACTTACATCGACATCCGCTCTTTTACACTTGGGCACACTATCGAATAAAGTCTATTCGGGGACACTTCGCACATTTGCTGCCCGTAATAAGCTTTTTCGGGAAACCCTTCTCTGGTTATGGACTGCTGTTGTGCATCCGATATTATGTCATATCAAAACCAATAATGATAAGAACCGACCGTCTTCCGATATTATGCCTCATATCCGCTGGATTGGCGTTGGAATCCTCAGTGGTGCCCCTTTCCATGCAGCAGGTGATCACTCGCCAGGATCCAGTGAGAATACCGCCAGTCAGGCTATTTCATCTTATTCTGCGAGTCTACGCTCCTTGGATTATGTCACGGAAACGAAATCGCGTCCACATTATCGTCAGGATTCGGTCCTCATTGCCACTATGGATGAAACACCCGGGGCAACGCCTTTGAGAAACGTCATTAGGGAAGCAGATAAGATTATATCCGTAGCCCGTACGAACGGTATTAGTGCAACACGTATCAATAGACCGAATCCTGGACAAGTCTTGGAACAATTACCGCATCACAACGTTGTTCACTTTGCCTGTCATGCGATGTCAGATTATGAGGAGCCTTTCGAAAGCCACCTACTGCTATGTGAAACAGACCGCAACCGCAAATCGATCGCCGCAACTCTATCCGTGACCGATCTACTCAATAACCGGAGCCCGAAAGCAGATCTGGCCTATATCTCCGCTTGCTCTAGCGCCGCCACGAGCGTGCTAACACTTGCGGATGAGAATATCCATATTGCCTCTGGCTTCCAGCTAGCCGGATTCAGAAACGTGATTGCGAGTTTATGGCAGCAAAGAGATGATATCTGCCTCCAAATCGCGGACCACTTTTATCGCGAGTTTTTTCGTTTAAAGAGAGACCCCGAAGGCGCCAAAGTAAATCCTTGGCCTGTCGCCCAGGCATTGCACAATGCGATATGTGTTGTTCGGGCCGAACGACCTGACAAGCCACTTTTGTGGGCATCATTTATCCATATCGGTGGTTCATAATGGTATCAATCGTCACGATCTTGGTAGATCTACCTCAGCATTTGAAGCCTATATGGGTAGCCAGTGATTGGAAAACATAATATATCGTTTATATGGAACCGGGTCAAAATTTTCCATAGTATTATCCATGGAGAGTGGACTCCTAGACCGGGACCTCAGAGTATTGAATATTAAACACGATTGTGGCTTATTTTTATATCTTCCGAGATCCTTCCACAGGACAAAGGAATGGAGATTAAAGAGAATCGGAAAGGAACTTACCAATAATGACAGTAATAGCCAAGTATTGGCGACTAAAGCCTTTGAGTTCATCTTGACTACAAGTACAATCGAAGATCTTCTCGAGTGATGGGGTTTATGTCTTAATCAATTAACGAATGGGATACCATCATCACATTTATGGCTTGACGCATGTACGTGTACCTAGAGTTCAAGCATCAAAAAAGAGTTGTCCATTTGCCAATTACTAGGCGACCTACCTCATTAAGGCATTCGTAGCGACAAGCGATCCGTGTGGCTAGCATGCGTAGAGGCGGAGAGTGAACCAGAATGTTGATTTAAAACCGAGCCTCATGATATATACGGCCCCAACAGAGCACTGCCTGGAAGAGATGTACCCAATGCTATCGATTCATTTCTTGCTAATTTATACGACCGGACGAAACAAATCCATCGTCCGAGGCTGCCGGATTCCTCAGGCACTCATTGTGATATTCTATTTCGAGTTAGCGCATAGACATTGAGTTAGCCCTAACGTCCTGATTGGCGGAAGAGCCCAACTCCGCTCGAAAAGCTTTTCTGACTTTCCGGATTAGGAAAATCTCGATTCGGGATCTGACAAAGAGGTCTCAGGGAGAACTCAGGCAGAAGGCCATGGAAGATTATTGCTGTGAAGAAGCCAAGTACTCAAGCAGAACAACGGGTATAAATATTGAGCAATCACCTCCTACAGAGACACGTTTCAAATCAACAACTCGATCAATATATTTCAATATCTGGCTCCTACCATCGGTGTTCCCAAGTCTTCATCCACAGAAATAATTAAAAAACCCCGTAAACATGCCTCCCGATACTCTCTCACTCGCTGGAAAAGTTGCCATAGTTACTGGCTCTGGTCGGGAAAATGGCATCGGTGCTGGAATAGCTTTTGCCTTGGCCCGTAATGGAGCCGCTGTGACGATCAATTACGTCTCGGAGTCCTCCACAGCGCGTGCTGAAAAGGTTGCGCAGAAAATTCGGGACGCCGGCGGCAAGGCTACTACTATCAGAGCATCCGTTGATGAAGAAGGGGCAAAGACACTTGTCGAGGGTACTCTCAAGGCTTTTGAGACCGACCATATTGACATTCTAGGTAAGCCATATGTTTCTTTGTTGGAATAACGCGCCAAATTTTGTTCCATATTGACGAGTATATGTAGTCAACAACGCTGGAATTGGACACATAGGCTCGACCATGGACCTAACAATGGAACAAATCAGACAGACATTTGAGGTCAACCTCTACGGTCCTATGTTCATGGTCCGGGCCGTTGTTCCACATATGCCCGCTGGAGGTCGTATAATCAACATCTCATCTACATCAGCAAAGATGCCTTTGGCAGCATATAATGTATACGGCACCTCCAAGGCTGCTCTTGATTATTTGACGGCCGTATGGGCAGGAGAGGTAATAACTTCTTTGCCTTCTGGTTCTCTACACAACAAGAAAAGCTAATTTGATCATGCAGTTCGGCAAAAGTCGTGGCATTACTGTCAACTCTATTGGCCCAGGTCTGGTTGAAACCGACATGGTCCCTGACGATCCGGAGTTCCGGAAAATGGCAGTGGATCCACTGTTGGATTTGACAAGGGCTGCCCACCGAAGTGGCACGATTGAAGATATTGGGGATAGTGTACTTTTGATTGTATCGGAGAAAGCGCGCTGGATCACGGCACAGCATGTTTCCGCTAGTGGTGGCATTACAGCTTTATAGCGAGGGACTGTCTGGGTATTGCCAACAACGTAGAAGGCATATTTGAAACTGTTTGTTTGGTGGTAGTACCAAAGAGCTGGTAGCGCGCGTCCATGTTGTACATGTGCTTGTCAGAAACTATTCTCCGATTCGAACCTCTCTCTAATTGTATCTTCCTCATTCTTGAATGTCTCTCCCATCCAAAGTATTTGCCGCAGAATATCCAGCACTTCATCCCAATCAAGAAGTAACATCTGCGTCGCTGTTCCACACATCTCGCCAAGGTACCATTGAACCTCCTCACCATCAGCGGCAAGTGCTGCTATCGCCAAAACCCACAAGCGGAGTTCCAAGTAAGGTGTCCAGTCAATTCCATGCTGCACAAGAAGTCTTTTAAGCAAATCTTTGTGTTCATCCAAACCGCTTGGTATGATCGAGAATCTCTCTCTCAAGAGAGCAAATAAAATCATGCATGCCCGACGTACGGCTTCTTGAACTACATGGTGTGTAGCAAACAACTCAGTATTTTGAGAGTCGTCGAGCCGTGGCAATGATAGGAGCTTATGAACATATATGTTAAAGGTCCTGCTCAGGAATTTGTCGTCTTCCATGACTCGAGAACCATTGAAATGGGCATTGATAAATGCTGTCAAGTTTGCTGCCTCGCATAAGAAAGTGATGACTTCCAAAAGGTCCGGAAAGTTATTAATCCACTTGACAAGTAGCGGGCTCAATGGTGAGGTCTGTTTGACATCGTGCAAAAGGTTATAGGGTGGCACAAAGTAAGGTTTTCTATCAAATATAAAAGAGCCGGAAATATCAATCCTGTGTTAAATAATAAGCAAACATTGATCTTCAAGATAAGCGGCTGATGACTTACCAAAAGCAAAGGAGTTGAATCATATAAGATGACTTCAGAGTTTGGATACCTCCACGACGAGAAATAATTGCATCAAAGCCGTTCATATGAATGAGCCATCGCGGGAGATTTTGCGAGACAAACTTTTATGCTCCTGTCAGTGGTCCTCATCAACTTGAGATAATAATGAAGAAATTTGCTTACATCATAGTATGCAAATTCAAGAACCGCAACAACGACGCCTTCACTCATTCGTTCCTCGCGGCTGTCTATTCTCCTTTGAAGGGAACGTACTGATTTGGTGTAATATGTGATTGCTTCTGGGGTTTCCTTCACTCCACAAAGAGCGTATCGATCGATCAGCCTTGACGCATTTGCTAGCGTGATGAGGAATGCCGTGGAGTCGAAGAGGCCCATGTTCCACCAGAGTTCTTTGAGCGGACAGTATTTTCCGTCGCCTCCTTGCATCACAAAGGTAACTATTTGTGCAGCTCGAGAACTCAGTTTCATGGGGAATGGCCCTGCCGGATATGATGTCGTTATATCATGTCGTGGACGGCTATATGCCCCCGAGAATACCTTCTGCTCTGGAGGCTCATCGTTAATAGGCCCTGGATTTTGGGATGTTTTGATAATCGGTGGTGTTTTTTGATGAGATAGATTTCTTTTACTGTCTCTCTTTCTTGCTTTTCGACGAATCACGCTCTGGTTTTCTGGGTCGTGGATCTCATCGGGGTTGCTGATATTCACGAATTCTAGAGCTACCATCGTTGGCCTTTGCATCCTGGCTGTCGCCAATTTCGATATGGCAACATCGATAAACTGTAAGTAAGCAGAAGAACAGTTTGGTCAAGTGGCTATATTATTAAAAGAAGATTCAATTCCAGCTGACGGTCTGCTAAAATTGCAAGTGGATCCCACGCTGCTGACAAATCTCATTCTGTATAAAAAGCCCTAAATGTGTCAAACCCTGACGTTGAGCGAAAATATGCGTGACATATCCAGGCTGTTGGAGGAGCTGCATCTAATTTTTCACAGGAAATAAAGAGGTCGACGTACTATGAGTACAGCCTAAGACATTAGAGTAGAAGGTGCCAAATTGCTAGTGATAAATGTCGAATTTATATCTCCAGAAGATTGTGCTTAATGATACATCAGAAGCAAACGAAACAAATCTCACAAACGCCTAACTCCGTGTGATGAAATATATCAATCTGCCATGCACCCGAAAAGAATAGGCGGTCGGCCAAACCCAACCGTTCCAAAGTAGCAAGGTTTCGTGAACTAGTTAACACGAATATAGTACTTGAGGTTTCCAGAAGGCTTTTTGAACCTCCAAGAACTGTGAACATGGGGGAATATAGGTTTATTCCAGAAGCAATGATGGGCGTCGCCCACTAACTTGATTTCATAGTCCCCGCCGATTAGGTTCATTTCGCCTAGCTGGACAATATCACTCCCGGATCCAAAAAATCTGAATGTTTGCGAAGCACCAATGCCATCACCAAGATGGTTACAAACAACCGTCATTGTGACAGGGTTGTTGTCTGCCATGGTCCTGCCATCGTGTTCCATATGCCACATTTCGTGGTCGTAGGAATAACCCACGTTTCCATTCGAATCGGTTGATTGTTTTGGCATGTCAACAAGAACCCTTAGAGTCAAAAAACAAGTTTTTGCAGATATTTTAAGAAAGTTTTCTGTGTCATGTCCCAATTTGTCGGTAAATCGATCACATAGCTTCAATTGTTTTTGACCGTCATTGCCGACTTCGACAGTATCAAAGCTTAAAGCTAGGTATGGTTTGCTAGATGGAATGGTGTTTGTGTCGGCCATGTTGTTTTCGGGGTTCTTTAGGTTTCAACAACCGAGAAGAAATTTGAATAGATGACTCGTAATGATGGGGGACTTGGAATCAGTGAATATTAAGAAAGAATTATGGACAAAGCTTGAGAGAGCACTCGTTTTATAAGCGAAAGACACGCAGAAATGGTCATATCTTAGTTGAGTCAACTTCGATTGACACAAGACAATATCTCAACTAAAAGCTATAAGTCACTATAGGACCTTGTGAACTATTGACGTTGAGCAACGGACGGGCCATAAAGGCTCAGTGATGAGACCAAGAGGTATCGATCTCTCCGCTCGCCTGTCATCCACTGTTACTCATAATTATCGTCAAGAGCAGACTAATTGAGGCAGTCTCCTATCTACCTGGAGCAGAGGCCACACCCTGACCGCAACCATTGACGTACTTGTGGACATACTAAAGTCCAAAGTTATCAAGAGTTATTCATTTATATAAATACGACGTTCGAATATACGTTACAGAAATTGACTTGTTGACTTTGAAGGGGCAGCTAAAATAATATGTTGGGTGTATGCAGTTGATCGATCGTGATATCATTAGATGATCATGTCCAAGTATTTAAATGAAACAATCACGCAAACGCCTAACGCCGATGAAATATCAATCTGCCATAGAACCAGATGTAGGGGTGTTGAGGCACACGAGTTTCCGTTCATGGATGGAAAGCTCTCGTCGGTTACTCCACAAGTATATAATACTTGGGGTTCGGAGAAAGCTTTTTGAAAGTCAGAACATCGGATTGCCAGCTGGGTTCACGAGATCTATGCCAGAAATAGCGATGAACGTCGCCCACCAGCTCATAATGCCATATTCCTCGCTTTACCTCTATTTCGCCAAGCTCGAGTAGGAGCCTCCCTGGTCCAGTGGGGTGGAACTTTTTATAATCGCCAATGCCACCCGCAAGGTGCCGAACAACACGGATCTCGGTGGACTTCTTATCCGCCACGCAAATGCCCTCAGGTTCCATATGCCACATTGTGTTAAGGTAGCGATACTCGTTCGAATCACTATCTAGCACTGGGATATCTTCAAGGACCTTCAAAGTGAGAAAGTATTTTCCTGCTGAGATCTTGAAGGGCACGCCGACTTTCTCTTTTTCTTTGATTGTGGTGACTATTGGTGGACCAGATACCTCCTGTGTCTTACCGTCAGCGCCGAGTTTGAGAGGAAGAAAGCTCAAAGCTAGGTATGACTTGGTAACTTGGGTGCTTGGTTGTGTCATCTTGGTTTGTAAGCGCTTGAAGGTTGAATAAATGTGAAGAAGTTCGGTAGGTAGTTTGTAGTAGCCGAGGGCCTTAAGTTCATGAATGTCAAAAGAAATTACGAAGGGAACGTAAGAAAGCCTTTTTTTATAATCATAAAACAGGCAAGAACTGTCGTAATCCAAGTGAGTCAACTATGATTGATACTAACATAGAATGTTATATCGAATACAATCAATAATTGCCATATGACCTTGAGGAACTATTGACTCGTCCAATCAACGAACAAATCGTAAGATCCTAGTGTCAAAACCCAAGTTGTGAGTCCTTCTATACGTTCTTCGTGGAATGTTACTCATGATTATCCGAAGAATAGTCCTTTTGAGGTAAGGCTGCCATCAATTGGAGCCAAGGCCATGCCCTGACAGCATGATTGACAACGTACTTGCAGTCATATCAAATCCTAAGGATGACAAACATCATTTATTTAAATATTGGTACGCTTTATCAAAGATCCTGTGGAATCTATTTATCAATCTTGAATGGGAGTTTGAACCCTGCATTAGGTTTATGTGGTTGAATAACTGGGATGTCATTAGTAGAGCCTGTCTAAGTACCTATCGTACACAATGGTGTCGTTAATCGACCGATCTCAATTGAGTTGAGATTTGATAGTCTCACTCAGCGTCAATTGACTTGAATGTAGTATTTCAGGTTCCCTACGAACTTTTTAAGCACTAGATTTTCGCCATCAAGGAAAAGGTGATGAACGTCTCCCACCACCATCACCTCAAACTTTTCCATAGTTCTTAGCTCGACCATTCCCAACGGTATGGAACTCCCCTCTGATGGTGTAGCCCAGTAAATTGGGTACCTATCGAGTGGGCTTCCCGTGCTGAAGATGACTTGTATATCGACCGAGTCATTGCCCGGATTGACCTCTTCGTCACCGTCACTCAATTCAAAATGCCAATTCTTGCATTGGTACTTTTTTTCCGCTTTTCCATCGGACTTTGCATCGTCACTTGGAATGTCATGTTCCAGATGCAGGACCATTTGGTACGGTCCCGGAGGCACCTTGAGAGGGTCTTCAGGATCTGCTCCCTCTGCCTTGGTAATATAGTTTTCTTCCCTCGTGACCCTATTTGTGACTTTGTCGAAAAAGTTGCAGTGAAAGCCCAAAGCAACATAAGGCCGAGCGTTTGGAAGACCAGGATCAGAAGAGTCCACGCTCATGCTTTCGGAACCGGACATCTTGTTTTGAAGTTTCTGAGATCTCAAGTAAAAGTTTAATATATAGGAAAGAATTATGCTTGTGAAGGCAATGTTGAATTTTGGGAAAGAAGGCCATGTCAGGGTGAACGTAGGTCTTCTTATACTTCAAGAAAGGTGCAGACAAACACAGTCATAGTCATCATGTATGACTTCAGCGCAGCCTACTCAACTTTTTGCAATAATGGGATAGAATATTTCACTTAGTTGAGTCATATCATCTCAACTATTCTGCGCTGGAAGTCAACAAGCGACGCGAGCAGACCATGTCGACCATAGTCCAATCTACAATGCCATTGACTAGATCTTATAAGTGATAATGCCTAGATAGATATATGACTTGAAAAATTGCATGTGAATCTTGCTTTTTGACATTGGAATAAAACACAACGTTGAGATAGAAGGGGCATGCGGTACTATGTCCAACGCATAATTCTGACATCAGGCAGCGAATTTCTTTGGTGTTTATCATGTTGCTACACAGACTAGTCAAAATCAGATGATGCATAACAAGGACCTGTTACTCTTCAGTTGATGGTGGCAATATGAAGTTGACTAGTTGTCAGATTTGATCTGATGACGTCAAAGCAATCAAGCAAGCGGCCTACAACGATATGCCATTCATAGATGATTTACAAGGCCCATAAATAGCCGTGGTAGCAAGGGATAATGGAATACAGTTTATGGTCAGTGTCCAAGCAAATCGAGAGCCAAACCCACAGTTCTGGTTTCTAGCGAGATGTCCTAGTGGGTGTGGATATTGTAGAGCTCGTGTAACTTTGACTTGAAGAAATCAATACTAGAACCTCGCCTCGTTACACGGATTTGAATAGCAATATTACCGTATGATGAGGGTCTGAGATGTAGCCAATGACGAAGCCATTATCAGCACCCCAGTCAGTGACAAACTCTTTAATCAACATGATCACAACAAGTGGATATTGTTTGTTATTCTGGACTTGTTATTTT
This sequence comes from Talaromyces sp. PL2406, assembly GCA_023626215.1. Lineage (NCBI taxonomy): Eukaryota > Fungi > Ascomycota > Eurotiomycetes > Eurotiales > Trichocomaceae > Talaromyces > Talaromyces sp. PL2406. The sequence continues at coordinate 329,524 of JAMAGL010000020.1, read as the reverse complement.
TTGTATGGGCACACGAGGTTAGGCCAAGTGTTCAAGCGAAGTTGAATACAGAAGACGATAAAGACGTAGAGAACCATGGTTGACTCATTGTAACGAAGGAAACATAGTCGACAAAACCGAAAGATCAAGGCGGGGAGAATAACTCGATATGGACAAAAGTATTGATCCAGATCAGCTTGCCGAAAATTAATTGATGTAAACTCTCCAGTCCTCCTGTAAGCGATTGAATCGTCGAAGTCCTGACGGTCATTATTGGAGAACGCGAAGTCCGCTTCGTGAATAAGCACAGTTCAGTGCTAGACAACACGGATGTAGTACTTGAGATTTCTGGTGAGCGGTTTGAACATGGGCCCATCCTTATACCAGAAGCAAAAATGGACGTCTCCCACCGACATCAACTCATAGTCACCCCTATTCTTGAAGACTATGTTTCCCAACAGCACACGGTCGTACTTGGTTGATTTAACATTGTAGGTGAGCTGTTCGCCAATCGAGTCTCGAGGCTTGCAGATAATCAGGATTGGTCTCGTAGTATGCGCAGGTGTCCCCTTGACGCCCGAAGTTTCAATATGCCACATTGTCTTGTAGAAGTGAACCTCCATTTTACCCTCCGCATTTGTCACCTCGGTTGGCGCTTCGTAGGCCAGTCTCAATGTCAGAAAGTACGTTCCAAGCGGGATTTCGAAAGGTTGATCAGGAGTCCGTCCTAAGTCAGTGGTCGTCCGATCACTTTCCAGCACTGCTTCCTCGCCGTCAGGCCCTATTTCGGTGGTATCAAACCCCAGGATAAGGTAAGTCATGGTTCTCGGATCGAAATCATCAGAAGAGGCGTATGGATCAGCCATAGTTGTTTGTGGATGCCTCAAGGAGTAAGTTTGGAAGGAGTTGCGTAACTATGTTGTTGCGATAGAGTAGCAGGTGTTGGTTTGATGGTTTGTAGAGCATATGATAGCTATTCGAAAGGGCGATTTATGATTGCAAAGATGATGGAAGGAAAGGATAGTAAGATTCAGAAAATCCAACTATAAAAAACTTTTCAGCTCTGGCTGACAATGGGGTCGTCGTGATCGTGAACATTAGGGCGTACCCTTTGCCATTGATCACTATTCACATGGTAAGCAAGTACCTAAAATCCTATTGTTCCTATTGTTACTAGTATTGTTAATTCATATGACTAGAGAAGCCTATTCACAACCACAATATCTTCCTCTTAGGTGTAATGTGCATTCGTAGAGTCCATTCAATGTAAGGAAACATTCATGGACGACCGAGGACAACTTTCCGAAAATCTATTATCTAGCGATTCCACCACTACAATGAAATTCGGAGGGTCAATAAGTAGTTGATTCAAATACAAATTTACAAATTCATTAGCATTGTAGTTTCTATAGACAGCCCTTAATAAGCTTTGCAATTGATTAGGCGTTGTAGAATGATAAGAGAAGAAATGAAGCCATTCGGGCCCGGCTTTAGGGCTGGACGGAGGCCAAGCCCAACAGCAATCCTCGAACACTCATTAATTTATAGGCACATTGGCGTTCATACGATTTGTTATTGTGTATTGTCTTCGATTATTGGACTTCTAGGTATTTACATGCTAATTGAATGAGGGGGCGGATCAAGCTTTGGAGTTCCTACTCGATTGACCTAGGACCTATATCGACGAGGCAGCCGAAGCGTTATCTAAGCTGTAAAATCATATCTCTACTAGGATGCTCGAAAAGCTAAGCAACGGATGAAATATTCGGAATCTGTTGAAGGGATATAGCCACGGTGTTACTGCGGGATTCAGTCATGGCCTGGTCGAGACCTCAGGGAACGGATTCAGAGGTTGACATATGTTGAAGGGATGGAACCACAGCGTTCCTTCGAGATGCAGACTCTGTTTCGTCCTCGGATTTATAGTTCATCATGAGGATCCCTGCACAGCCAGGCTGTATTGTCCCGCCACTGCTACAGCAGTTTGCACCCTCAGAGTAACAACTTACTCTCTTCTCTTTCTTCTGAGACAGAGCATGGTAGAATAGTGTGGGTATAACGTTAATCCGAAAATATTACTGTATCTATCGATACGGACTTTTATTTACAATACATGTATGGCGATAAAATACAATAGACTGAACTCGTGTTCTAAAACTGCCGGGTAAACTCCGTCGTCCATTTATTGTGGTTGCGATCCATTTTCTTGACCGACAATAATTTGCAGTCCCTGAGAAGAGGCCCTCGTCATTCCTGCGAAATAATCATGAACAAGCTCAACATCCTTAGGCATAGTATTATGCAATTTGATATCAGGGAACTTTCGGAAGATCGTGGCGAGAATTGTATACATCTCCGCATAGGCCAGGTTAATGCCAACACATGACCGTGTTCCTTTGCCAAATGCCAGAATATATTGTTCTAGACGCTCACCTCGGGGATCAAGATCGTTATTGATCCATCTTTCGGGTTTGAAAGTTTCGGGGTCTGGGAAGAGCAGGGGGCTCTTAGCGATGAAGAGCGAGGACATGCCGATTGCGGTCTATTTGATATATTAAGACATTGTCGATCTACATTATCAACCAAAGACACTGATCTACTTACGCCAGCGGGAATAACCCAGTTTTTGTATTGCATGTCTTCGGAAGGGTTAACACGGGGAAGACGAGAGTATGGCCCTACAGCGAGACTACTAACAATTAATTTCGAAAAGAAGAGAGCAGGAGAATGGGGAAATCAAACCGAAGACCCTCTTTCACCACTGCCCGTAAATAAGGAAGCTGCTCAAGTCGTTGAAAACCTGGTATACGATCCGGGTTGGGGATTGCTTCTGTCAATTCTGCTGACAGTTGGTTATGTACCGCGGGGTTGGCAAGGATATGATATGTGGTGTGAGTCAATACAGCACCGGTTGTCTCGAATCCGGCAGCTAGCAATCCATTTGCCTCCACAGCAAGTCTGGTGAAAGTCTTCTCACGGGCCGGTAGGATATTAGACTTGGAGAGCTCCGAGATTACAATCGGATATGGTTTTGATTCTATTTTTTTAGGATCGGAGGAGAGCAGTATCTTGGTTTGGTCATCCACCTTGGAGAACAAGTCTACGACTTCCAATGCCTTGGGATTTGTCAACGCCGTGAACCAGCGGGGCATCGCCATGAAGGCGTTCAATATCCAGGGAAACTGGCGAATGGTGGGAGATAGCTCCCACAGACTCCTCCATGCTGAATAAAAGGCCCGGCCCCAGTCGAGTCGATCCAAGAGATTGAATTGATGGCCAAATATATATTCGGTAATAATATCTACCGTGACGCACCGGTAGGCATAGAAAAGTGGGATGGGCTCTGCGCGCTTTGCGCATGAATCGATACGATGCACAAATCGATCCACAATAGCCTGGACGTGACCTGAAAACTTGGAGACGGCCTGTTGGGAGAAGAATGGATTCAGGGCTCCGCGACGGATGCGATGTAGGTCAGCTGAAATCGTTCCGAACGACGCCTCGGGGTTGCCCAGCATGCAATAGAAGTAGGCGGATTTATCGAGGCGGTTAGACATGTTATACAACTTGTCGTAGTATTCATGGTCAAGGACGTGGACCTCATTTGGGCCGATTCGTACAATAGGTCCTATTTCCCAGGTAGAGAGTTAATGCATGCGTCGTTCGTATTTCTTTCATCGAACAAAGAATAATTGCAGAATGTTTTCTTCAAAATTTCGAACAACAGAAAGAAAATACCATATTTTCCATGCATGCGCTCAATCTCGAAAATGTATTGTCCCTTCCCAATGACATCGTAATAGGCCTCATACCACGTTGTCAGGGCAGCTAAAAAGGGACCAGGAACTCCTGTCCTGGCCAATGGGTGCAGATACAGTCGATAGACGGCGAGTGACACCAGCCACAGAGCGAGGCTAACAGCCCCAAGAAACCAGACGTTCATACTCCAGGGGTATGTGATCGGATTTTGCATACTCTGTGGTAGAAGGCCTCGAAATATGTGATGCAGAGGACAACGACCTGAGATTTTCGCGTAGATTCTTCGTGTAACAGACTACTAGGCCAAGTCGAAAACAATCACCCCACCCGGTGTTCAGCGACGCTAAAGGCGCTTAAATATATTATGTGACATGTCCTTTGTGCAAGTGTGATGTGTCAAAGAGACTATCATCGTTCTCTTGGCTAGCGGGTAACAGTAGGCATCCGAAAGCCAATTAAAATGTCTAACCCATCTATCGGGCCCGCTTCGTGTTCGCGGCAATGTGCTCCATGCGTTCCGGACGAATAATATCTTCAACTAAGAGACGAAAAGTGCGTCCGTTTCAGACTAGCCGGAAGACAAGCATTGCTCGCTCAGGCTTTCACTCCCATGGTTGACTTGAAGCCATGCTAACTACGGCCTTGTCCTTGGTCTCTCTTTATGGGATGCTTCCACGCGTCTTCATTATTTATATTCTCCAAATTGGATATAATAACGCAGTCTTGTCTCAGTCCGGTACAATTTCACTGACCTAGTTCGTCATGGCCTCACCCCCCCGAGATGAGCGAACACCAGACCGCACATTCATCGAGGCATCAGAAGTAAGGATTCTACTTTATCCGTTTTAGCTCCATCTTGTCCTTGGCTATCTCATACTCACGATTTTCCATTATGAATTGTTCAGATAGACACTGAATCGGCATATGGTGACGAGAAGTAAGTGTTTGAAACCATGGTGAACTCAGGGTTGCTGGGAATTGTCTCCTGATATGAGTCATGCGTAGTGAAAGCTACACGACAAGCTTGCAGTCAAGCATTAGAGACTATAGATACGAAAATGGTCGTCGATATCATGCGTTCCGGGACGAGGGTGAGTTCGGTATTTGAAGGTTCTGAGAAGTGTACTAACGCTCTTCGTGTATCAGCTTATTTCCTCCCAAACGACGAGGTATGGGCCCTTGGATGTTCCATTTAAATGTGCCATTTGGAGCAATTATTAATCGAATTGCAACTGTTCAGATGGAAAGCGATCGCCTGGATCTTTTCCATGAGATATTAACACGTCGCTGCGACGGGGAGCTGCATCTGGCTCCTCTCGGCCCCGATATCCAACGAATTTTAGACTTAGGAACCGGGACCGGCATTTGGGTCATTGATATGGGTGAGAAGCTCCACGTTCTCTCGTGCAACGGGAAGGCAGGACTGGATGTCTGTTCTAATGCCGTAGACAGGTGATAAGTTCCCATCAGCCTTGGTGAGATGAGATGCTTCAGCTTGTTCATCTAAAACCGGGTACTAACATCGATATTGTAAACCAAAGGTTCTGGGAAATGATCTCAGTCCTATTCAACCGACATTGTATGAATCATCCAAACAGTTAGCGTAATCTCGCTTACCAACTTGCAGAGTGCCTCCCAATGTTCGCTTTGAAGTGGACGATTTTGAGAATGATTGGGTATATGACTCGAAGTTCGACTTCATTCACGGGCGTTACCTGGCAGGTGCCGTGAAAGACTGGCCAAGATTAATGGCACAAGCCTTTAAGTACGAGAAGTCGAAACATTGGCCTACCCACGCTGAAGATTGGCTAATCTGGAACAGATTCACGAAGCCCGGTGGGTGGGTGGAATTCCAAGACTTCGATATGCAGTTTTATACCATGGATGGAGAGTTTACCCCAAGCTGTTCCCTAGCCGAATGGACGAAAATTGTCATTAATGGGCTCAAAAAGGCGGGCGTCGAACCGGAGCCCGGACCGAAACTAGAAGGATGGGTAAAAGAGGCTGGATTTACAAACGTCCACCACAAATTGCTCCCTATACCTGTAGGCGTATGGCCGAAGGATAAGAAACTTGTAAGTTCCCGCAAGCCAATATTCTTCTTTACTCTGCTGTTTGACAACAATTTTCGTCTATACAGAAAGAGATTGGTGCATTGGATTACCACCAATTTCTTGAAGGTCTGGAGGGAATATCAATGCATATCTTTACTGCTTCTGAAGGGTGGAAGCCTGAAGCAGTTCAAGTCTTTCTCGTGGGAGTTAGACAAGATCTCAAAAATCCAAGACTTAAGGCACAGCACAATTTGTAGGTTGAATCTCTCCGCATCAAATGTTTAATCATGGAGAACTTGCAGTGGTGCTAACATGAAGAGAAAAGCCACATCGTGTATGCGCAAAAGCCGCTGCATGCCGAGTGATGAGTGAGGAGTTACATGTATTGCTGAGATCTGATATGAGTGGATAATGTGGTTTAAATCATACTAGCTTATCTTGGCCAGCGAAATGGCGGCTCGCATATTGAGCTCCTCATCATAGCTGTACGGTAGATAGGAGAACGGAATGAAAGGGACGAAAATGGCAGGATACATGTAATTTACGGGCGTATCATCCATGCGTATGCCCAATACAGCAAGGCGAAAGTTGCACGGGCCAGGATCTAGCCGTATGTAGACTAGAAAATTCCTAGGGCTGTTTCAATCGGAAAGAGAAGAGTGTGTTAGTTGTTATTCTGAAGATGCAAACTACTATATCTGGATGCGGCTGTTAGGCCTTTTAGTAAGGATTCTCATTATATTTAAATATTGATTTTGATTGGCTTACTAGACCAATATAGATATTAGTGTATTAGATTGTCTTGGCCCTCTGCGCGCTGAGTAATCCTCGCCTCGGGTCTGAGTTTCTGCGTTAACTGAAGCGTCATGATCTAGGTAACTGGGTGGTGAAATTATCTCAGGTCACGAGTCCTTGATAAAAGTCCACACATCACTCTCAACTCGGGAATGAACAGCCTCTGAATGTGGTATATATCACCGTGTCGCAGCCTTGAAGAATAATTTACGATCGGAATTTAGAAAGCCCAGCTTTAGAAATAGCCTAAAAGTAGGAAGATGATGTCTTGAAACATCCATTACTATACGTACGATTTTCATGCGATTGGTCCTCAATTATGTAGTCGGCAAGGAACACTTCGTAACAGGCGTCCAAGCTATAGTTATCCTTTTGAAGACCACTACTAGCCCCGAGCCTTTTACAAGGGCCGACAAAGTTCCTTTTGGAGAAGGGTACCTTGGTTGATGGTTTACTTGTCATAGTATATAAATGCCGGGCTGAATTTTAACATCTAATTAGATGCGATGAAAAGATGCTCTAGCAGTATTCCTGTCTCTAGCTAAGAATCTGCCCTCACCATAGTTGTAAACCAAGAAGACGCGATGCGCCGCTGCTCCGACTGAATCCCCTTCTATAGCTGAGGATTCCCTTTAAAGCTTGACCGTGGACAGCCCTGATATCACCGCATTTGAATAATGTAAAACGTAGCTAGGTGTCAATCTTGTGTCCATCAAAAAAATGATTGTGAATTCTACTTCAGCGCGAATCCGGGCTCGATAATGACTATATTCATCAACCACTAGTCTTTCGTGTTACAGCATATCCCCCATCCATATAATTTTAGGACTTCATGTTCTCAGGTCTTCTTGTAGCCCCAGAAGGCTGTTGCGAAGTTGTTTTCCTCCAAAAGCCTGGGGATTCAGAGTGCAGCATGGACGGCGGCCTAAAATAAGAATCATACCATTGCCAGTCCTCCTCAAACATATCATAATAGGCAAAGTACTCGGCAACGGGTATGTACATCCATCCAACATCTTCTTCGTCGATATCTGTTTCACCATCTTCCCAGTCTGGATGGATGTCGTATTGTCTGTCGTTAGGTTCGCGCCGGCCCCATCGCTTCCAGAGGATCTTCACAACAGGATACGACATCTTGTCGAGCGACTCCAGACAAATATCATCAACGAAAAGACAAAAGTTATACCGTGGACCAAGACCGTTTTCTGGACCGATATCATCAGGTGGGCAAGTTGCTAAGGCGCGGTGGAATTCTTCTGGTGCATTTGGCAATCGTTTTTGTGTCAGTTCATCTTTCACCCACTCGATAAAATGATCTCGGACTTCATGGGACGTTGCACCATCGAACTTTTCTCGGTCTTCAATTATAGTCAGGTCGTGGCGGGGCAGTAGATGTTGCACTTCAAGATCGTCCCAACCCTCCCGGTCATGATTGCAAAGGGTTGCGTCTGTGGCTTTGCCTTGTAGTTCGTGTATTATCAAGTCAATCATTCGCTTCCATGCCTCATCATCGCCATAGCTACATCTATAAATGACAAATCCCCATGGGTCGTCACCTTTTCTTAGGTGGGGCTCTTTCATGGACTTCACGACGCTCGACAAAGATACATCATGCTCTGGAAACCACCAGGAACAGTACTCGACTTTCGTGCTGTTATTATTATTGTTTGAGGATACGCATCGGTTGAAGCTCATTGTGAATTGTCGTGTTTGTGAAAGATCCAGTACAGGTGAAAAGACGCGTGTTGAGGAAGGTAATCGAACGCGCCAGTGGCCCAGGTAGTGCTTTCGTACTGCATTGATAGCCCTGGCTGATGGCACCGCTCCTGTAGGCAGGATGAACCGTGTAAAATTATGCTTCAGCATTGAGAGTAGAGATTGCTCGTCAGATAACTGTCTGTAGAAACGAAGGGATGTGTCGTTGTGTCTGAGAGGATCGGATCAGACAGGGCGACAACCTTGGAACTATATTGTGGCATCACGTGATACGTAAGACCTACTTCTGTCGCACAGCGAGTGAAACACTCAGGCGGAACTATTGAAAAACAGGCCTCTTTTGGTCATATGCACTTCTCGTGTTACGACAATTCCTAGGCAGTTCTTTAGGCGGCTGTATCCTGACCATCTGTACGGACCCGTGATTGGAGTTTGATTACCTAGAGAAAATAAAGTTGAAGGAATTGCACGCAACGCGATCAGAATGAAAGAAAATTGCGAGACAAGTTCGAATTTGTAAGAAAGATTCCATCGCTAGGGAAACAGGCATAGCACCTACATACATATGCTCTCTAGGAACAGGTATTCGTCATACAGTCTAGACAGCATCCAACCTGATACGGTTAAGCAAGGGTAATTTTCCCAGTGAGATTATAGATCATCTTCTCCCGATCCGAAACACTGTTTACACTGCAATCAAAGAGACTAATCACTTAAGCAGTTTCTCCTAAATGTATGAAAGCTAGAAACTATCGGCTACCATACGCAGACATACTGCGCTTTCTAAATCCTGAAACATGGCATGTTCAGATTGGAATCTTTTCTTCATTGGATTCCAAGGTTACATCATGTCTCAAATTTTATCTGACTCACAGCGTCCTTCAATCTCGCGGCTCCATCAATCAACATAGCAGCAGCAGGATTATTCAGAGTACCTCCTAGCGGCGTCTTGGAATTAATTGTTGTAATACGCGCAAGCACATATTCTGTAGCGTGGGTAACAGCGCGTGCATAGTAATCTGGCTCAAACTCCTTCCAAATCGCGAGGATTCCTTTGAGCTCTGGCATATACTGGTCTGCTATCTCAATCTCCTTCTGAAGGTCTCTTCTTGCGTAATCCAGAACATCCCGTAGAACTGCGTCGTTGAGATAATTGAAGACGCCAATTATCTTTTGGAGCACTGCCAGTGCATGCTTGGCTCCGTCGACGTTTCCTGTCATGGCTAAATCAATCGCATCATTCATTGCTGGTATATTCCTAGGCTCCTGATTTGACATAATGAGCCTTTTGTATTGGTTCATTTTGTCTGGTAGCATTGTCATTCCTGTACGGTAAGCGTAAGATCCAATGATCTCGAACATGCGGTCGTTTGGCGTCACAGGAGCCGTCCAGTCTTTCACATCCGTAACAATATCTCCAATGCGTGGCAGGGTGACATCATAGATCTTATTCCAGCCGTTGAGTAGTTTTTGCGGATCTAGTGTCGCAGCTTTTAACCGGCCCCCAGTGGGCAAGACGCCAGATATTGCAGTTTTCAAAAATTGAGGGATCATTTGAATCTAAAATAGGTTAGCAATTTCGAAAGCCAGAGTGAATGAACTCAGAAAGTAATCCCCAAACTGTCCGCGAGTGATCTTGAGACCAATGATTTGTTGCAATCGCCTACCTCTTGAAGATGCTCAGCTTGCAACCCTTTTGCGGGGAGGTCTGCGAGTTTCATGAATTTCACTCCTGTGGAGGAACAGACGTTGCTTGCCATGCTACTTACTTAGTAAGCATATGCACACTCACACACTGGAATTCTCCAGGTAGCCAAGTCAATCAAGCAGTGTGATATAAATAGAATATATGAATGCGAGGCACTTCCATGTTTGATGACTTGACGACAAATGACTAGATATGTGAATTAAAATTGAACTCACTCAAAGGCTCCAACAAGTCGTAATGTACTTGTACCATCTCCTTTAAAAACTTTCCGGCCTGGAGGATATGCGCGGCTGATTAACTGGAGGTTCTTGTAGACTGTTGTCCCCAGTATTCTTTGAATCCTCAGCACCATTGGCCTCGGAGTTCCTGGATAGGGAGAAGATCCGATTTCTATCCCTGGCCCAGTATATGTCCACATCCTCTTCCCCTGTCCGTCCACATAATCATAAAATCCATCTGTTGGGTCATCGTAGCCAGCCTCGTCATTGCATGTGTCTTTGTCGTCTGCGCATAAGTCAACATCGCAATCGATTGTCCGGAGGGCTTCGAGATTAGGTGTGCAACAAAGCGATTTCTTCCGCCTCCCTAGTAAACGAAACTGTCAGCCGCAGTCATAGACTGTAGAACAATTTACGACTCACAGTTGCAACTAGACTGAGTCTCCCCTCGAATATCAAGCATCAGTGTTACTTCTTTTTGGTCACAACTATTATCAGCACAATCACCCTTGCCTACCCAATGGCAATTTTCAAAAGGCTTGGGTGAACTTTTAGGGCAACAAAAATGATTGCCGTGTGAAAAGACAGTAGCCCATTCAGAGAGGTCCCATATATACGCGATGCTCTCTTCGTCATCTTTGCAGTTGTTGCCGCTATAGATAGATGTGTTAGTTAGTTCCACGGCTTTCCTTTTGGAGGTATAGTATACTTACTGGCCAGGAGTCCAGTAACAAAGATCTTGAAGAGTATTGAAATTCGCCATTTGACAACACAGGACTTTCTCGCCCCGTTTACATCTTTTAGTACTGGACTCCCCTGGAGTGCCACCCCAAGCTGATCCAGTGATATTCACTTCGCCTATATGGCATTGCCCATTGCAGTCACGACCTCCACCTCGCCATGTACAATTGGCCAGTCCAGAATCGGCAGGGCAGCATACCGGCTTGCCGCATGTACCCTGTACTTGCTTAGTGCATAGGCTGGCGGGTTAAAAAGCCAGTAGTAAACTCACATCTTTTCCATCGCAACCATCCTTGTCATATCCTACACGGACATCCCCAGATGAACACCTCGACACCTGAATGACTTTAAAGTCAACCGCATCCTTGAATTTGTAGCACTTTGCCCCATAGGTAGAGTCTAAATAGGTCACTAGAGGCTGTTGCTCGGCTGCTAACACCTGTGATAAGGGCTCTCCAACGTGATCTTTACCAGTGAGTGCCTTATGTGCTGTCCACTTATAGTCGTCTACGTAGTAGTCAGTCATCTTGCACCCAGAATAAATTGAGAATATGAAAAATCAATGTTCACTAGTCGCTTTTGAATATGCTCGTAGTATTTAAAACATACACTCCAACTTGAAAATGGACTCACCGAGATCCGACGCCCAAATCAAAGAACCGGAAAATCCAATACTATTCGCCCAGTCGCGCTTCTGCTGAAAAGTTTCTTTGTCATCGTAAGATATCCATTGTGTCGAATTCCATGTGAAGTATTTGACAGCCGCATCCTTGTCATGGATGACTTTGATGGCAGAATTGTCGGATAAGATGTGTTGGATCTCATAATAGGAAAGATCTAACACGAGGCGTTTGAAAGTAATTAGCAAATTTTATTCAGCGTAATATAAAGGTAAGGGCAGGGGACTACAAACATCCACTAGTTGCCGTGCAGACTCCAGGTTTTGCGCCGCCGCTAAATGGACAGCCTGGACTCGTGCACTTTGGATCTTGAAGGGTAAAGGCACGACCATAGAAGCCGAATCCCAGAGCAACCTGGGAAGGCTTTACGTTGACCCTCCAGAGGAGTTCTGTTGCCAGCTTTATCTCTGTCAAGTTTGTGTGGCCTTGAACAATGGAGCCGCTAGAAATGGTGTTTTCAAGTCAGTATCCAAATGTGCAAGCTACGATTCTGGAAGTTTTTTACATTGGATTATTGCTGTCCCAAACGCCATGTAAATCGTAAGTCATCTGTGGAAGATAAATAAGTGTCAAGTCCATTATACCATGGAAGAGGGATGCAATCACCAAGTTCATCCAGTCTGCATACTTCAGCATGCCTGGCAAGTCAAACCATCGCATGTACCAGTACGAAGAGGGGGCAGTGAAACTGATACCCAAATGTCTACCGGAGCCGTCAAATGTGCTGCGTAATGTTTTCAGTAGTTCAACATAGTTGTGAGTGTCGTCTTTGGTACCACCTCGATCCGGGGCGCCAGGATATTCCCTTAAATCACCAGTTAATTCAGGTTCAATGTAGATGAATTATAGCAGTGAAGCGAGCCTTCATACCAATCGATGTCAACACCATCAAATCCGTATTGATTCAAGAAGGCAAGAAGTTTATTTGCAAAAGTTTGCCTGTTGGACGCACTGCGAGCAATATTGCCAAATACCGGTTGTGTGTCTGTATCGTTATCCGAGAAGGTCCAACCGCCGATACTCACAAAGAGCTTCAAATCGGGTCTGGCTGTCTTCAATTCTGAAAAGTCATCGAACAAGCTGGCCGGGGTTGCAACATCCATTGTCGTAATATCGAACGTTGAAGGCTCGATATATGCAAACGCGTAGTTCAGATGAGTAAGGGCATCCGCTACCGACTTCTAGTGAGCTCGAAAATGCACTTCTAGATTCCCCCTTCTGTTCAACTTACAGGGAAGGCCCTTTGGAGATAGTTGATGACATTTTGATCTGGCCGCCCAAGCCTCGTAGTAGCCAATTACTACGTGAATCAGTTATGGAATATGTCCGAGGTTTTAAATGATTCTTTACTTACCTTTTGACAATGAGTTATCCAAGCGAGATCCACCTGGAGGTTTCGGATATAGCACGCAGTTTGATTGACATTTGGAGTCACAAAATTCTGTCAATTGCGTATGAGTAGAGAGGCACATGAGCTGATAGCGCAATGACACCGATGGCTATACACTTACCCTTGGTTGTTCCACAGAAGCCATATTGCGAACAACTTCCCAATTTTAGGACGATATTAGTAAACAAACCGAGAGTCTTACATAGTCATTGATGTCACTCACCAAGTGTTGAGAGGGCATGTTTTATTCGCTGGATTAGCGAACATGCCACACTCCGCAGTCGCATCACAATTGCTCACACAGCCCTTACCACAGTAGGTAGGGCCATATCCACAGTAGCCACTTCCTTTTACATCTGTCAGTATTTAAGTTGACTATTACTCGATATTTGGTGGAAACGGACTCACCTCCACAACATGCACCGTTTTTACAAGGTTCTAAACGGAAGAGAGAGTCAAACACGGTTGGAGCATGTATAGTTTGCTAGGTAGCTTACTAGAAGCGCTGCAAGAATAGTCATCACGACGAAGCAGAGGGTGATCGATATCGCTGGCAAAGGTCTTCGCTTCAGTGTCCAACGCGGAAAAGTGCATCAATAAATCCGAGTTGGGGTTCTTTTGGGACCATCTTTCATGGCTATGGGCATCTTTCGCAAGAGCACACACAAGGAAGGACAGCAGCCCGGTATAGAAAAGCAACATTCTGAGAATTTTTCGGGAAATGTATCTTTCGATGGGAAAAGGGCAATTGGACATGTATGGAAATACACAACTCATAAAGAGCCATCTTTAAATAGTTCTTCATCCCGATTGTTCCGGGAACGAATTCACTGTCAGTGACAACGTACAACCCCAACTGAGAATCTAGATTTATCATGTTTCATTTTAAGGCTAATAAGTGTAACCATTAGGCTGTGCGTAAAACATGTACCACTGTGAAATCAGCAATGCGAAAAGATAAGGAAATAGGTCGATAACCACAGCTCACCGATAGAACCGAGCAAGTAATCCTCGGTATATACTTATGGTTCTCTATCATGAAGTGTTTTCAAGAGTTCCCCTGCAAAACTCCTTCCCGCAATATAATGTCAAAGCCAGGCATGTGCCTCCTCTCCAGTGGTTTCAGATATCATGATAAGTCCCTTCTATGGATATACACCGCTTATGCCTTGTATCCCATACTAGTCCTATGGTACATTGGAAGTTGGAGAAGGACAATGGCTATGTTTGAACAATCTAATGAGACATTTCATCAGCTATATGTTTCACCTGTCCTACAACTTCCTGGCAAGATAGTATTGACTCTATCGGCTATCCTATTCAAACTTTTCACCATCACCGCAAACTTACAACTGTCCTAGATTTTCTGCTTTAAGGTACATTGGAATAATAGGAAATGTTACAGAAACGATTGTTTCTTGTTACGTGAGGCGGATTGTTACACAGCGACTGTACCACTTCGTTAGGTGCACACTTGATAAGTCGATAAGTTGCCCTTCAAAACCTCCTCCCTAAAAGCTGGCAAACATGTCGGTCGACAAAACTTCTCAACGTCCAAGGTTCAATTAAATATAGTGAGAATCGGCAGAAAATAACCTCTACCACCATATTCAGCTCATAACGAAGGTTGAATATATCCCCTATCAGTGCATGAACATTATGGCTCAGGTGCACCTCCTATGCTGGGTTCTTCTGGCAGCCTCTGTCGTAAGTCAGCAAATTCCTGGGTCTTTGTATGATCATGAAACCTTGGGATTGAGTGATTCTTGTTTCAATGCTGTCAACACTACAGTATCGTCCTGTCCTGCTTGGTTACCTGCCTACATTGGGTTTGAGTAAGTCGCTCGCCTTCAGCATGAACTTGCCTCGTGTTGATTTAAACATTCTAATAATCCAAAAGGCGCCCGACTGTGGCGATTCTTGACAGTGTTCAACTCAACGACTTATGTAACTCTACTTGTCGCAGTGATCTTGCACAAGTTCGGAAACAGATCCAGAGTGCCTGCACCTCACCAAATGATGTTATGGTACCAGTATCTATTGCTTATCCAGGTATTTGCATTCACTGTCCGAGTGTACCTATGGAATAACCAATCAAAACCCCTCTAGCAACGTACATAGTTGATCGTTATCTCTATGCCACGAGTCTCTCCTGCTTGACGGATCCGTATGTCAGAGCTTGCTAGAGTGTCCATTCAAAGAAGATATGCTGATACTAGCATAGATCAAGCGGCAAGTACTGCGATCTCTTAGTCACAGAGTATGCAAACAGTGGCAATGAGTACAGTGCAGCTCAACAGTGCTCCCCCTGTGAATTGAAATATAGTCAAATCCAACTTGAGTCACCCTTTGGCTACGATGAAGATGAGGCCAGCTACTTTTCTTCCATGACTTCCAGTTGCAGTGCTACAGGCTATGCCTATGCCAGTCCCACTGAGTACGGGCTGAATGCCACAACCTCTACAACATCAGCTACCCCAACATGCACTTCATCGACTTACAGTGTCAGGGCTACCGATACTTGTGTGACTATTTCAGGAGCAAACCATGTTTCAACCTATGCCCTGATCCAAGAGAATAACTTGGACATTACTTGTTCTGAATTGTATGAGAATCGGACGATTTGCCTCCCACCATCTTGTAGGACGTTTCAGCTGCAAATGACGGACACCTGTGACTCTTTAACAAGAGACTTGCACATGACAAAAGCCCAGCTGCTAGCTTGGAATCCGATGCTTGATTCTGGTTGCTGGAATCTCGCCTCATGGAGAGGCTGGTATCTTTGTGCCAGGTAAGGAACAATGAACTGGTATCTAGTAGAAGAAATCCTGATATCATATTTGTCATAGCTCGATGACTGGAATTGCTACGGTGAAAGTAGGCAGCAATGCTACAACGGCGGCACCGGTGCCTCAAGACGCCCAAGCTCAATCCAACAAGTATTGCAGCCAGTGGTATGAGGTATATATACCCGTGCACTACTCTGCTTCGCTGTAGCCACCGCCACACTAACTCATTAATGTCAAGGTCCAATCCGGAGACTACTGTGCGGCCATCTCACTTAAATTTAAAATATCATTGGACGACTTCTACTTTCTCAACCCACAGGTGGACAGAAATTGCACCAATCTGTGGCTGGCAACTTCGTATTGTGTCCGAGCCGTGGGCGATATTGAGACCTATTCTGGATATCCAATATCAACTGCCCCCTATACTTTCACCAAGCCACCAGATGCCACCTTTACACCGGTTCCTATCGCTCCGCCTCCTCTGAATCCATATGCGCCGGGAACTCTTGCCAATTGTACTTTGTACGGGAATGCATTTACCGGTGATGGGACGTCTCTTAATTCATGTAAGATGTGGGCATCGGACTACAAAGTCGATGTAGCCAGCTTCATAGCCTGGAACCCTAGTCTGTCTACAACGAACTGTTTTCTACAGGCAGGCTACAGCTACTGTTTGGACTCCGGTGTTCCTCCTGGTGAGATTTTTGCTCCATTATGTTCATTGAAAAGCCCAAATCAGTAACACATGATGACCAGCTCCCCCGGTACCTGTATTCTACGACTGGTGCAGTCAACCAAACACTACCCTGATACCGTCCACCTCTACTCAGCCCTCAGGTTGTGACTGCTATATCCAGTTGCGAGCAGCCGATCAAAGTAAGTCCAGTCTTTAATTGTCACTCTAAAGGCATTGTGCGTTAATTTTTGAATAACTAGAAGTTTTTAAATGCTCGCAATTTCCTGACCTGTTCAATATCACTGTCCCCGATCTCACGACATTAAATCCTTGGATCGGGCCAGATTGTGATACTGGTTTGTGGAGCAAGATGTCTACTTATGGCTTCGAACAACTGTGTGTTCATAAGAAGCAATGATAAATATCTTGTCCAGTAGTAGTGGGAAGAGACGTTGTGAACGTTTTGAATAAGTAAGGATTGGATTGCCCCCATGTTACATGACTTTGACCTCGAAACGCAACGAATTTGGGAGTTAGTTAATCGGCTATAAATTTCTTCGCATTCAAGTTACCCACTAAAACAATTGAAACATCTTCTGTCTCGCATATATTTCCATGGTACCCTCACATCAACCCTCACATCAACACAACTTTCTTCATTGTCCAACACCGACTTTCCATACAATTATCGACACCCCAGTCGCAATTACTGATGCGAATATCACAAACGGCATCATGGACGTGCTCAGCATTGCCGTGCTCGTTAATATAGCGAAAATTCCACCGGCCGGCGTAAGTCTGCCGAGCATGAAAGACTGAAATGCGGCTCCAATCGAGCCTATGGCTACTTAGCATTAGCATTAATCAGTACATAGCATGACTGAACTTACCAGCAACAATTCCACTAGGTCCAAATCCAAGACTCATCACAATCATCGTGACCACGGTGAAAGTGATCCACCAAGCAGTAATAACCGCGAGGATATCTAATCCTGTCAGTCAAGCTCAATGAGCGGAGTCATCAATACATGTAAACATAAGTCCCCACCCGGCCGTGAGAGCCTCTGCGAAAATTGATACCAGGTAACTCTCAGGCTTGATATAAAATCCATGATAAGTTGGTGGATACTCCCAGTTAGACGCTTGAAATTGGCAAATTTGAAAAGTCCATCGGGGGAGCCAGTCAGGCAGTAGATTGGCTAATCTCCGTCGGCTGTAACGTGACGACGGATGAATCAATTGCAAGCATAGAAATCACAGATACCTGTTACGAAGACGAACAAGACAAACCAGGTAAGAAATGCTTCTGCATTGCGACCGCTTAAATAAGATCTGCTTTCTGTGGCACGATATATGAGGCTGTCCTTAGGCGGATTTACCAGTTCTGGGGAGCACAGAGTCCTTGTTCAATTTGGACTCGCACGTAAGCATCATCTGGCACAGTATTATGTATGATACTTATGTGGCTGTGTGCGGGATTGATTATCATTGTTTGATCGGTCCGTTCCTGGGCAGCACGGACATTACCTACGCATTTTCCAATGGCGATACATAACCGGTGAGGTCGGATCCCTTCTAGCAATAGCTCGAGGCAAATATTTACGATCAGCTAAGTATGCATATATAGTAAAATATAGTAGGCATTCACGCCGTAATCTCCTACAAATGTGCGAGTCACTGCCAATCATGGACGCCGTCTTACTGCCGAGCCATCCCTTCAGGCTTGTTCCTTTACATCGTTTTTGGGTGCACCACAACTGAATTTAATGAGAAGGAATGCATTGGTCGTTGAAGTTCTATTTAGAACGCGAAGGAAGAATTGTTTTATAATGAATTCGGAAGCCAACCGCTCTTGAAAAGATTGATATGTCTTCTGGATCAGTCAGATCCAGGGATCCATTTATCAATGTGATAAATTACTTTACCTAGGTATGATGTTGAGTCTGGTGAAGTCAATTGATGCGCTAAAGATAACAGTCGAACCTCAATGTTGATTCGATGTTTAGATTCCCGAAAATCAATCTTCAATAGCCACCTGCGATAGGCATATTCCACTCTAGGACATTCTTTTCCCCCAAGCGGCGTAATATGCCTTGTCAGCTCCGGTACTATTTGCCTCCTCGACAATTCGTGGTCTTAACTCCTCGAGTTTAGCCGGAGTCACGGGCCAGTCATTTAGACCTGGAGATTCTGTTAGAAATAACGGTCTGTGACATGTTAAACACAAGACAGAGGAGATATACTACGAACCTTCGAGTTTAGGTTTCAATGTGTCGACCATCTTCATCAAATTGTAGACACCATCTTTACTAAGCTCTTCGGTTTCGGCACCCTTGCCTAACTTCGCAACAACTTCTTTACTGCCAATATGCGACAGCCTACCAGAGCTCTCCAACAATGGCTTGATTCTCAATCCAGCACTTGTATCCTGACCTTTGCTCTCGAGCATGTGGGCCATAGATTTGAAAAGAATCGTACTGGGTTTGTCATTTTTGAGAATCTTACCTGATGACAACGTGCTGTCGACTAGCTGAATCCATCCACCGGGCTTGACGAGGCCAATCAGCCTGTCAATAGCGATACGTGCCTCTTCGGGATCTTTCAATCCTGCAACACAGAATCGCATATGTACTAGATCAAACGAGTTTTGCCAGGAGGCTGGCCATGGATCTTTATACGAGTGTATAGACAGAGTCATGTTTTTGGGCTTTGGGAAAGAGTCTGATGGAAATGAACCGATGTCTGTTCCAATGAGTGCTGCGGAAGGATCGAGTTGTTTTGACAGGTCATATAGCCAATAACCGTCTGCGGTTCCACAATCAAGTACTCGAAGGTTAGGCTGCTTGAAGTTGATAGGAGCGAATACCAGTCCACCGAGCGCCGCTTTTGACACGTTATGTTGTGCACGAAGGCGAGATGCCGCGGCCATGGTTCGGTCACCAGGATAGATATCGTTTGAAGTTGCAGAACTGGTTGTATCTGAGCGTCGAGCTAGTTGAACAGGCACCACAAATCGCTTCGGTGTGCCGGCAAGTTCGAGCTTAAGAACACATATTTAATTAGCTGCGTAAAGCGTATCCACATGGGATTCACGTACCTTGAATTGACCCATGACTGATGCAACTACCTTAAAAAGCTCCAAGTGCGTGAAACTCTTCCCAATGCATGCTCTTGATCCTTGGCTGAATGTCAAATCGGCCTTGTCCATATAGGTTCGGCGAGCCTTGAAGGCATCTTCAGTCTCTCCTTTGGCTCTCATCCAACGTTCGGGCCTGAAGACGTGAGGTTCTTCACCAAATGCTGAACAAACGCGGATAGACGGACTGCTCATGGCGAGGTCGTAGCCTGCCGGGATAAAGCGTCCATCATGGAGAGTAGTACCATTGGGTCCTACTTTTCGTTCAATTGCAATATCTCCTCCATGATGTACTCGGTATCCTTCGCGGATAACTCCTTCTAGATATGGCATGTTGACGGTATCTTCTAGCGAAACTGGGAAATCCTTGGTATTCTTTACAATTTCTTCATAAAGGCGATCTTGCTCCAGTGGATGCTGTGCCAACCAAGACAAAACGCAGTCGAGCACGCGTGACGGGCTGAGAGATCCAGCCAAGGAGTTGGTGGCACAATACAGACGGATTTGTGTATCATCAACCACGTCTGGGTACCTGGACTTTGCATCCACGAAATGTTGTAAGAGCGTTCTTTTAGGGACCTCGTCTGGGGTGGGCTTTTCGACCTCTTGTCGGATACGCTGAACTGCGAAACGGAAGAATGGGGATTCTTTGTGTTTTTTGAATGCCACGACGATAGGGTTTGTGCGTATAACATAGTCCAAGGCTGGCCATTGAGTAAGCTATCAATTGTAAGCTCATGTGATTGTTTTCATTCTTTGGGATTCGAGCACATACCACTCGAACATAGGCGACGTGTTTCACTTGATTTGCAATCAAATCATACATGTCCTTAGCATTATCGAGGAAACCCAATGGAGCACCAAAAGTAATGTTCATGATTGTATCGTATGCAACTATTTTACAGGTCAATACGGTTAGAAGAAATTCAACATCGTCGCCGTTTTTCATATCTGCGCGAAGACTCACAAAAGTGACACCATTCAGTAACATTGATGACGGTTTTGCTGCGAGCTTTTTCATCGAATATGGTTGTCAATTTGTTGATCATGTCATCGATTGCTGGTTCGTAAAGCTTCAGACTGGACAATGAATAGGCGCCCTGAATTGGGCGACGGTACGAGGCATGTTTCTGCTCATTTCGAATACCCACAATTGATGTGGGCTTTCCAGGTTGCATGAAGGCATTGACTGAGTCCGTCTTTTCAAGTCTGTCTTTGAATCCAAGAACAACTGGAATACCAGCAGGGTCATTGATGAAGACGGTTTGTGGTCCTACACGAACCACATCTCCATATTTCTTGTGGATGACCTCGTGGTATGTGATACCTCCTGGGCGCTCACTGTACACCCAAGCCAAGTAGCAACGCCATGCATTCGTGTATCTAGCAATCCATGGGCCTGGGATATCGCTCAGTGCACGGTGCTTGATCTCGAGGTACGCGATACGAGCGATAACAGTAAAAAAAAGGACTAACAGAGTGCCTTGGAGTAAAGAAGCCTGGGGAATATAATCTGCAATCATCTTGTCCGTGATGTCTTTTGGCAGAGAGACATAATTTGTAGCCTTATGTAGCTGTAAACCAGTTGAAGTTGTAGATAATAAATCAATGCTACCTAGGTATGAAGGGGCTTGCTGGTGTGCTTCAAGGACTAATGAGAGACATGTGACTTTTGACGAAAACAGATATCCAGCATTACTTCACTTACAGAAACATTTTAAGCTACTTGACCGCACTTACTCCAGTACCTAGAGACATTACGGTATTTGTTAATCTTACAATGATCATAAAATTACCGTGTAGCTCTTCTTGCCCTTTGAGTCCGCATCGCAATATCATGTCCGACAGCGGAGAAAATACAACGATAAGCATTTGTTTACCCCTCATTCGCTCTTTTGTGGAGGGTGACAGGCATCGGATAATTGT
The DNA here is from genome assembly GCA_023626215.1 of Talaromyces sp. PL2406. Taxonomy (NCBI): domain Eukaryota; kingdom Fungi; phylum Ascomycota; class Eurotiomycetes; order Eurotiales; family Trichocomaceae; genus Talaromyces; species Talaromyces sp. PL2406. The sequence goes on along the minus strand of JAMAGL010000020.1, from coordinate 307,957 downwards.
GTGTCAGCCAAAATATAACTAGACAGCGGAACTGTAACGTTTCAGGGTACCGTTTATTGTACGGTATGGAAATACCAGTACATGCATCGTAATGTGGTTCGAAAGATCCTACTAGGCAACTTTGCTTGTATCATCACAATCAGACTGTGGGAGGATTTTCAAGGGTTCCGGATGAGGAACTCTTCTTTGTTCATCAACATTATGTCTATTCATTTGCATATGTCAATCGCACGCATTTAATTCGAACCGGCATATCGAGTCACGTAGCTTTACAAGATGTATCTTTCTTGCTGTCGATGCATCTACGGGGGATTTTATTCCGAAAGGCTCATATTTTGTGACTGGCCTTGATCATTTTGCCCCTTTTTCTTTTTCTGTGTTTAAGTGTCATCAAATGATGTTTCCTAAGATCGAGAAATAGATTACATTTCATTGATCATAGAATATCTCACATCCGATATAAGTAGTAGTAAAGCGTGCCGAGAACGGCGACAGTTGCTGCTACATTGAGTCCTCTGCTTGTGATACTTGATGATTTCCGCCGTTGATCATCAATACTCTCTCCTCGTTTAAATTTAGCTTTGAGTTTCAAGCTCTTCGGAGTTTCCGTTGCATTGAATGGAGGATAGCGGAATGTCAAAGCCCGCTCAAGCCAACTTGGAGAATGCATAACTGTCCTTAAATGGGTAAAACTGTTAAATCCGTAGGGGCCATGATAGTATCCGTAGCCACTGGATCCGACACCGCCGAAAGGCGCACCAGAAAACCCAGCGTGTAGAATCACGTCGTTGATAGTGACTCCACCGCTATTGGTATTATCGAGAACTATATGTCTCAATTAGCACTCATACATCAGGTAGTACGTCTCCTTACGACAAGATAACTTACTTTCTTGGATCTCTCGTTTGTCGTTACTGAATACATACATGGCCAAAGGGTGCCCCTTTCTATTGTAAAGTTAGTGGCGATTTCATCGGAAGATGTCGAAGGAACTTACTGTTTGGTTGCAGTATAGGCACTTCGGGCATCGCTTTTTATAACGGGACAGATAGGTCCAAATATTTCATCTTGTAGTAGAGAATCTATTAGAGCGTTAGCATAACAGTAGGCATTGGAAGGCATAGATTTCAATTCATGAAACGGGCATAGTAACAATAAGTGGGGGGGGGGGGGGGGGATATTACCATTCATATCGACGCCCACTACTACAGTTGGCTCTAGTCTGCGCGTTTCACGGTTCCCACCACCACCACAAAAGAGGTTGCCTCCGGTGTTGCGAATCAGAGCTGACAAACGATCGAAATGACTCTGGTTCACGATTGCAGTATCAATAGTCGATTGGCCATTTAAGAAAGTATGAATCCAATGTTGGAGACGCTCTGTGAACTTATCATAGACAGAGGGATCCACAAAGACGTGGTTAACTGATAGACATATTTGACCAGAATTGAGGAATTTGGAAAAAGCTACACACTTTGCAGCTCGATCAATGTCTGCTGATTTGCAAATGATAGCCGGACATTGACCACCCAGTTCTAACGTTACTGGAGTCAGATGCTTCGCAGCCGCAGCACTCACAATACGACCAATAGTTGCGGACCCTGTGAAGAAGATGTGATTGAACTGCAGTTCGAGCAGCGAAGTTGTTTCTGCCACACCACCACAGACTACACCAATGGCGGTTTGGTCGAGATATTTGGGCGCCAGTCGTTTGAGGAGAACTTGGCTGCTTGGAATAAGCTCCGAAGGCTTGATAATTGCGCAGCAACCCGCTGTTATTGCTGCGATGAGCGGCTGCAGGACGAGAAGTAATGGGAAATTCCAAGCACCGATGATAAGGACTACACCTAGGGGCTCTTTCCGTATCCGTGCCAAACGGAGTTGTTTGGCTACAAAAGTGTCTCCCAAAGGTTCATCCGCTGCCCATTTATCGATATGCTCGAGATGGTACAAAATGTCTTTTCGGGCTCCAGCAAAGTCGGTGATCATTGACTCAATATTTGACCGGTTTAGATCTTCTTTCATTGCAGCCATAAATTCTTTCTCGTTGTCTTCGAGCATCCACCAAAGTTGCTTGAGCTGCCATTTTCGCCAAGCTAGCTCCTTTGTTTTTCCAGACTGGAAGGTGCTCACAAGGCAGCTGTGCAGGTCATGTATATCCTCAACATTGTCGTATTGGACTTTCGCAGGGGACATGTTGATGAGACCTCTCTTCTGACGGTCCAATGACGACAATCGATTCAAGATATGAGATTTGGATGAAGGATGCTTCGGACCTTCCATGCATTCACGCTGTTTCGTCCGGTACCGATAACGGCCGGGAATATTCCACGCTACGAATTGTTGGTTTCGTTTCAGTATCATATCACAGAGTTACGCGGAGATACACCGTCGTAACTTACCGTACAGACCCACATGTATTGAAACGAAACGCAAATATGATACATAAATACGGCTAATGCAATGCATGGCATGAATAAGCATGTTTATCAGCCCAGTAATCTTCCCCGCATAAACTATATTTATTCTCCAACCTTAATCCACCAGGAAACTTCCCGTTGTGACCTAATATCATATCCCGATCATCCCATTGGATGACATGCACTGATATCCCTTGGTTGCTTTTTCAGCTCACTGCTTGTTTAGTCAAGCTTCTGCAGAACCTGCAACAAATAAGGCTATGTGCATCGTACCCCTCACTAGTCGACCCCTCGTAACACGCATTACATCCTTCCAAAGTCTAAATTATGTAGCTAGCTCGTATATTCAATCATTCGTATAATGAAAATATGTCAAGTTCACACCGAGACCAGATGGGGCCAGCATTGAGTCCTTCGTGAGCCAAACTTTGCGGTATTAATTCAACCTACCGAGCGCTGAGCATCCAGATTACATACATCATGGCTTCTGCTCATGTAACCGTCGAATGTAACTTTTTGTTTTTCTAAGCTTATTTCCCTTCCTTCATCCCACTTTTTAGTGTCGTTTCAGGTACTCGAGGGTACGAATATAGTAGCTTGGTATCCCCTGCGTACGATAGGTTGGAACTTGTACCACTACATTCCTAGATCAGCACCAGTCGAAGTTGAACGACATGTCTAATGACACCACTACAACGGCTTTTGCAGGAACAGCATATTCTTCACGTTTTCTTTCCGTGGGCGGGGTTGTGAATTTCCGTGAACTGGGCGGTTACCCATGCGGTGCTGTCCCTGCTGCTCCTGCCTCAAACGGCTCACCGGACAACGCACCTCAAGTGAGCCACTCGTCCATTCGGCCTAGATTTCTCTTTCGATCGGCACAGCCGTCTCAGATTACCCCGGCCGGTATTGAGACATTGACCCACGAGCTTGGCATCCAGGCAATTTTTGACTTTCGTTCCCAGACAGAAATTCAGCTTGTCACCACTCGCTATCCTGATTCGCTACTCGAGATACCTGGCACGACTCGCTATTCCGTGCCCGTATTCTCTGAGGGCGACTATTCCCCGGCGTCATTAGTCAAGAAGTACGGAGTGTCCTCCGATACTGCAGCTGATTCCACTTCCTCCTCAAGTGCCAAGCCTACAGGATTCGTCCACGCATATGAGGCCATCGCACGCAGTGCAGCAGAAAACGGCAGTTTTCGTAAAATAACGGGCCACATTATACAACATCCGGACCGACCGATCCTGTTTCACTGTACACTGGGAAAAGATCGAACCGGCGTGTTTGCAGCATTATTATTGAGCCTTTGCGGGGTACCAAACGAGGTGATAGTCGAAGACTATGCTATGACTACTGAGGGATTTGGAGTCTGGCGGGAACATCTAATTCAACGCTTGTTACAAAGAAAGGATGCAGCTACGCGCGAGGATGCCGAAGCCATTATTGCCAGCCATCCGGAGATTATGAAGGCCTTTCTAGAAGATGTGGTAGCAGCCAAGTTCGGGGGTGCTCGAAATTACTTTATCCAGTATTGTGGATTGACCGAAGCCGTGGTTGATAAGTTAATTCATACACTGGTCATTACGAATTGAGTTTAGGAACAAAGCAAATGGACATTTGAGCTTAGTAGATAGACAGTTTCCATAGAAAGTTGCATTGTCTATATGTATATGTGGTATTGATAATCTTAAAACTCAATGAAAAGTGCCTCCACCTCAAAATAAGATAGTTCTAGCGTCATGTAAATGATCTCGATCGACTCTCTAGTGTGTAGGTACATCATAGCTCTAGGGACATGCGAGCGAGCATCTTTCGAATGCCGATGTTCTCTTCCAGGCCTTGCTTCTCCAATCCCTGGATGGTATCAATTGCCTCCGTCTTCAGTTTTCTGACGACCCCACGGGTATACTCAAATGAGTTTGTGCTTTCCATATATGAAAGAGCATAGCGTTTAATGTCGTCTTCACGTGGCTTTTGCTTCAAGATGTTGATTAGCTGTCGATTGCCAGGGTTGGCTCGGATGCTGTGGATAATGGGAAAAGAGAATTTGCCCTCTGTCAAATCCTCACACAACCCTTTGTTATCTGTATAGGCCGTGGATTTCAGATTCAAGTAATCGTCACAAATCTGGAAGATGATGCCAAGTAGTCGGACAAGTGGTACAAAGTCGACTCGGACGGTGGATTCAGCTTGCATCAATTGAATAGCAAGGGAAAATAGACCTCCGGTCTTGTTTGCGACCATGTCAAGGTACTGCTCTTCGGTTGGGCACATGAGAGAGTCCCTCCAGAAGAGTTCCATACCTTGGCCACGATGGAGATCAATCAAAGAATCAACATAGATACTGATAGCTTTCGGATTCTGCAACTTCTGAACCTCCCTAAGGGCTAGGAAGTAGACATAGTTTCCCGAGTTCATTGCTTGCGCCGTGCCAAAGATGCTGTGCGCTACAGGCTGCCCGCGGCGGAGTATCGAATCATCCTGAATATCATCTATTAAGAGTGAGGCTGTATGCAACATCGATATCACCTTGATAATAACATCCAAGCTCTCTGCTGGGACTTTGAGCCATGTGTTGAAAGCTTGAATCAATTGTGATCGCATGTTCTTGCCCGGCAGGCTCTCCAAGTAGTCAAATGGACCGAGAAGAATTTGTTCTTCATCGGCTGTCCAATCACTGCGCTGATAGTAACTGTCGGAGTGATCTGTATGAATGGACATAGCATCTCCATTAGAAATGCCATTTGATAGAGGAGCCTCGTGATTTGTACCATTGACGGGGTAGCCATTTGTTTCTGTGATTGTATGAGATTTTTCTACCTGGCCATTTGTTTCGTGAGGCAAATCTAAGTGACCATTCGTGCCGTTGGCGCCATTGGTCTCTTTGATTTCATGCGTGCCATTGATTCCATTCGTCTCGTGAGTACCGTTGATACCGTTGGTACCGTTCACTTCAAGCTTGTCGTTGACACCATTCGCTTGCTCGAATCCATTTGCGGGAACATCATTGATGCCAGGGGTTGCTTCTGCCTTTTCCTCGGGTAAGTCAGATGCCCGTTTGAGAGCAGCCAAAATGTATGCTTCCGAAAGAACTTCTGATTTATATGTGACTTTCTCAACCCAAAGCCATTCTGAATCAGACCGAGTATTCTTTTCAGATAGGAATACACAGCCATTCTCAATGGCGATCTTGATATCACTTTGCAATAACTCAGTGACTTCATCGAAGTAGATGGCATAAGTGAGTATCAACACCGCATAGGCAGTCTCTTCTTTCGAAGCTCGGGTGCCCCAAGAGCCTCCTGGCTTTTGGTCTTTAATCACGGTAGAAGCTATCCTGAGTAGCAGACTGATTAAGCTTTTGCTGATAAAATCATCGCTCAATGTTGTTAATTTATAAGTCTTCTGAAGAGTGGTCAACCGCGTGATAGCTTGTGTCATGAGCATCCATGAATAGTATGGCGATAGATTCTGTATCCAATAGTTAGTCATCTTGGGTAACAATTATCAAGAAAGGGTTCTCAGTTATTGAACCTACCCATTTATCCCGAACGTCCAGTTCTGACTCTGTGAATTGCTTATAGAGGAACTTTATAGCTTTTTCGATCTGAGCGCTATAAAGTGACGGCTCGTGACTGTATAGCAAGGCAAGAAGAACGTTACAATTAGCCGAGAAGCTAGGATTGCGCTCCTGGGAGTAGGTCTTGAAGTGACTTTCTTCTTCAAATTCCTTTAGCATCGCGTCGACTGAGACTGGTTGATTCAAAAGATTGAGCACCAATATTGTGGTAGCGGTATCATCTGCATCAGCGCCAACAAACGGAGTGAAGCCGAGAATCCCTTTTTCGGCAACATATACATCGTGCAAATATGATCTGATCTTTTCGATATAAGGTGCAGATTTGAGATCATATCCGACCTTGAGTAGAGTTGATAGAGGCCAAACACTTTCAAAGATGGTAGAAGGAAAGGCGCTTGGAACACCTCCGGAGCCTTGTCCAGATGCATGAGAAATGACGTGGCGGAGGTAATCCTCACATTCAGTATCCCATTGCGTCGCATGCATTATGTATGCGGCTGTGGATGATGGAGATGCCATAAAGGAACCGTTGACTTTGTGGTGACTGACTTTATCAAACTCAATGGCTCCTATGAACGCTTCCAGGGAATGCAAAGCTGTTACCTTGATTGGAAGGTACAGATAATGTGCTTTGAACTTTGATAATTTCTCTTTCTCAATTTCAAGTAGACGTTCTCTGCCAGGAAAGGCAAAAGTGATGCCCTCTTCTTCGAGATACCGAAGTAGTGCTGGAACTAGGATCTCGAATCCCACATGTAGTGTGCTTTCAACATTCCACTCATTGAAAAGTTGTTGTAATGCATTTTGGGCCCTGTCAATGCGAACCAAAAGCTCCTCGGGGGTGAGAGATGTAATTTGATAGGGATTTGAAAGATGTCTCTTCAATGACAATAATGAGGCTGAGGTGTTTAGGATCGCATCGATCTCAGAGGCATACATTGCCCAACCACCGTCTTCGAGCTGATGCGAAAGAATATAGTCGAAGGATTCTGGGAACAGCCATATCTTTTTGTCGTCGATTGTCTTGCTAACCATAGAAACCCATGCGGTATCATAGATAGCAGGGCTCATGAATCCAAAACCACGGGGATCTTCGACTCTCTCCCCCAACTGCCGCACCAAAGCTGCTGCTGATTCTTGCAAATCCATTGGGATCATGATCTATTGTGAAGAATAAAGAAAAGATGTCACAATACTTCTCCTTGACGAACGAATGTCTATGTTGGGTCGGAATTACCGTCGTCCAAACCCGGGCAACGTAGCTCCTCGCCTGAGAAAATATTTTCGATTAAGATACGCCCCGATCTGTTCTTGTCTCTGCCTAGGTAAGCGTCCTATATTTTTCATAAAGACCCTGGAGTAATCTACTCCGATAGTCGCCATATCTGTCATCGAAATACAAAAATGTCAATTACACTAGTCGTATCAGCCCATGACTCGAAATCCGCAGACTAATGATAGTATATCCGGTGTGGATTCTCACAAGATAACTATTTACATGATAAAATCACAATTATACACCGAGTGAGATGAATCCGCCACCTGAAGTCATCATCATGTTGCAGCGAAAGTGAGGGGAGATCAGTCCACACAGCCCTAAGTCCAATCCCCCGCCGCCTTTCCTATCCACAAAATTGAGAGGCCTTGGGGCCATTTTGTTATATACACTATAGATCACACTAGTAAATTATTACACGCACGTAATATCCACTCATGTGTCTCACAGCAAATATGGAAATCGATGCAATATACCTGATAGTTATTACATTGGCTTACCTGAGTAGTAGCAGTCCCAGTTGAGCCATGTACATCATGAATGTCTCTCAGCCATTAATGATATCCTTCAATTACCCCGCTCACTTATCTTCAGAACTTCATTACATGTGAGTCTTCAGTATCATACTTGCGTTTCAGATTTGTAATTGATTTCGCGTCTCAACGCATACACATGATTAGTCTACATACACGTTATCGTTGAACTTGACTGTATCTGTGGTTGGAACCTAGACTCACCTCTTTAACTGCTCCTTGAGCCGCTATCGGAAGCCGCAGAAGAGACGTCAAACGAGGAAATCCCAGGAGCGACTTGCAATAAAGGGTGTATATGCCTGTATCATACAACGGTTCAGAGTTTTGACATAGTCCAACTCTTCGTTGTTGACCTGCAATTTTGCCCTTAATCGTCACTCCGTTGTTATATCAACATGGCTCCGACGATCAGTCTATCTACTCTGTCCATCGGGCAGGCAGCAGCCTTGCTGTCTGCAGGTGTAAGTGAAATCCCAGTGCCACGCCTGACTTGATTGTGGTTTGTGATTAATTCGTATACAGTTCCTCGCGTATGTAGTTGGTGTTGTGATATACAGAGTGTACTTCCACCCACTATCGAAGTACCCCGGTCCCAAGCTCGCAGCTGCTACTCGTCTGTGGTGGATGAAACAACAGCTGAGCGGTCGTTTCCCATTCATTGTTCACGAATTGCATCTCAAATATGGCGAGATTGTTCGGATAGCTCCCACCGAGCTCTCTTTCACTTCGGCAGATTCTTGGAAGGAGATTTATGGGTTCCGTAACGGTCTTCCTGAGAATCGCAAAGACCCAGGCGAAAACACAGATGCGGACAAGACTCACCCGACTATCATCAACGCTGATCGCAGAACACATGGTAGTTTGAGAAAGTTGTTGTCTAATGCCTTCTCAGACAAGGTTCTTAAGGGACAGGAGCCAGTCTTGTTGCACTACATTGATCTTCTCGTCACTCGCTTGCATGAAGTTGCAGACAAGGAGGAACCAGTGGATATCGTTCGATGGTTTAATGTAAGTATCCTTGTCTCAGGAGGAACTCTCCAATATTGAAAGATACTCGACACTAATCATCGCTTTATAGTACGTGACTTTCGATATCATCGGCCATCTCGCGTTCTACGAACCCTTCGACTGCCTCAAGAACGATGACTACCACCCTTGGATGTCCATGATCTTCAACGCTATTGTTTACGTTCACTACATTCGCACATTGCAACGTTTCATTGACGTTCGATCCATCATCTTGGCCATCATGCCCAAGAGGATCGTTGAACGTCGCAAATGGCATATTGGTCTCGTTGAAGAGAAGGTCAAGCGACGCAAGACTAGTCACCCAGACTACATTGATTTCATGAGCCACTTGCTCCAAGCTGAGGAGAAAGGCGACCTCACAATGCCAGATTTGGTAGCAAACGCCAACCTCATGGTTATTGCTGGAAGCGAAACCACTGCCACCATTCTGTCGGGTACGATCTACTACCTGTGCACTCACCCACGTGTGATGCAGAAGCTCCTTGACGAAGTTCGTACCTCGTTCAACTCAAGCGATGAGATCAACATTGCTCGTATCAGTCAACTCAAATATATCAATGCTGTCATTGACGAGTCGTTCCGTTTGTATCCTCCCGCTGCAGGCAGTCATCCTCGTATCACTCCACCAGAGGGTGCTAACATTCTCGGCGAGTGGCTCCCTGGTAATGTATGTGACCTGCTCTTGCATTCTCAAATCATACATTTTACTGATACCCTATATAGACATCCATGGGCATGGCACAGTATGCTGTCTTCCGCTCTCCATACAACTTCAAAGACCCCGAAATTTACCTACCTGAGCGGTGGTTGGACGACGAAGGACCATACAAGAACGATCGTCGTGAGGCTTTGCAACCATTTTCTTTCGGTCCACGGAACTGTATTGGTCGAAAGTACGTATCTATTTCCATCACCTTTATCCCAAACCTGTAATCGCAGTATGCTGACTGGATTCTGTTCTTACAGCTTGGCCAACATCGAAATGAGACTTATCCTCGCCAAGATGTTGTGGCATTTCGACTTCACCTTGATGCCTGAGTGCGCCAATTGGCCCAAGGATCAATATATTTACACATCGTGGGAGAAGATCCCACTCAAGGTTCATATCACCACCAGGGCTACAAAAGCTTGAAGTCACGATACAGCCCCAAGATAGTTTCTGCCAAATTTGGTAATGATTTTACGGTGTCCCTACCTGGTCGTCATTACTTAGGCGCGTCCAGGAATCAATTTCATCTTTTCCGACATTCCTTTTGCGCCCCTGGTAGGCATATCAGCTGTGCCTCGCCTCTACAAGTTTTTACGTACTCCAGCCTACTTGTATAACAAGGGGAAATAGGAGGTTCATTTTGCTTGATAGTTCAATACTAGCTGTTACAACTAGAAAAGGATTTCAACTTCCAACTTACTTCCCAAGCTAAATCCTTACCCCATCCACCCCGCCTACTCCGTAAGCACTCTGCTATCATGAGGTTATTTTTGCTCCACTATGACTAAAACTATTTTGTTGGCAAAAATATAATTACTTTACTATGTATGAATTGAATTTTGGAACCAAATCGAGGCAATTAATTAGAGTTAGAGTAGATCCGCATGCTCTAATGAGGAAATTCATGTCGAGCATGTACGAAGATAGACGCCCAGCTTGGCACGTCATCGAACCTAAATCCTCAATTATCCTCGCAATAATTCGCTGAAGGGAATTGTTTCTTTTAGCTTGGTATGTAACCACTTTCGAGTCATGAAACTTTCTGGCAAAATGCGTTCACGTATCATAAAAAACCTTGTCTTGTACGTACATACGCATATGTACGATAAGGTTTTGGGAGGATTTTCTTCTGCTTCTACAGGTTTGCCACGTCACTGAAGAAAGGGAAAGGCGAAATTCGTTCTCGAGTCTCGACGCGATGTAACACTCCACAAGAGGGAATAATAACAGGGGACGGCTTAACCATCTCAATTGAGGTTGGGCGTTAAAATTAGGTTTTACGATCCAAGATCCTTTTGTTGATGTTGTATTACGGTAATCGTACCATGTAATACTGTATGCGTATTGACGGCGTAATGATGTATTGTTACAATACAGTTTCGAATAGAACAATCGGAATGAATTTTGAGCAACATTGCGGGCATGTGAAGATTGTGCCCGAGTAGTTAGAGGAAGGAACAACAATTGTATGATCCAATAGCTCACTTGGTCCTTTGAAGAATTTCAGCAATCGCAGAAACGCCCGATCTCGAGATTCGTAACGTGTGGTCGCTGCGTCGTCAATCATGTCCACCGCAAAGCGTGCGGTGGCCAGCTGGGTTTTGCTGACCATTGCGCTCATGGTAATGTTCCCAGTGCAGGTTGCTTTATCAATCGCTGGTGTCACTATTCTGTTATCGACAATCATTCTCGGTTTTTATAAAATTTACCTGCGGCCTTTCTATTTCAGCCCACTGCGACATTTACCTGAGCCCAAGGTTAGCAAAGTTGGACCATGAATATGCCGTGGCCATAAATGGAAACAAGCGTCTAATTTTAATTTCGACTTAGGGGGGTACGATTTTCAATGGCCATGCAAAACTGGTTCCCAATGAGCGATCGGGCATGCCCCTCCAGGAATGGATCAACGAGGTTCCCAACGACGGTCTTATCCGATATCGTATGGTGTTCAACAAAGAGGTCGTCTTTGTGACAAGTCCGAAGGCACTGTCGGAGGTGCTTGTACAGAGAAACTATGACTTTTCGAAACCGTACAAGCTGCGACAGGGACTAGGCAGGATATTAGGAATTGGCCTGATTATCGCGGAGGGTGACGAGCATAAAGTATGTACTATCTCCGAGCTTTGGACAACAAATAATAGAAAACTAAGATACTGAAAGAAACAACGAAAAAACCTGATGCCCGCATTCTTGCACCGACACGTCAAGGACCTTTATCCGATCTTCTGGGAGAAATCTGCATCGTTGGCGGCCGAGCTCGAGGCGAATATTAAGCGCACCGGACAATCCAGCCAAGTTTTCGATGTTGCGGACTGGCTTGCTCGTACAACTCTGGACATCCTGGGTGCCGCAGGTCTTGGACGAGAATTTGACACACTGCACAACCCAGAAAACGAAATTGTCAGAGCCTATCGAGGAGTGTTCGAGCAAAAACCGCCAAAGGGAGCTCTTGGTATACTGATGTTCATTGCCAAACAACAGATCATGAACCTCTTGAATATCAAACAAAATGATAGCATTGCCGCCGCTACAAAAGTTTTGACGGATGTATCTCGCCGTCTGATTAAAGACAAAAGGGATGAAAAGGCACAGGACTCGAAAGAAAGCGTTGATAGATCAGCCAGGAGAGATATTCTATCTGTTGCTCTCGATTCAGGTAACTTCACAGACAACATGTTGGAAAATCATCTTTTGACCTTCCTCGCTGCTGGACATGAGACAACCGCTACTTCAATGACATGGGCAATATATGCGCTATGTTTGTATCCACAAGTGCAGCAAAGACTTCGTGAAGAAGTTCGTGCAAACCTCCCGATTGGAACAACTTCCAGCGCCAATGGCGTCACCGTCACTGCTGAATTGGTGGATGGTCTACCATATCTCCACGCCGTTTGCAATGAGGTTTTCCGTGTCTATCCACCCGCTGGTCTAACCAGAAGGGTAGCTGCGAAGGACACATCGATCATCGGTCAACACATACCAAAAGGTACGTCGATCGCGATTTCAATGCGTGCGGTCAACATTTCCAAGGAACTCTGGGGCGAAGATGCTTTTGTGTTCGATCCTGAACGATGGATGAAGCCAAATCAGGCCAATAGCGGCGGTGGCTTGACTAACTTTTCGTTCATGACATTTTTACATGGTAAGAGCTTGCACAAACAATTAATGTTCGTTCTGAGTAGGACTAATTTACATTCCAGGGCCACGTTCGTGTATCGGACAAGGATTTGCTCGTGGAGAGTTCGCATGCCTCCTTGCTGCCATCGTTGGAACTTTTGAAATGGAGCTTGAGGATAGCACAGCTGAATTGGTGATTGAGACGGGACTCACTTCCCGACCCAAGGATGGGCTAAGAGTACGATTGCGGCCGATTCTCGTGTAACGACTTTCGAATACGTTAATAGATCTACTAGAAATGATTTTAGAAAAAGTCGTGGCAAGCTTTCTGTTTAAAGCATTATCTTTAGACGGAATTAAGTGGCAACATAACATGCAGATAACTAGTACGGTGAAAAGAATACCACACATTCGTGCAACAAGTAGGAGAAATTTGGGGAATTACTCAGTTCTGAACTCAATATCACGAACAGTTTGGTACATATGGAATCTCACTCCAATGGTTTATGCGGATTCAGATCAGTCATAACATCTTTCCCAAACTCTTGCAATCCAATCCGAAGCCAGTCTGGAAGTGCTCGAGTGATAGGGGATATATAAGCCGAAGCTGGCAACATGATGTTTTGTGCTCGGCCACTCCACAAAATCTCGGCAATCGCAGAGCCGACATCTGAAGGTTGTAAAGCCTGTACTGAAGGCGGCAGTCTGATGCCTGTAAACATTTTGGTGCTCACAGCAGACGGTGCTACGCATGATATGCGCACTGCGGGAGCTTTGTAGACATGGCGTAGTTCGGTTTGAAGACCTTCGTAGATGGCCAGAGCGGCGGATTTGGTGGCTGCATAGTCGACTACCCCGGCCGTTGCGAGATGTCCTGTCTGCGAGGCAAGTATGACGAAGTGGCCGTGGTTCTTCTCGACGAGGGATGGTAAGAATGTCTTGATTGTCCATAGAAGCCCGAGACTGTTGACACCGAATGTTCTGAAAGCAGAGAACATCAGAAAATGGGAATAGTAAATTCTAGAAGCTGTACTTACAGCTCGATATCGCGTTTAGTGGCTTGCAGCAACGGCTTGCCGCGACAGATCCCTGCGTTTGCTACGACACATGTCGGTGCGCCAACCTCCCTGGCGCAAAGATGATCAGTAAGTTCATGCATATCAAATGCGCTAATCGTTCTAAGGGAATAGATCGACAAACCGGGTAACGGTGGCTGCAACAGCCTGGACTTCGTCGAAGTTTGTCAAATCACATCGATAGTAGTGCAGGTTTTTAGCTTGGATTGAATTAGCTTTAGATTGAAGAGCAAACGCTTGCCAGCAGGAATGTATCTCACGAGCTTCGCAAGTCAATGGCAATATATCTAGGACAACCACTTGAGTCCCTCTCAAAGCCAATTTTTGCGCAGCAGCAGCTCCTATGCCATTGGAACCTCCTGTAATGAGGATGATCTCTTTTCGCCAGTCGAATGCATCCGTAACACCGTTATTCAGCGCCCGATAACTCAAATAGCGGTTCAATCTGTATGCGATATATGGAAGACCCAACCAATAGGTAAGCTTCCAAGGTGATATTGGGAGCTGCTTTGCATACTGCTCGAAGAGGGCGGGCAGTTCAGATGCCACGATTTGTATTTTTTGCATTTGGAAGGCAATTGTGTCGATACAGATGAAGCTCCGAAAAGTCTGCTGAAGCCGGTTCAACTTCGCGTAGCAGAAATTTTCCAATGTACCTACGTAGCTAACGCAGAGCTACTCTTAGTTCCGGAATAGACGAGCTTCTGCACTCCGATAATAGCATCCGAACAGAATAGAATACAGTACAATAAACAGACAGAATGGAAACGACGTATTATCGAACGGTCTGGTAATCGTAAAATTACACGACCCACCGGGTCTGTAACCTTACGCACGTTACGGATTTCGATGTACGTAAAAGGAGAATGGGGTCAGTTTGATAAGAGACGAAATTGGATCAACACAGACGAATCAAAGTGCAATCTAGAATATTTCCTTCTGCGTGGGTCAGCTAAGGCAAGGTCAAACGGATAACTGAATTTGGATGTTGCATGGAAGTTCCGCGACATCGCGCAATGTTATGTATGCGTAATGATTTGTATTTGTAACGAAATCTATCGGACGGGCTCCGCGGGGTAAGATGATGCAAACAAAACAAACTCTGAGATAAGGACTCTGATAAGGGTTATTTCTGATTAGGGTTATAGATCACCGTCCTCCATAGTTTCTTGCGAGGTCATCTACCAGGTACAATCTGAGGTAGTATCTAGACAGCCTACTACAGCTATTTAAGCGTTAGCATAATACGAATAGTATTGTTGAGTTGACATAAAAAGCCGATCTACCCATCGCGTTCGCCCCACGTCTAATGATCGCTTTTGGGCCGACGGATGCGCAACCAGATTCTCTTAACTTGCAATGTGAGGATATTCTACTCTCTTCTCTGAAGGGGTCAAATGGAGCCAGCTTTCGCAGACTTCAATTATGGAACAAAATAGCTAACGATGTACACCACGTCTCATATCTCGATCACGTGTTCATTGGAACGAGCGGTCTCTGATATGTGGGAAAACAGCACTGGATAGGCTTCATGATCTAATGCAATCAAATGTGGTTTCCGCAAAAATAATGCTGTCGTAGCTCTATCCATGTTAGCTAAGATAATTTGAGTCACAGTTCAGCTGTCAAAGTCCAGTCGATGGGCGTTTGCAGGGCGTATTTTGAACTGGGCACCAGCGCCTAGCCACCACACTTTTTTTCATCGTGTTTGTCTTCTATCTTTTTTTTTTCTACTGGGCAATCGCGCTTTCAATTTTTCTTTATTGGCGAATCAGCTACTGTTTTTCTCTCTAGGCGGTAGCCTCTTGCATCCCAGTCCCATCTTGTCTTCTCTTCTCATCCTCCCCAGGAGTCCTTTCCTTCTTATTACTGACTCATGTCGACCAAACCAAAAACACCAAAAAAATTACAAAAATATCAGAAAATTATACAAAAAAAAGGTATGTACTTGTGTCAGGGTCTTCAGACATTCTTTGCCTATCACTCAGGAATCCTTGTGGCTTGATATGATTGTTGAGGGCTAACTGTGAGCAAAGAGTACAGCTTCACCCTGAATTTTGGCTAGCAAAGAGGCTATATATGCCCAGCAAGGGCATAGCTCTTTAAGATACATACAATAGACTGGTCTTACTATGGGCTGCACAGTCCAGGTTTCCATGAACTTCAACACTAGCCTGACTCCAATGTCCTGGTGATATGTATTTCCAAGTCTTAGGAGCCGTGGCAGTCGCTAATTTCATATAGGGCCTGATATATTACTATATGATCCTTTTTTTAGGAGGCTTTGAAAACTATAGTATGTGAGTGCACTCCACAGAACAGCGCTGTCAGTTGGGTCCTAATGTCAATGGGTTTTGGATGGGGGCCACATTGGCCCATCCAGGCGATCAAGCACCTAAGCTCAACTGGTACTTCAGAATTTGCTCCTAGATTCTACGAAGTCAATCGCCTTCTCGACCAAGTTGAACAACTGAAGCCTCCCAATGATCCAGCAATTACACTGAACGAAATGATGGACGACGATGATACATGAAGTATCTTACGCAAAGGAGGCAGATTGACCACCATCGAAGAGGTTGGACGTAGAAACTATTAGGTCCAGTTCAAACCAGACAGTGCTAGACCTAGGGTGCTGCAGTTACATCACCAAGGTACCTCCAAAACTTGATCATGGAGACTGAAATCCACAAGCTAATGTTTTAGTATTTCTATGTAGGCCGGCCTCGCACACTTTACATTACATTTTCTAAGGCAAGATCGTTGAGAGACGCAAGACCAGTCGAAATTCTAGCAGTCTCATGCCGCATAGACAACAGATACTATTCGGTTGGAGGAATCTGATTTATAGGTGGTTGGTTCTAGTATCAAGGGGTTTGTAGGCGCTCACCACTCAGTTCGTATCTTTGACCCAAGAGATCAATCAAGACCTCTAGCTACTAGCTGGACATTCCTCTCTCACATATAAATCATGGGACAATTGAGAACGTAGAGATGCTAAGATAAAACGCTAGAATATACAGGACTTGCTACATGTTAACTAAACCTGCATCCCTTAGGCCACATGGAACAGGACCCAATACAAAGCTTACTCAGAGCTAGTAATTCAAAGCCAGGATTGAGTAAACAATAGAACTGCTATGAGTAGCTTATGACTAGCTTTTAGATATTAGAGGTTCAGACTGGCAACACTGTGGTCCGCGTAAATGAAGTTTGTATGAAATTCAATAGGGTCCAGCGTGACAAGGTATATATGTAGAGTGGGCAAATAATGCGAAAGATTCATCAAGTCTACGCTTCTAGGAATCAGGCTTCTAAATGAACTTGCATATATAGTCAGTTATGACAACGGCTAAGGTCAATGTATTGATCTAGATCAGAGAGCGTAAACGAGGCGCCCATACACAAGAATAACAAGCATGGAGAAGAAGTAGGGAAGATGAAGCAAGAATCTGTCTCTCTAAAGACCCTTTTATATGCCCCTTTGTGCGCACTGTCTTCCTGTTTCGGCACTGCTGAGCAGTGAGTTTATTCCCAGAGCAGTATCGCCTAGGGTCCTAGTGACTGATAAGCTCCGTCGACCGTCCGTCGCGGTGCTCAACCAACCCTTGACCTAAGTCAGTCAGTACACTATATCATTAAATATGCAGGTAGACTTTGTTCAGAAGAAAAGAGAACTATAAGACTGATAGAATTGATAGAAGCGTTGGCACCATTGGCACCAATGGAACGATTGGAATTTACGGGGATTATGGAACCCATGGAAGTGTGGTTTTCTACCTGTAGGTAGTTGCTGTCACACATCGACTGGTGTGATCATGGATTCTAGAATTAGCTGTTTCGATTAACTGCCCCCCTCTGCTTGTGAGCTCGACTTGAGTTACCTCTGAGAACTACAGTGTCCTTTCTCCTTGGAGGTTTTACACACAGGTAACAGAACTGCCTTGAACCTCTAGTACATTTATTAGTAAAAGTCTAAGATTTCCCTCGAAGTGCTGGATTGTCAAATGTGTTACTGTTGTCGACTTACTGTTAATAAGTCCTCCAAGCATAATCGAGGACGAAAAGTCGAGCATTTTTATCTCCCCGGACGTCTCCGCTGTTCTCGCGCCGATCCAGGCGGATAATTGCTCCGGTGCGGGTAAGCTCTTAGCCGTCTCAATTTTAGTGCTTCAACCCTACAAAGTCCGCGTCTAATTGGTGGAGAGGCGGTGATCATTGAATTGAGGGGCTTGGGAGCATAACTTTGGACCCAGGACGTTGGTGCTGAGGTGTTAGATAGTTAGTCTCTTCCGGTGGCATCGAGTCAAGGTCATTCAGAGACACATAGGCTGCCGTATTGATCAAAAGACTGCGAAAGCCTTCTGAGCCGCTCCAGTGCGGTAAAAGCCGACATCACAGATTCTGGTTAAGTTATGTCACATTCATAGCTTATGTTGTCGACTTTGGTTGTCACGCCTCCATAACCGGCTTGGAGCAGTTCGTCGCGACGTTTTGCTTCGAATGGCGCGTGTAGAATGGCAAGTCGGGATCCTTGGTGTAGTAGTTTTTTGCCAGTTATTGATACAAGCTCTCCTGTGAACATACCTAATTAATCAATACCACTAATTCAAATCATATGATGTTCTTTCATATTAAAACGACTTGGTAAGATAACCAGCCTCTTGGCGGATGATCTTATATATGAAAACCTGGGAAGGTACATAGGGATATAACGTCGGTGCAAGTTGCCTTCAGCTTGATATAGTACTCAGTTTGTATCAAATTGCACCTGGCCCAACTCTTTGGTACTTACATATGAGAACAGTCGAGGCTGAAACCAACAATAGGTAATTGTTGCAACCTCGGAAGTTGCTAAAAGACGGCAATACAGGTATAAGCTGTAAAATTGTATATAACTAGATATCGTCTCAGCATCAGGACCCCCAACGCTCAGTCCGTCGTGTACTCAAGTATAAGACAGCCGCCAGATCTTCACATGATAGTTGTTTCTGAAGTCTGGCTCATTAACCGTCGCAGCTAACAACGTGCTGTCTGGAAAAAAGGCAATGCCGCAATTGGCAAGGAAATATCCCGGAAATTCCGCCGTTTGGGACCGTGAAGCCACGTCGAAAACCCAAATCTTACGGACTTCATGGGATGCGGCTGCCAGCAGTCGTCCATTGGGTGAGAAGGCGATACAGTCAATGGATGCCTGGCCAATAATGCGGGATTCGAACCCGGCTTTGTTTCTAAGTGCCAGTTCCACACTCGACGTTGATAGTCAGTAGCCCAGACACAATTCCCATCTGGTGAAAAGGCCAGCGACTCGACACAGGATGCTGTGAAGTCTGGCCCACTGAGATCCGTCCATCGCAGCGGGGAGCCACTAAATACGTCCCACAGCCGAATTGATCCCCGACTGTCGCCAGAGACAAGGAACTTGCCGTCTGGCGAGAAGGTGACGGCACAGAAGTAGTACCAGTGCCTGTCGGACCGGTGGGTTTCCTCCAGAGTCGTATACAACTTGTTGCTGAATGAAGTGGTCACCAGCTGCTGAGTAGCACGCCCAGTACTTTGGTTGGGACTGGGAGAGACTGCTGGTGGCGGACGAGGTACCGGGTGCTTCTCATTTTTCCTTTTCATTTTGCAACTTGAATTGATCAAGTAAACTAACTAGATCGCTTTTATTCTTGGCCAGTCAGCGATGGTTTTTCGGAGATTCTCATGGTCCAGTGCAGCTAAACGAATATCCTCCTGCAGCTCTTCCTTTTATCTTTTGAGAAGCTCTTACATCTGTTTCGCCTGGTGATCGGCACCCTCTCTTGCCCTCCGGGGTTCCTCGTTAAGCTGAGCCATGTCTTTCTACCACTTCTCAGACAGCTTGTCCACTTGGTCTGAGGTAACTTTCCCCTCGGACGTTTCTCCTAAGGGCAATTGTTGATCAACAGTTTCCTCCTGGATCTGTAGCGTGACTCCGTTGTTTTTCCTCAGCGGCTCTATGATGCGTATGTATGCATTGCGATCGTTATGGTCTTCGATATGTCCCACCGAAGCACCAAATGATATCATCTCGTTCCAGAATTTGTCCTTGAATATGTTCTCCCTTTTCATCCCCTCCGCCTTGTCCGCCAAACGATCCCACATCGTCGTGACAAGGGTAACATTCCGGAGAAGGCCGTCCTTTCCTGCCAACTGCTGCATCATTAGCAGGTTCTTTAGTGAGCTTCCCCCCAGATTATCCAGAATATTGTGAAGTAGTAGTTGGTGGTGTGCTACCAGCAGGGAGAATTAAATGATCCATTGCTAATAGCTAGGAGTTATTGTCTATTATAATTATCTATTCATTTCCCACTAGTTAAGCATTACAGCTTATAACTTGAGTAGGGTACTGGTTAAAGATACTCCTGGCGCTGTATCTGAAATAGTCCAATCATATCTTGCCAGATGTGATAGGGCGGGGACTTAGGACCTCCAAACCCATACTCATATGGCGCATCGCAGCCTTCACAATCTCGAGAACTATATCGACTTCTTCTAATGTTCTCGGCGTATAAATAAGCAGATACGTCGCCGGAATATCTACAATCTTCTCAAGCCGACCTCCCAAAGGCCTCCATCCAGACAAAGCATGGCGCTGACCCCAACCGGCCTCAATAACCTTTTTGGCGTCCGCCGGAGAAAGCACGACATGAAGGGAATGGTCACCCGTCTCGTGAATATGTGCAACTTCGCCTCCTGTTTGGAATGCCTCGCGTGCGCGAGGAATACTGTCCAGGAGCCACATGGCATCACTGTGTTTTTCGGCGTTTGAGGGTGCGATTTTGATTATGTGAGAGTTTTTGCTGGCTAGGGCGTAGAACGCTGCCACAAAATCCTGTTTATTTCCCAAGTCAGTCGACATTTGTATTGATGCGTTGAACTGACTGAAATGGACCTTTTGAATATCTTTACCAGCAATTTGATCAATTTGTCTTTGCGGAACAACGTGTGGACCAACGACTGGCGTCTCTCCATCGCGTTGAGGAAGTTGACCATCTCCAAACGTCAAATAAGATTTATTCTCGCCCGCGAGAATTCTTCGCTCATACACCGCGGTACCGAACATCTCCTGCTCAAATGGCGTAGCGAGAAACCTGGAGAAGAACCAGCCAAGGACATTGTGAGGAGGGCCGCCGGGGCCATAGGAGATAAAAATTTGATAGTCTCGATAGGCTGGGATCGATAATGCTGTGATTATAACTGCTGTGGCAGTCAAGATTGACTGACGTCGAAGGGCAGACACTAAACTCGCCATTGTGTTATATCGGTAAGTCTCTTGAGTTTAACGTTATATAGAGTAATTTTGGTTCTCTTCGTGATACAATCCCGTCTTATTTATCAATTATCTCAGACACTAAAGAGATATGTTTATATACCGTCCAAATGTCCTGAACGAGGGGAGAATCGGAATCCAACGGATCAAATTGTAAATTAAACCTGCATTTCAGCTACTTGATTAGGCCTCCATTCGGATTTACGGCTACATTCAGAGAGGGTCCAAAAAATTGCTAAATCCGCGTGACGTGACACAGGTTGGTTGGAAACTACTACGGACGTAAGGATTTCCAATCAGAAGTCGTCTTGCATGTCTCAGCTGGAACTTTTCCGATTGATTCGCGGATGTTTATAAGCAATGCATTCAATTAGCGCCTCGATCACTGGATTCTGTGATTAAAAGCTATTTTTTCCCCTGGAGGATTGGAGACGTGAAAAGGCAATCGGCAACCGCGCGCATTTCCGGAGCTTTTCGTGCAATTCTGGAAACATTCGCTATTACATGTACCTAGATAAATGCATTGTCGGCTGTTATAAACCGGAGGTACATATATACAACCGCGCAGCTACCTAGTTATCAATTAGGGATCGATCGTCAATGATATCATCGATAAATTGACGGATCATCCAC
This sequence comes from Talaromyces sp. PL2406, assembly GCA_023626215.1. NCBI lineage: Eukaryota > Fungi > Ascomycota > Eurotiomycetes > Eurotiales > Trichocomaceae > Talaromyces > Talaromyces sp. PL2406. The sequence continues at coordinate 286,287 of JAMAGL010000020.1, read as the reverse complement.
CGGAATAAACCAAAAGTCAGGGTTGAGACGCGCACAGTCGACGATGTCGCGGTAAGTCTGACCATCTATGTTCTTTGCCTCCTCATTGGCACCATGTCTACGCAATGCCTCAATGGCATTCAACTGCAAGTTTCGCGCTGCCTTATGTAAAGGTGTCTCGTGTAGCATCGCATCTCTCGCGTTAATCAATGCACCGGCTTTCAGAAGTAGATCAATCCCTACAACCCAACCTCCGGCAGCCGAGATGTGTAGAGCGGTCGTGTCATGCAACATCTGCGCATTGGGGTCTGCGCCAAAATCTAAGAGCATCCGTGACACTACTAGCTGTTTCGTTGTCATAGCGGTTTGTAATGGTGTTTTCAGGTTTGCTGATGTCAGGGGGTCCAGCCAGGCACCGCGCTCTGAGAGGAATTGAGTGATATCTTGATGGCCGTAGAATGCTGCTTCATGCATCGCTGTCCATCCCTAGATTTCAAGCAATCAGTAATGGCTCAGACACAAAAGACAAATTCGGCGAGAGACGAAGAGCGCAGGGAAAGGACTTCCATACATGGTTATAACTTCGAGCGTTCACATCTGCTCCGTGTTCCACCAACGTCTTCACAATGTTGATGTTATTATGCATGGAAGCCTCCTGCAACGCAGATCGACCAACAGTTGATCTGGCATTTGGATTGGCACCATTCCGCAACAGCATGTTGACAATAACCGGTTTATCACAAGCCGCTGCCCAATGTAACGGGACTCGTCCATTGGTTTGTTTTGGATCAGGCCTGTTCGGAGCATGGCGCTTAGTGGTGTACTGGCGGAGTGAAACAGAAGCTCCTCTGCTGATGAGCAATTCAGCGATATTAGGTCTACCCAACTCGGCTGCCCATGAAAGTGCTGTTCGTCCGTCTTGGTCTTGACTATCCACATGAACTATTTTTAGGGCTTCGATTGTATCCGCTACTGCTCCATCTTTGACTGTTTGAATTAGCATTTTAGTCAATGTACTGTTATTTCGAGGCAGTTGGGGTCGCTTTTCGTCCTTTCCTTCCGGGTCATTTTTTGATGTGCCTGGAAAGCCATTGATAGAGGCCGTGTCCGCAAACTTGCGAAGGGCTGCACCGGCATCTTGGTCAAATGGATTCTCTAGTTCGATCGGAATAGTGGTTTGCGTGCTTGTATATTCCGGCAGTTCTTGTTTTATGGCTGCCGATTTCAACGTAAGAAGTCTGGCAATCTTGTCATTAGTATATTCTTCTCTTGCACGTGTCTCAATCACGTTCATGCGACTGGAACTAGGGATGCATCATACAAAGTTGCGCTTCCCATCGCATCTGCAAAAGTAACCTTGGCCCGCTCCAACTGCGATATCAGACCATACACCTCCCTCCTTTTAAAGTACCACTTCATATCGGCTCGACTAATTTTCCACGTCGATTTGCTCGACGAATTGCTATCTATCGAACTTTTCTCCGTTCCAGGAGTTCCAGGAGAATCATCTTCCTTTAGATGTGGACGCATTTTCTCCGTCAGACTTTTGAAAACATTGCAGCAGTTCTCCATAGGCTCCTCCAGTGCCTTCAGTGCGTGGCTAATGTCCGCATCTTGGCTAGCAATATCCTGCACTGTGGGAGAGCTTAGTGAGCCTTGCAGGTTATAGACGAGTCTGTGGAAAGTATTGATGTCGCGAGTTATGTCGACAATCTCACGAGGTGCATTTTTGATTGTTTTCAGGAAATCGTAGAATTCCAGTGAAGCTTTCGCTGCGTATTCGGCCATCTGCGCGACCGCCGCGACGGTGCCAATGGCTCCGACAAATTCGGCCATTTGAATTCTTGTCGAATTTGAGAAGTGGCTTAATTTTTGTTTTGTTTTTGTCCACAATCTCTTCGAGTCTGGATCTGGCCTTTTACCTCGTAAGTCTTTCTTTCCTGCCTATCGGCATACCCAGGTGTATGTTCCTGGGGAATATCTCTCTCGACATGAGATGTCTGGTGCATGCAGTAAAAGGTGTCAAATATGAATGCTTCTGTGACTTTTCTTGACGCGCATTCATGCTTCAGCCTCATGAATTAAGCAGATAAATGTTGGGATATATTCAATTTCATGCTACCTTTTATTAATAGTAGTTTTCCAGCCAAGTCAAACGGTAGTATGATCGAATTACGCATGAGAATGGCCATGTGTTGCTTCATTAACTCCCGCCCGGGCCCCTATTGGGGGCCATCCCAACACTAAACGCCATTGATGTCCACCAACAATCAGCTAGTGGAAGGCTCGGGAAAATCTATGCTCGTTATTCGCCCTTAACGCTTGGTGGCAGTGCTGCGGATCATGCCGGATTGTGGATCAAGAGCGTCGTCGTTGGATTCCTTCTATTTCTTCGGGGAAAAAGAATCAAGTGGTTTTTATGGAGTTTTAAGTAGTACGAGATCGGACGACCGAACTGACATCTGGAATTTTGGTGATTGCTGATATGGATATAAGAGGAAAGGAAACATCATCGCCAGAGTCCACTGCCAATCATTGTATAAAGACAGTACGAAACAGTATGGATCTATGTTCGGGGGGGTAAATTGCTTTGATTACTCTGTTGTCGCTTAATACATCCTTTCCATCGAATATATTCTTATAATTGAGTACCGATAATCATGATGAGACGTAGGCTTGTCCAGCGGCGCTGAGCGCATCGCCTGCATCATCGAGCAGATAATCAGGGAAAACGCCAAAGTAAGCATATCTCTCAACATAGTCCTGACTATCCAACCAAGGAATGACACTTTCCAAAAATGTCGCCTGCTGATCGTCACTTCCATAGCACTGAAACTCCGTGATCCAGATGGGCAATTGCAACATGTTATAAGCATCGGTGACATTACTGGTGAACCAATCTGCGCCGGAGTCGCCATTTCCGGGCTCGCAATCCTGGTACCAGTGAATGCACGCAAAGTCGAAATGACAGCCCGTGCAGTTGCCCATGAAATAACTTGTCCATACTCGGGAGCTATAGTCACCACCGGATGAGCTGCTGTCGTAGTTGTTCCAGAGGACATTGGGAGCACCAATACGGACAGAGCTACTGAACGGCTCCATGTAGGTGAGATAGCCTTGAGCGGCGGCCGCAGGGAGGATATTGGAGGAGCCAGAGTATGTGAGGTCAGGCTCATTGAAACCGAGTATGTTCACCGTGCCGGCCGTTTGGACGGTGGCCGTCCAATCTGGATCATCGCCGGAAGGTAATCCCCAAAGCATAGGGACGCTATACATTGTGTTAAAATCCTTCTTGAAATCATCTTGTCAAAGTAAGGGCTCGCTACTTACAACTCGAAAACAGACGAAAGGTTCCATGAGGGATAGCCCCAATCATACCCCCAAGTCACTTGAGAAGAATTGGCAAAAAAGTCATTTGCGTAAGTCGCATTCCCATAGACATTGTTGTTGTTATATGCTAGACCTCTTTTGCCTTTTCCACCCGTTGCTGCTGTTGCTATGCTCGTCGTCGCCAGAACTGCGGTCACAGTTGAGTGGAGGGGTGCCATTCCGGATTCTTACAGGCAGATGATGAGATGAAATATTCAACAAGGTAGTTGAAGAAGGGCTCTTTTATATTTTACTTATAACCTAAATTGATGACTATCCCTAACGTGGTCCTTTGGCAGTAATGCAACTTGGATATATCCGATATAGTCGGTTCTACAACCTAGTTTCAATACAGACTAAACATTTGAAGTCCGTGTGATGGATGATTATAAGGAGCAGTCCCGTAAAATTGAAACAAGAAATCTCAAAAACACCAGTTCGTCCCCGTTTCAAGCACCGAGCTCTTACGCTAGAAGGAGAGGATGCTACCCTAACTTCCTCTGAGGCTAACGGACGCTCTTAGCCCTGATGATTGTTATGAGTCGGTTGTAACAGAATTGCTTTGGTGCAGACTTATCCCACAATAGCCCGGCACTTTTTACAGCTTAGTAAAGACCATGGGAGTGAAGATCCAGAGATTGAAGACTGGCTAGAAAGTGTAAGTGCCGTACGTACCAGGAAGAACTCCGCATTTCACTTATCCAAGCATCTACGGTAGTAGTTGCATATGTAATACTACCATCCCATGGCACGAAGACATCGTACTTTTCCAACCGGCTTTTCTGAAAGTCCAACCAGCAGTACTTTCGATCATCCGGAATCGGAAATTGCTCAGGAAAATTAAACGCGACGTAACATTATCACCAGATCAAATAGAGCTGGTTGGGGTATCACGCCGTTAATTCGCCGATTTATAAACATTTGGAGACTGAAAGCATCGTACCACACATTCGTGTGTATGTAAAAGTACAATCTATATACCGGAATTATCAAATATTGACTCAACTCTGTTTCTTAGACTACCGTACATAACGGAGGGTGGTGCAACAAGAAATCCTGCTCATACACGCGCTTTTTAAATCAAGCACTACATTCTTTTCTACATCTACCAAGAACTTATACGGGACAGGGAAATGGACAAGCAAGGAATAAATTAATTCTAGACAACATAACCGAGTTGATCTAAGATATAAGAACTGAGCCTCGAGGTGACATATGTCAGTTAACTGCGGTCTCAATGCAAAACGGCCTGGTGATCACAATCTTGTTGTATTGCATTTCCGGCGTTTCTCCAAAATCGTTTTATATTCGCGTACTTTAAAGACTCCTTCTTAGTTAGATCAACATGAAGGTCTACTCAGTGATACACAAGGATGGTGGATTTAGCACTGTATCTTTCGTGAGAGGTAAAGATGCTCCTAAAGACTAAAGACAATTTCGTATGGTCGATCTTCATCAAATTTGATATCTGTAAAAATGCCAATGGCCTAGAACAGAATTAGCTTTCAGTAATATTTGAAACCGTTTGGCTGGTTTTTCATCCGAATAAACGTGAACTCCAAGGACCAACATAGATCACATGACCGCATCGATTGCCCAGTTAGGAACTGTCGGCGAAATACCCCCTATCGCCTTGTTCAGAAAAGTGCCAATCGATTTGCAATATAAGATGCAAACTCATTTCCACTTTTTCTTCATTTGCAATCGTAATATACTTCCTTATCCATTGCGCATGCGATATCTCTTGCTCACGCCTCATCGACATTCACTCACTTGCTCCACGGATATAGCGCAACACGAAAAATGGAATTAGAGGAGCGAAGACCTTCGGCAGAAAATCCGCCTAGCGAAGCTAAAGAAGCTCGGCCCGAAGTTATTGAGGAAAAACAACAGGCAAAAACATATCTTTCAGGATGGAGGCTTCATGTTTTGACCGCTGGGTAAGGAGGTCAACTCCTAAAAGTTTGCCGTAAGACAACATGCTAACACGTCAGTGAAATAGGATGTGGATAGCACTGTTTCTCTCGACAGTAGAGACAACGATTGTTAGTACCTCTTTAGTCTCGATTACGAACGCATTGAGTGGCTTTGATAAACGCGACTGGATAGTGACTGCGTATTTGTTGACATACACGGGTGCGGTAGCCCTAATTGTTCCAGAACGAATATAGAACAAAACTGATGGTTTAAAGGGTTTCTCACAATATACGCAAAACTCGGTGATATTCTGGGTCGCAAGACGATGTTCATAACCGGACTAGTGAGCTTCAGTTTATTCTCAATCTTATGTGGAATATCCAACAACATTATCGAGCTGTAAGAGTTGTAATATCTCGATGTCACCGTCCATTACAAAGACTAACTGTGTTCAAGTATAGTATTTCGCGCTTTTCAGGGCTTCGGGGCCTCTGGAATTTATTCCATGACTCTTGTGATAGCACCGACAATCATTCCGCCGGGACAGATGCCTAAATACATTGCTTTAATGTCTACAGTCTTCGCGCTGGCAAGTGTGGTGGGACCTTTGATGGGAGGCGCAATATCAGAGAGTGGACAATGGAAATGGGTATTTTTGTTCAAGTATGTGTCGGTCCGCCTACCTTGATAACAGTTATGCTGATTTCGACGTCGTTGGAAAGTGCGCCTGCAGGATTTTTGGCCAGTGCAGTCATCATCTTCACTCTGCCTTCAGCTTCAAACTCAAATTCATATTTATTTAACAAACAAGGTGGCCGAAAAAAGTTGTCTTGGGAGAATCTGCGACGTATCGACTATATTGGTGTAGGATTGCTGCTTGCTGCGTCCATTTTGCTCGTCTTTGCTTTTGAGAGTGCCGGGATCGACTACGGGTGGAAGAGTGTCACGATCATAGTCACTCTAGTTCTTGGATTTTCCATATTCATTGGATTCGTTATATGGGAAATATGGTTACAGCAACGGCCAGATCAGATCCCAGAACCGATCTTCCCACCGCGAATTCTCAAAAGTCGACTGATGGCGTCTATGTTTGCGTACGTTCCTTACTTACTGGTTATTTCTCATGAATAAAGTGTAATCGACTGACAATTGAGTCTTTGAAGGGCATCATTCTTTCTCGGGTTCCCCTTCACCTCCGTCGTAGTCAACATACCGCAGAGGGCTCAAGCAGTATATGCATTCAGCTCCCAGCACGCCGGTGTCACGCTTTTACCTCTTCTACTTACTTCTCCATTGGCCACAGTGACTTCTGGACTTCTGACATCAAATGGAAAAGTACCGCCGGTCTATCTCGTAACGGCGGGTGCGGTGATTCAGATAATCGGTATGGGACTGACATGTTCACTGCCGACGGATACCCTGAATTTTCCACCACAGCAGTATGGTTTCGAGGTAGTGATGGGTATTGGATTCGGGCTGACTCTGAGTACGATTCTGACTCTTGCGCCGCTCGTTGCGGACGAAAAGGATTTACGTTAGTACTCATTCTGTGAAGGAGTTTCAGAATGATAAATGAATCCTGCTGATATGGTGAACATAGCTGTTACTATGGGCGCATTGACACAAGTTCGTGTTCTGGGAGGTACTTTTGGGCTTGCGATCAGGTAGAATAATTTCTCTCTGATATATCTACTTAATAACCATGGATTGTTGGCTAACATTGATGATAGTGCCACGGTTCTCAATGACAATGTGACGAGCAGATTGTCAACAGTGCTTGGGCCACAGGAGCTAAAGACCATATCGGACTCGCTTGATTCAATCAAATATTTGTCACCCGATCAGCAAGCTACCATACGCATTGCCTTTGCTCAAGGATTCAACAGACAGAACATTGTCTTGACAGCATTTTCTGCAGCGGCCATGTTTTCATGCTTTGGGCTTTGGGAGAGACGTCCGCGGAAGACCGAAACGTCTAGACCTTGATTAAGTGTAATCTGGGCAGTTGTGTAATCAGTTTGTTGTAATTGGATATTTGAAGACCCGTGAGTAGAGGGACGAAATCATGAGTGGAAATTATACGGACGTACCCTTGGTACGAGACGTATGTTTTGGGCTTGACGCCCAAGATCATGTCGATTCTTGCTTGTGACTTAATTGTTTTTCAATTAATTGTATGATCTGTGCAAATCCTTCGGGCTCCTTTATCCAGTGACCGTCTTCCTCGCCTTCTGTAAACTCGTTCCATTCAATGTGGTTTGCGAGTTTCTTGAAAACCCCTGCTGCTTGTCGCCCAAGTTCTGCCGGCACCCAAATATCATCTGTGCCATGGCTCAAGAACTTTGGCGTAGATATGTTAAATGGTTTTTCGCGTACATCGATTGATTGTGTAACTTTTAAATTGGCTATGTTAGGAAAAATTTCAACAAACAATTCGTTGACTGCTCCCGAAGGAAACCCAGGCTCCAATGAGTGATCATGTCGCTGCTCGGTAAGAATTTCCAATCGACTCGCAAATGGTAACCAGCCACAGAAACCCAGAAATCCGCCTTATGGGTTCTTGATGTCGACCCAGTGCTGTACAGCATAGCAATATCCATAAAGCAGTAGCCATCCCTTGACTAATCCCACCTATGTAAATACGGCTAGCTTTTCCATTGAGCAGTTCAATCTCCCTCTCAATGACCTGTAAAATATCCACCACTGACTCTCTCAAACCGGGTAACTGTAAGTCGGATCTCTCGTTGATATCGACCAGAGAGTATGCATCAAACCAGGAACATATTTCCTCTTCGAACCTGGTACTCCATCTAGCGCGTGAAGTGGGAAATACTCAACGCCAACCGGGAAGGCGAGACATCAGACTCTTACCATCAACTGTCTGTGAGGACAAAAATTCTTCCGCAAATTCGGGTCCATTGCTCCCTCGACCATGTAAAAGGATGGCTGTGTTGGTATGGAGACCATGTGTCGCATGGACATAGGGTTCCGGAAGGCAGGGTTCATTGGTGTACATCGTGGTCCATGAGCCTGACAATTTGGCAAATGTTGTTGTCCAACGTCCTCAGTCATCGATGGTTTTAACGCTAGGTTAGCCAGAATTTTGACCATTCCACAGCCAATTATTTCCTTACCCCTCATTGTAAACTATAAAGTGGATTCAAAGCTGAGAAGCTGGCGCTGATTTATTGGTTAGTGCATACGATTGCGCTAGATAGATACGGTATACCTAGAGCTACGCAGTGTGTTCAGCTCAGAATACTCAACCATGGATGATAGATTTTATTGGGACTTAAGTGTGCATGCGAGATGTTTCCGAGGTGATACGTTAAGATAAACCAGGCTGGGCTGAATAAATGAGATAATGTGAAGCGGTTGTGCTGATTGCATGAAATCATGAGAAAACAGTGCTGTGCGTATCTATAGTAATGTACGCTATAATAGAAACCTCGCTGGTTGGTCAGTCAGATTTTAGTTATCGGTCTTTCTTTGGTTTCATGCGACCTGGCGATGACAGCAAATAACTATAACATTCTACAGGTTTTTCGTACATATAGACTTCAGCAAACGACAACCATTATGTTACTATTGACAATTTGACACCAGCAACTTAGTCAATGTACAAATATCCACGTCCTGCTGAGGTGGATTACAATCGACCACTATTGACACTTAGGCCCTGACTCGCTTAATTCTTATTTTGCTTCAACCATCAGCTTTGGACGAACTAAATGCCCTTGCTCCTATTCTAGGCGCTTACTGAGTCCGCATGGATCAAGTAGGTTGACAAATCCGGGTGCGGCTGACACGAACAAGGATGTTTGTGCATGTGGTGTTAACAAAAGTAACTAGGTGAATCTTGCAGGATGTATTTAAAGCCCTCCATAGGCCGTTAGAATCTGTTCAATTTGTTTTTCTATACCAAGCACTAATTTCAAAATTGTTCAACCCGGATTTTTTCAAACTTACCTAGACTTTCAGTCAAAATGGCGGAGTCAGGTCCAACCCTTAACAGTCTAACTGCTGCCATCACCCAAGCAGCAAGCACCATCTCATCCTATATCGAAGAACATAAGCTTCCTGCACCATCATTTGCGGAGAATGGCCCAGAGGCATACCCGATGGCTCCGGAAGTCCAATTTGCCCGCCTGCAGCTATTAGACGCGGCGACAGATTTGCTGCATCTAGCTATGGGCCCAGTACATTACAGCTTGATGTATCCTATTTTTGTTAGTAAATCGGCACAATTGATGATCGCTTTAGAATGATCCTGCTAACTGATGTAGAACAATCATGACACCATGGTAATGGACGTTCTCAATCAATTCGACTTCTGGTCAGCCGTCCCCGCTGGTGGCTCCGCGACTTACGGCGAAATTGTACAGGCGACCAAGTTGCCCGAGGAGGTAGTACGCCGCATATTGAGATACGCATTCACCATGCGACTGTTTGCTCCCGTCGGTCGGGATTCAGTCAAACACACCGCTACATCCGCCTACATATTGAGGACTCCCCCAATGCGTAGCATGATAGCTCACAACGCCGAGGAAGTTCGCATCTCGGATTACTACTTTCCAGAAGCGTTGAGGAGATTTAGCCTTGGAAAGGCGACCCTAAGCCAGGAAATCTATGAGTCCGGCTGGGGTGTCGCCGATGTTGACAAGACCGGTAAACTGGTATCGTACTGGGATTACCTTAAGGGTCAACCAGAAGGCAAACCTGCAGGATTCAGAGAAAAACGCTTTGCGGAAGCTATGCAAGCTGCTGCTGCGGTTGCAGGAGTTGGCGTCCATGAATATTTGAGGGATAATTATGACTGGGCAAGTCTCGGTGAAGCAAAGGTCATCGATGTAAGTCTTCAATGTTGAGATCAAATTGATGATTCTTCCTGACACTAACACCTTTTGACCTATTAGATGGGCGGATCCAGTGGCCATGATGCGTTTGTTTTGGCTGAAGCTTTCCCTAAGTTATCACTGGTTGTTCAAGATCGCCCTGAGCTTGAGCCTGCTTTCCGCTCCTTGGTTCCGCAGGAACTATCGGAGCGAGTCGTTTTCCAACCTCACGACTTCTTCACTCCACAGCCAGTGAAGGCTGAGGTCTATATCATGAAGCAGATTTTTCATGATTGGCCTGACAAGTACGTGGTCAAGATATTGGAGAACATTGCACCCCACCTCAAATCTGGTAGTCGTCTCGTGATGTTTGAGTCTGTCTTTCCCAGCCTCGACTCCGAGGGTAGATACCCCTTGCCTCCAGCTGCTATGCGTATGCTTGCTGCCACTGATCTTCAAATGATATCTTTTGCCAATGCTGTCGAGCGAACTTTGGAGGAATGGCACGCCGTGGTCAAGAAGGCTGACGAGAGATTTGATGTCCGGGTGATCTCATCCTCTCCCGAATCTCTTAGAAGTATTATTGAGGTTGTGTACAAATAGGCAATCTTAGATAGTGTACATTGTTAATAGTACATGAAAAAAATACCAATAGTGTTACTGGATGGCACTGTTCATTGCCTTTGATTCTGGGCAAGCCAATTTGCCTCACTCGATTGAACCCATGCCATGTCAAGCAAATAAGATCACAGGCTAGATGTAACCCTATGTATCCCAATGCACAACGTATGACTAACCGTTACCCCGCATTATATGTTGCTGATCGACGACAAGGTGTAGGTATGGCCGCCCATGTGACCTATCAACGAATTGTGTCTCATGAACAAAGAAAACCCAACTTCATATGAGAATCATTGCAACTGTTGACAAACTGCTTCACAAAAAAATGAGGAAGCTACTTGAACGTACAAGGTATATCGCCGAATCTACAATGGCCTCAAAAGAGGATAGAACTAGTCGACAACTAGAAAAGGTCTCTGATAGCATTCATGATGGCCAGCTTGCCATAGACGCCATACAGGCGACGGCTAAAGAACATGACATGACACTATGGCAAGCAATACGGTTGTACCCTAAAGCAATCGGGTGGTCTATCTTCCTCTCAACAGCAATCATCATGGAAGGCTACGACGTCGTTCTAATGCAAAGCTTCTATGCATTCCCTGCATTTGCGAACCGATACGGACAAAAGACTTCGGACGGCGATTACCAAATTACGGCGCCATGGCAATCGGGCTTGTCGAATGGCGCAAATGTGGGAGAGATTCTTGGCTTATTCATCAATGGAATCATCTCAGAACGCTACGGATATCGATTTACAATGATTGGGTCCCTATCTGCATTGACTTGTTTTATTTTTATTCCTTTCTTTGCTTCCAACATCGAGACATTGGAAGTTGGGGAAATATTAATGGGAATCCCGTGGGGAGTCTTTCAAACATTAACTACGGCATACGCATCAGAAGTTTGTCCGGTAGTGCTTAGAGGATATCTAACCACTTATGTGAATGTCTGCTGGGGAATTGGTCAGTTAATAGCCGCTGGAGTGCTGAGAGGATTGCTCAATCGCTCTGACCAGTGGGCATATCGCATACCATTCGCGCTCCAGTGGATGTGGCCAGTTCCATTGATAGTTGGTATTTGTTTTGCCCCGGAATCGCCATGGTGGCTGGTCAGAAAAGATAGGGTTGATGATGCGCGGAAAGCATTGCTTCGACTCACAAGTCAACGGCCCGATATTTCCGATTCGACATTTGATGTGGATCAAACGATTGCCATGATGGTGCATACTGATGCACTTGATCGAAGACTCACAAGCGGCACTTCATATTTGGACTGCTTCCGGGGAATCGATCTTCGACGAACTGAGATTGTCTGCGTAACATGGGCAATCCAGAATCTCTGTGGTGCAGCTTTCATGGGGTATTCGTCATACTTCTTTCAGCAAGCCGGGCTATCTGTCTCATATTCATTTGACATGTCAATGGCGCTGTATGCTGTAGCGATCGTCGGTGTCTTTGCATCATGGTTCTTCATGACTCATTACGGACGACGAACCTTATATCTCGGCGGACTGGTGTCCATGTTCCTCATACTACTGATAATCGGCCTTGTCGCTGTAGCTGACAAATCGACTAATAGCGGTTGGGTAATTGGGTCTCTACTACTAGCGTACACACTCTTTTATGATATCACCGTGGGCACCGTGGCATTCTCCATTGTGGCGGAAATCCCTTCCAGTCGTCTTCGAACAAAAACCATTGTCCTTGGACGAAATTTGTACAACGTGATCGGGATCATCAACGGAGTGATAACTCCATATATGCTTAATCCATCGGCATGGAACTGGAAGGGGAAAGCTGGGTTCTTCTGGGCTGGTTCGTGCTTTTTGTGTTTGGTATGGACGTATTTCCGGCTGCCGGAGCCGAAGGGGAGGACTTTTGAGGAGTTGGACTTGTTGTTTGACAGGAAGATTAGTGCTCGCAAGTTCAAGCAAACTGAGATCCATGAGGAATCATTTCCGGAGGTGAAGAAGGTTTGAATTTTATGTATTTGTACGTAATTTTAGGATAACATTGATTAATTGTTACTTCGTAGCAGTAGGGCAAAGACTTTAGGGAATACTTTTAGGGTTTCTTTTACTACATTACCATTTGTTCATTGACAAGCACATTGTTCCTGCATATTTAGTCAGTCCACTTTCAGTCCATATTAGTGATTGGTATCTCATCGTTGGGGGCTGTCGGAACTTAGGGGCAGATGTGCCTAACCTCTTGTTTGGGGACATTTGAGTATACTTGAGTTAGGGCTAATGACACCGTCAACAACTTAATTCCATTATCAAGCAAGCCCTCCGATCGTTAATTGGAGCAAAATTATCTACCGTTGATCTGCATCATTTCTTCGAGGGAAAAAAGTTTATATATGATTACACTTCAAGTACATATTAGGGTTTCATCAAGTGAATGTATGTTGATCAACTAAGTACCTACCCATATCCTAAATTTTCGACACAAATGCAAGCACTAAGTCACGATTTGATATATTTGTGGCCCATGCAAGTGACTTTGCTGACCTGAAAAAACCAGTTAGATTTTAGGACGGCCCCAGGATCTATATTACTCGATGTAACGTTCGCGAGAATCGTACCTAGCCCACTTACCCGAAATGGAAACTGGCTATAGCCTTGCCCGCTCCTACAGTTCCCTTGATCAGAGCACCAAATTCGATGATTGGATTCGACGGTTTGAATCTTTATCATACTTTATTACTCAGACTGTGAACCTAGTGTCTAGAGAACTTTGAAGATTGTTTGACACTCCAAGCGGATGACATGCCCAATGCAACATTTCGGTCTCATGCGAGAAATAGGTCAATAAAACCTTAGAATACGTGTAGAGAAGATTAAGTAGACGATTTTCCATTTTAGGAAGTGAATAATGTTATCTATCAAGAGAATGTTTAATGTATAAATATCGCAATGGCAATTCCGCCATTTCTCAACCGTTCAGGTTGAAGATACAATCCATAACCCTTTGGAGAATACTTTCATTCATTTCAAAGTGTCGCAGGTTTCCGAAAACTCTCATCCATCTTAATCAACTACACTCATTTTTACATATCAAGATTAAAAAAGCCGATACTATGCACTCTCTTCAAAAGCTTCTCTGCGCCGGGACTCTTGCCTCCATGGCTTTGGCATACCCTACAATCCACCAACGAGACTCCACGAACAAACTCACCGTATATTGGGGCGCAGAAGACGATACCACAACACTTTCCGATGTTTGTTCCGACGATTCTTACCAAATTGTCAATCTTGCTTTTGTTAGTTACTTTAATGGCGATGGTGGTTATCCAACATTGAGTTTGAGTACTCTGGATGGGCCATCTCAAGCACAACAGGATGCCGGCGCAACATCTTTGCAAGATGGATCATCGCTCGTTGATGCTATTCAAGCATGCCAGTCTTCTGGAAAGCTGGTTATTATGAGTCTTGGTGGAGCTGTCGGAAATGCCGATGTTACTTTGTCTGGAGATGATCAGGCAAACGACGTTGCCGATATGCTGTGGAGTTTGTTCGGTGGTGGTACCGATGAGAGTATCACTCCGCTGCGCCCATTCGGGGATGTAAAACTTGATGGATTTGATATCGGTATGTTATCATTGTATTAGAGGAGCTCCACGCTAACAGCTAGAATAGACAACGAGTCCGGAGATCCAACCGGATACAGTGCTTTTGTCTCCAGACTACGATCCAACTTTGCTCAGGACCCGAGCAAGACTTACTACCTGACAGCAGCTCCTCAATGCCCCTATCCAGATCAATCAGTTCCTTTAGATATCTGCCAACAACTTGATTATGTCTGGGTGCAATTCTACAACAACGGTGATTGTGACGTCGCGCAATCAGGATTCATCGACGCAGTCCAAAACTGGAGTAACGGGATCGGTGATGCGAAACTTTTCATTGGAGCTGTTGCCAGTGATGCTGATGGTGATGAAGGATATGTTGACTCGGAAACTCTGGTTTCATCCTTACAACAAGTTGAGGGTTTGGGCTTGTCAAACTTTGGTGGTGCTATGTTGTGGGAAGCACAGCTGGCTGTGAAGAATGATAATTATCAGTGGGATATCGCGGCGGCATTATAAGGGTATGGCTAACTATAATAATAAGATACAAGTTCAATTTTGTTTTATATGGTGTATATCTCTCGTTCGATGATCTTGATACCAAATGGTATTATTGCTTAACTATCAGGTAAGCAGCCTACATATATGATTCCAGGCCTGAGGCTGCAACGAAATAACATTACGAACGATACGTGTATTGATTGAAAATGCATGTATAACTCTGATAATAACATGTATGCTTTTATAGGTAGCTAGCCTGTGATTTATCGATGCAAATCCTCATAAACGTCACAGAATTAGATAGAGCAAAGAGTCTATCCGATATGGAGACCGTAAACAATGTGTCTAGAGTGCAGTCTCGGAAACTGCGTGCGAGGATAAGCTTTGGTAGGAAATAAACTTGGCTATATTGATCGTGCTATTTTAGACGCCAAAGAGGCTATTCGTATTGGCAGTCAGCAATTTGACCATTATATGACCCTTGCATTTTGCTTCTGCCAGCGGGGCGTGTACCACAAGTCCATAGAAGATTTAAATTAGACCGTTGAAATTATGGAGAATAGTCTTAAAGCCACGCTTGAAGGACTGGCTTACATCTTCCGGTTTCCATGAACTGGGATTCTTTCTCCTGGAAAGATTTAAGCTGCAAGGATATATCGAGAATCCTATCAAGTCAGTAGCAATATTCAGGGAGGCCGTGTGTTGGTTCCTAAGAGATAGTTTTTCTATCCCTATCATACTCTGGTTATTGGCGGTGGTTATTGGCGGACGCTCCGGCGCTTCTTCGGTGAGAACAACGAGGAACAAGTTCTCTCTGGGGCTATTGGCGTCATGAGGAAGGTCCTCACTTATTTGTATGATGGCCAGCCTAATTATTGAAAATTAATCACTACACTAAGTCTCTATATGGGAAACAAATGAAAAGTAGGTAATTCGAGATAGTAGCTGCGGCGAATCGAGTTGAAAGATTTTAAGGGCGTGTTAAGATATTGTACAAGACGGGTCTACAGGTGTACAAGATCATATGAGTATCAGGTTACTACTACAAAAATATTGCGATGTTTATCAGGTATTCCATGGTTAGCTATAGTCTATCTATGCGATGAATTAGGGCTTTCCAAGTCACGAATCAATGCCTCAGGCAAGAAGAGTAACCACTTATCTCCCCGAACCCTGAACTTAAGCATAAATTCGATATTCTAGGCCTGCTAAGCTATAACTCGAATATTTGCCATCATGAATTTGTAACTGATTGGCATTTTTATCATCAAATCATGTTATTATTCCTTGAATCAATGCGGCATCCTGACGACCAGGGGAGTTGCGTATGCACTGCAGACGTCCTAGGCATCCGCGTTTTATCTACAAAATTCAATGGCATCATCCCAGGCAACAAAATTCTTTATCAAAATGACAAATTCCATATCATAGCAGGAAGGGACATGACACCTCATTTTAGCCTCATAGATGCTCGCCGAAAAGTGTACTATGTAGGGCCAAAAAATAAGCTTAGCCACTGTGGGTCAACCAACGCAGATATGAGCTCAGCAAATGAGAAGCCTCAACCGCATCTACAGCCAATCATATTGACCCTAAAGTATCCACTTCGCAATGCTAGCCTAAACCGGAAATCCGAATAGAGTCAATATCGCGAGTCTTTTTTGCATTCATTGCGTTCTTGGATGGTGATGATGGATATAAAAGAGGGTAAAGTACCGCGAGGGTTTGAGTTTATTCAGACAAGGGTTCAATTGCTATCAAGTCACTCGTCATTTTTTGTGCATTAAAAGTTGAGGTCATCTCTAAAATATTCAAGACAAAATGGCGAGCAACGGCCCCATTGGCAAAATCTCCAAAAAGGTTGCTTCAGGGATCGCATTTGCGACTGAAGTGCACCAACATAATAAAGCCAAAAAGGCTGCTCGGAAACAGCAAGAACTACAAGGCGGAATCGCACAACCACCACAAGGTCAAGCAGAAGATGAAACCAGATCTATCCATACACCCACATCAACCAATGAGCAGAAGGAAGGAGATGTATTAGAAATGCCCATCCAAGGCGTTGATGACGACGAACGAGAATGGGAACTCGACGAAGCGCAGGACGAACTCGTCGAGGGATCTGAGCCGCAACAACATAAATCCAAGAACGGGGCAGCTAACCCGGACAAACTCATTGCTGCTTTTCTCGCTCGTCATCCTTTGAGTATTACCATCAACCCTTCCACACCCCCTCCAACATACGATGCTGCTATTACAAACCCTCAAGGGGCGACATACAAACTCGAGTTTCCCGTCGTAATCCCCCAACGCAGACCCCAATCCAAAAAACGCGGCTTCATTCGCGCCTATGCGCCTGATCTCGCGAACATGGGGATCGATCAAGCTACCTGGCTGGACTTCATCGAGACATTCAACGAAGCAAGTCTAGCAAATCCTTGGATCAACGCACTCAATCTAGCCTCCATCGCGACAAATGCGTTGCCGACCGCGATCGGGTTTGCGGTATCGTTGGCTATTATGGTTGCGACTAATATTGCGATGGAGACGCAGGCTCGATATCGGTTCGTACCCCCCTTTTCCTCCCCTGCTTGCTGGAAAAGGGAGTAGTATACTGACAGAAAAGGATAGACAGAATAAAGCCCTCGATAAACTCAACGCCGAATTCTTCCGTCCCCGAGGGTTGTATTGTCTCGTAATGACATGGGACTCCTCCGCGACGAACAGTCGCACCACAAACGTCGATCTAAATACCATCATCCAAAAAGCCGAAAACACTCAGGGGAAAATATCACACAAATTCAAGTCTTCAAGCGGGACAACGAGTGATTTTGAATTCATGCAGACCGCTGAACTCGTGTTTCCGGGCCTCGACTATTTAGCTGCGGTGCCAAAGGAGGAGTCGCAGGGGCTTAAAAATAAGATTAAGCGTGGAAAGTTATTTGTGGATGATTATATGGATCGAAAGGCGCAGGCTAAATTTGTACGTTCCCCCATGCTTCTACAATCAGAAGATCCTTGACTAATTGACGGTTTGTTGGTGTAGGCTGGCGAAAATCCAGATAATCTCCTCACAAAAGGGATAAACCCAACCTTTGCATCGAAATACTCCGACCCAAACCACCCTATTCACAGCGGCTCGATATACTCACTCGTTAGTCTGGGGCGCTTCAATCCGCCTAATTTCAGGAATCCGCAACCTCGATCACGGGGTGATTTTGTTGGGAGGAGGGGTGGTAGTGGTGGGAGTCTGATTTCGAGTGTCTTGGATGCTAAGCTCGGTGGTGGTAGGCAGGACAGTCTTGGTGCGCGGACAAATATTCTGGGTAGGAGAGGGGATCTTTCCTCCAGAGGTGGTTTCGGTGATGGTGGTGGTGGGCCGATTGGGGGATTGTTTGGGTTGGTTAGTATGGCTGCGCAGGCTGTTAGTGAGCGTGGACAGGACTCGTCGCGGATGTCGAGTCAGCAAGACAGTTCTCAGCAGCAGCAGCAAAATCCGTACGACCAGGACAGTCACAATACTGGAGGCCGCCAAAGGCAAGCACGGCGGGATAATGGACCGCTCGGTATTGGACGGTTACTTCAACAGGTACATCCCCTATTCGCTTCTAACAAAGTAAGGTGATCGAAAGGCTAATATCAAGACAGAAAGTCCTCTATCTCATGGTGGTCAACATGCCGACGGAAGAAGAATTTGCCCAAGCGCGGGAAGTCTCTAGAGAATGGGATATGCAGAACTAACTTTGTAACTTGATGTGTTGATAATGTTGGCTCATAATTTAGGAATTGAGGTAATATGCATGCAGTATATCCATAATATTTATGTATCGTGTCACGTCACCTGGCAGTCGCGTCTAATAAATAATCTATATACCCTCTAATGTCTATACCATGTATATGAAACCATGTATCCCATCTATATATATGTGACGTGATGAATAATATAAAGAAAAACGAGGAAACTAGACAGCATTAACGACGATCTTCTCAGTTCGTCGCGAGGCATGCCCACGCCATTGAAGCAACATGGTTGGAATTAGACTAACTCCAACGATGAGAGCAGTGGCCACGCCGGCACTCTTGGCTACTCCGACATTGTCGAACATATCAGGAAACCTATAAAGATTTCAGATTAGCAACTGTCAAACACATTATTCGCAAAAGGAAGAGATTCTCACCAGAATGGGCCGATGAAGCCCCAAATTTGACGGACAAAGGTAATAAAAACACCAACCGATGCAGCCTCGGTATGATTCGTATCAACAGCGTATGTAATGAGCACCGTAGTGACAACCTGGTTACCAAAAGCAGCGATAGCGACACCCACTATGGGAGTCACATTC
The DNA here is from genome assembly GCA_023626215.1 of Talaromyces sp. PL2406. Lineage (NCBI taxonomy): Eukaryota > Fungi > Ascomycota > Eurotiomycetes > Eurotiales > Trichocomaceae > Talaromyces > Talaromyces sp. PL2406. Next base: position 267,149 of record JAMAGL010000020.1, on the reverse strand, counting down.
CAAGAACCAGCTGGCGAGTTTTGGGTCTGAACGAGGAATACCACAACACCAGCAATGGCAAGCAGAAAACCGATATAACTCAACCAGAGACGGTGCTCGGCAGCGGGATGCTGTCCGCCCTGACGGCGGGCTTTCCATCTCATCCATGAATCGGAGAGGGGTCCACCGAGCTGTTCGCCGAGGACTGAGCCGATAATCAAACTCAAGAATTGTAGACCCAATGACTGCGCGTTGAGACCGAACTTGAGTTGCAATAGTTGAGGAATTTCGACAGTGCACATGACACTGGCGAAAAGGAACACCATAGCATAGGCAGCGGCAGGAATCATGACTGTTGGGCGGGTGACCATGGTCAAGGGTTTGACAAACTCGTACAGAGTGAATGGAGTAGGGTCAATGCGTCGGAAACTCAAATATTCCTGTCGGAATCCTGAAGGGACAGGGCCGTCCCAGCCGCCAATGTAGCGAGTTTCTGGTTGGAAGAAGATGCACAAAAAGAATTGCACTCCGTTGACCTATCGAAATTAGTAAAGCGTGCAGCATCATGAGGTAGAACTTACAATAGCAAGAACCCAGTAAATCCAGCGGTAGCTCACGCGCTCAGCGACGAAGCCGAAAATGAAAGGAGATACTGGGACGCCGAGAGTAACAAGCAGTGTCCACACACCCATGTACTTGGCGCGGTCACGCTTGAAGAAACATTCCATAACCACGGCACTTCCCAATGCACCAGCCGGGCTAATGAAGAAAGCTACCAGAGCGCGACAAGCAGCCATTGACGCATAATCCGGACTCTTGGCGCATCCGATATTGCAGACCAGACTTCCAATCAAGGAGATGAGGAAAATCGGACGACGGCCGAATCTATTTGACAATGGCTTCCAGAAGAGAGGCGCTCCTCCAAGGATAGCAATTTGTAACGAAGTCAAATATGAGGTGGTTGTGATACTAATCCCCAGGTCGAGCGAAATGTCCAGATACGCGGGGATAATAGCAGCGGCGGTGAATGTGCCAAACATGGCATGGAATGCGACCAGGGTAAGATTGACGACTTTCTACATCATTCAGTGTTAGTATACGACTATACCAACACGGAGAGGGTTGGTGTACCTTCCAGGACGGCCAGTTGTACGGGTCGGCATCGTCCATTGCAGGTACGGGATCAAGCTCGAGCGTGCCATGTCGATGTAGAAGATATTCTCTGTGACGAGGGGCAAGCTCTGTCATATTTTCCGGCACAGGCGAATTCTCCTTATCGTCCATGACGCCTTGGGTCACTGTGTCATCGACTTTGGAATCCATCTTGTTGGTAGCGTTTGTCGACAGTAACGGTATATGTGAAGCCAAAATGCGGGAAGGGACGAATAATTGGTGTGATTCCTCTGAACGGGCCGAAAACAAAGGAATGTAACCCGAGCCGTAGTCTATGCGAGTGTATTATGTATGGCAGGGCCGCTGATAGAGAACTCGAATTAACCAAAACTAGAACAAATGACAACGTGGAATACGCGCCTTCATGTACTAGTGCCCAGCCCGATATGGCTTCAGACAGCGTTTGATCTTGATTTGCAGTCCCTGGTACACACCTCAACGGAATTACCCCGAGCAACCGAGCGCACAGAAAAGATGGGGATTTGTTGTGTTTCTGCGAACAGTTGTGGAGGAGCGCTCCATACGGAGTACAGTGTGGAGAGGGTGAGGGTGGGTATGCCGGTAGGTGAGGGAAAGAAAACGGCAAATGTGAAGCTGCTCGAGTACGTAACGAGTTCACCGAGCTATCGGATATTTTCTAGACACTACCCGACGAATCGGCATCTTCACGTGTAGCCGGTCAGGCACGCAGGCAGCCAAGCGAAACACACTTTTGGCAACGGCCGCTAGACCCAGTACGGACGATGGCTGAGGCTTACTTTGCAGAGGGTTTGCTAGTCAACTTTATTGACGATATCATGTTGTTCTTTGCAGTGGATGGATGTACAATAACGCGCATTGACGATCACTTTGTCGACTGTGGAGGTATCCCCACGGGGATGCGTGCATTGAGACATTAGATCTGGGCAGAATTGAAGCAGAATGAAGCAGAGGGCTAAATATTCATCCTCGGAAGAGGGACTGGGCAATCGGCTAGCCGAGAGGCTGTTTGCACCGTTTGCCTGGGGTTTACCGTGACACCTTCCATATTGGGTTAGACCAGGCACTTTCCATAAGCGGTCACGTGACTCCCGTCCCTCGATGCGACTCACGCAAGTCAATTTCAACGTTAGAAAGAACAGGGATAAAGAATCCAAGCAAGGGCTCGCTTCTCATGTTGGGTGGTTGAGGATCCCGTGACCAATGCCTCCATCAAGAAACCACCACGTCAGGGTTAGCCCTGAGTCCACTCGCAGAGTGTCAGACTGTCCCTGAACCAACAAGAGGATAGACTAACCCTAGAGGAAACTCAAGTCGGCGTCGGCCGATCGGCAAGTCGGCGGCCGATGCCTCCGTCGCCTGCCAAGACGGAGCCCGGAAGAATAGACGGCGCGAGAACCAATCAGATGGCGTAGATTCGGTCTGATCTGGCGCTAAGCCTTCTTTGTCACAGACACGCGATAGTATGAAATGATAAATCATCCAAAAGTCTATCACGGACGGTGGAAACGCCCACGGAGGGTGCAATGACGCGAAGCCGTGCAAGGAACGGTCTTTGTTAGGCCGATGGAGTATATATTGGAGAGATCACTAAGCGCGAGGGGACAAGGAAGGATGGTTATGAGGGGGTACAGCAGAGACATCAAAGATCGAAAGATCGAAGTCAACATTATCTTTCGGGTGTAACAACGTCAAACATCAGTACATTCACACCACCTTGACGCCAGACGTTTCGTGTACAACATGGACGTTGCAGCGATAGCAAAGGTATGACCACATCCAGCCTACATACATATACATACATGCGTATATGAATCTAACAGTTCCAGAACGGGGCCCCTTATCCGAGTCTCACAGCCCAACTCGGCCTCACCCCCTCCACAGGCGTCGACGTGCCCGTCTGCTGCGTGTTCCTGGTACTCTACATCCTCGGCGCCGCCAGCCACATGACCATCTTCCAACTCAATCGTCGCAAGGGCCACAAATTCATCCCCAGCGCCGTCACATTCGGTTTCTGTATGATGCGCACTCTGACCTGCTCGCTACGGATCGGGTGGGCATACAAACCCACCAATGTCTCGCTAGGAATCGCATCAGGCATCTTTGCAAACGCAGGTGTTTTGGCGCTGTTCGTGTTGGATCTAATCTTCGCGCAACGATGTCTTCGAGCCGCGTTTCCCAAACTCGGATGGACAAAATTGGCGCATAATGCGTTTCTAGTGAACTACCTGCTCATTCCATGTGTGCTGGTTATGGTGATTGTCACTTCTGTTTACACGCATTATACCCTTGACATGAGCTCGCTGAGTAAATGTCGCGATACTCTCCTCGTTGCGACGACGTATATGGCTTTCTTTTCCTTTCTACCGCTCGCATTGACCATCATCATCGCCATCGCACCAAAAGGAGCGGATAGGGAGAATTTTGGTACGGGCTCGTTTGCGGCTAAGCTTTGGATTGTGGGTGTCACGTCGTTTCTGTTGTGTTTGGGAGCGGCGTTTAGGGCGGCTTGCAATTATATGCCGCCAAGGCCTGCGACGGATCCTTATTCTTTCCAGGGGAGGGCGTGCTTTTACGTGTTTTACTTTGTGCTTGAGATCATAGTCGTGTATGCTTTCCTTTTTGCAAGGATTGACAAGCGATTCTGGATTCCGAATGGAAGTCGGGGGACTTACTTGGTGGATGGACTTGTCAAAGAGTCCTCTGCAGAAGAGAAGGCTGAAAATCCCGAAACTGTATAACTCTTTTTTTTCTCTTTGTTGATTGATAAAATTGCATGGTTGTGTGAGCGTTGACTTTTGCATTGGGATGCGTGGCTTAGACTTTTCTTTTGTTCAATATTTTTCGACGAATTAATAGAAACAGTCTTCACTCTATTCCCCTTTCTTTTCCGTGTTTTTGCTTGATCGATACTACTCCAGTCCTGCGAGCGATAGAAACGGAATAATTTGACAAGTCTCCCAATGATGGCTATGTTCAAACAGAGACCCCGTGATTACTCTTGAACGCGTCGGGCACAATATTGATCCTCAATATCATCAATCTGCGAGAAAACACTTCTCGCATCTATTGACAAGCATCACAGACCAACCGCGGAATATCTAGAACATCCAAAGTCGCACAATGATATGTCAAATATCAACAACATCAGAATTTTGACATTTGCCATTCACACAAGCCAGTTGATTACTCATCCAGATATGTCAATTGATATACTCGTCACCATGTATCTCCCGAACGTCTAACTGTCGATTACTGAACAAACTCCCGCTTGCTTTGGGCCAATCGGAAATGGGATCCGATAGCCAGAATGGCTCGGAAAGTCGATGTTTCATCTCGGATCGATCCATATTGTGGACGAGTTATATGATATGTGGCATTGACACGAGTTTCGGGGAGAAGAGGACCTATTGCGCTGGTTTATTGGAGATGTGGGTGGTTGAGTTATCAATTTGCATTGTTTGACCTTTCAACTTCGAAGGGTTAATGTCCTGGGAAGCGGGATATTGCTCGTATTCGCACGATTCTTCTGCCTTTGCAAGTTGTTTTGTCTTGTTCTTTGTGTATTAGCGGGCTGACATGGTCAAATCGGATTTCCTCCTTTCAAGGCAGAGCTCTCCACTCAAGAATATCCTCAGTCGTACGAAGAGTAAACATCAAAAAAAAAAAAAAAAGCTCTTCGGGAAAATCTACCACAGCCCTAACACCCTAACCCAAGAAGACAAATCCACCTCAAGCACACAATCCCGTACTACGTATGCTGCTATCGGCCTTTCGTATCTTCTACGCCAACATCATCGACGGAAACCCCGTTTCTGAAATTAAAAATTGAGATTCTACATATCGCGACAATTCGACGTAACGGAGAATGCGAGAGGGACGCATTTCAAGGATAGGATTAGTGGAATTTTGGCGCTATATATGAGGCGATAAAGGGGCGTAGGTGGAGATTTGTGTGGTGCAGGGGCCGTCCCAGTTGGGGAGGATTAATGGGGTTGATCCGCCGGAGGGCTTGGATCAGGGGAGCGGAGAAGAATGGGAGGACGCTTGAGGAGTCGGTGAAGCACAGCAGTAATTGGTTAGGTAGAGGGTCGGTATGGTGTGTATAGAATATTAGCTTCAGAGTCCCTCTCATTCTAATTCTTATGAAGGCATTGGTTGTATTGGGTGATTGAATGATGCATTTCGTACTGGGTCTGAATGTACCTAGGGTCGAGACAGGCTATACAGCCTACCAGATATGCGACAAGCAGATATATCGAACTATATACACTGTCGAGGCCGTTGCTTATAAACAGATCTACTTGTTCTAATGTGTCAACTGGTACATCACTGCCGAGTCGTAAAAGGTCCCACCACCGTCAAATTGTCAATCCTGCCTAGCAGAAACTCGAGCTGACGATAAGCAGCTCCAGGGACATACTGCGGAATTTCTACAAAAACATTTCATTAGCAACATAACAAACCCAATGGTAGAAAAGAGGGAGGGATACCATGTCCAGACCCGTAAACACTCGAAAACGTCAACCCCCGCTCCGTATGCGCAGTCCCCAAAATCCCACCACCACCACTCCAAGTCACGGGATCAACCTGACTAGCAGCCGTATACGGTACGAAGAGTTCTTCCGTAGGCGGGGACTGGAAACCCTGCGCGCCGTTCCAGGTCATGTTCTGAATTGTTGCGAGGGAGCCGTTCATGAACAGCAGGTAATCGTACCAGCCGTGTCCGATAAGGACGTTGTTAGTGGCTTCGATGACGCGAGGCAAGGGGCCCAAGGCGCTGGGGAGAGAGCCGTCGCCGTTGATGAAGATGTCTTCTTCGCCGCAGACGGAGTAATCCGTCGGAGGGACGTGTAGGGCAGCCTGTACATCGCTCTGGTTGAAGTAATTATTGGGTCCTTGGGCCACCGACGGGAAACCCATTTCGTCCCAGAGATAGGGACAGAAGTCAGTGAGATGGTAGATGTTGAAACAAGGGTTTATCAGAGTGGCTGCGGTGACGATTTGATCCCATGTATCGCATCCAGCGACGTTTGCGCTGTCGAGATTCGGAAAATCGCTAGGGGGCGGGTAAGTGAGTGCCTTGTTGAGGAAATCTGTATAGCCACATTGTGCGTCGAGGGCGTTGATTTGGGACATGAAAGTGTCGTTGAGGCCGAAGACAGCTGAGAAGTGGTTCAGAGCGGCCACGGCAGGGGCTATACATATTTCAGTTCTCGTTTCAATCTATACAGAAAAAGATGGGGGAGCTCACCGTATATCATCACCGAATCGTCGTTCATGGAAGGATCATTGATTTGAATACCCTTGAGATTAAAGTACTCCGTGTCATTCTGCTTAATGAATCCCTCCGCAATATACGGAATATACTGTCCCGCATAACTCTCGCCAGTGATATACACTTTATACCCTTTCATACCAAATGTATCAATAAACCGCTTCCAGAAATCATTGAATTGATTCGAAACATCAACCTCATTCTGAACCGTGGACGGACCAGGCGAGAAGCCCGTGCCGGCTGGCTGATCAATGTAAACCACATTTGTCAAGTTATTGAACGAATATGGGTTTCGAACAGGTTGATAAACGCCTGATTGCCATAAAAAGGGCCCGTTTTCTTGAAGCAGACCATCAAGAGAGCTGCAGCCGGGTCCGCCGTTGAGCCAGATGGTGATTTCTTTCTTGTTGTCCGCGTTGGGGTTTATGGTAGGGAAGAACCAGAAGAATAGGCTTGTGTGGCCGGAGGGGGTGTTGTTGAGGAGACCGGCGTACGACTCGCCGATGTCGAATGGGACTTGAGGGAAGTTTGTGCCGTTGACAAGGAATTCTGTCGAATGTTACAATCTACACATTAAATTGGCTCGGAACTTGGGGGGATGGGAACATACGCTTAGTCGTGTTGGTCAGATACTGATAAGTACCGCTTTTCTCTACCTCGACAGAGCGTTTATTCAGTGCCGGAATAAGAGGCTTGGATTGTTTGGCTTTGATATGAGGGTTACTCTGCACGGCAGCTGCTGCTGCCGCGAGTGTCGCGAAAACTGCCCAGGTACGCATTTTACTTCATGAAAGCGAATCCTCATCTAAACGCTGAAGGAAAATAAAGGGTCTCATCGATTATTTATCTACACAGTAGATTGTACGTAGATACGGCGATCACTACTCCAGGCTAATGATTTCGAAGTAACCTTATCCAGCAGGTGCGGTGCATACTACTTTATTTAGTATTCGGTGCATTGTCGATCATCGTTAGGGCATGATCTTATTCGGGTAGCCATCATGCAGAATAGGTACTAAAAAGTGGGCAAATACGAGCAGACATCACAAGTCTTTTCGAGAAACAATCGCAATACGTAGTAACTAGCCGAGCCTAGTCCATTTAACAACAAACAAAAAGGAAACGGTACAATTCACGAGCAGCGGCTCTATCGGCTGTCGGGAATAATCACGGATTTGCCATCTTCCATCTTCCTGCAGGCTGACGATCCCTCGAGTCTTACTTACAGCTTACAGTAGCATTCTTGCGGCGCATGTAACAGTCCGGAATTAGGGCTTGCGGCGGGGCAGGCACATGCAAGGTTATCTATCCATGCAATTCCCCCTCTCCTGAAAAACCAAGGTAGTATGCAACTGTGCCTTATCATTCATGCATCATTTGATTAAATGATTGCGCATAAATGGGCAGGGATACTACTAGAGAAGAAGCGTGACTCAAAATAAGCGTTATTCAAGCATTGTTTCCGCCGAGAAGGAGCAACTATTGACCTCGAGTCAGCGATATAATACTATCGACATACGAACAAATTTTCAACCAAGGAAAAAGCGCAGTCGCAGCTGATGTGCTCAATAATTGATATGTAGCGGTATGTATGAACGACTGGGTGAGTCCACAACCCCAATCTGAGCCCCGGACTGAATCATTATACAGAGCCTCGACTGTCGATCTTCAGCCTTGTCTTGCAAGTTTTAACCCTAATTCTGAGCTTAAGTTTCGCTTCGTCATCGTCGAGAAATATTTACGCGGAGTAGAATTATATATGGGATGAAAAATGATCATTGAATGCCAGGCCTCTCAAAGTAATTGTATGGACATGTGAATGGGTAATTTAGCACATACACTTTAGGGGTGAAATACTAGTAGTATGCACCTTGTCGCTCTTTGATATAGTGCTTCGATTTCTTTGTGTCGTTTATCGTAGTCACCGAGGCAGCCTTGGACCTCGGCGGCTTGACAAGAGAAATGATCGAGTCAACCGACTCGCTAACAGAAAAAAGAAAGAGAGAAAAAACTACCCTTGGTCGTTGCTCAATTATTCCTCTCGCGATCTAGGTCGGATACAAGAGTCATGAAAGCGACAACAATGCAAGAAAAATTGTTCATTGCACATCATCAAGTACCATATCTCCTAACGAGGGTGTCAAGTAATCAAACATCCACCTCCCAGCTCCCACTGAATCCCTCATCAATCTGATGCACAATACCCACTCGCCCATAACTATCCTTGCCAGTACTACTACCACCACCTGCACTACTCACCGCATTGGGAGTACTACTGCTCAGCACAGTAACACCCTTGAACTTTACGCCCGGATCATAGTCAAACGATCCATCAACCGACAAATGCCCATTATCATACGTGAACTGCAGGTACGTCGTCTGGGCCGGTTTGACTGATTTGCCATCATCAAGATACAAATTTCCGCTCGCTTTCCCGTCACGGTCTGGGGCAACGAGTAACTCAAAGTCGTGCGTGCGCAGTTGCGTAGTTGTATTTGCGTCCCCTGCATTAGCGCGCAAAGGCAGGATTGAGCCGCCGCGGATGTGTACGGGGATATCAGTGTAGGTGACGTTGTCGAGATTCAGGGTGTTTGTGCCGTCGGGAATGACTCGTTCGCCAGTCCAGAAATCGTAAAAGATATCCTGGGGCGGGAGGTAGAGGGATACACTCTCCGAGCCTTCGACGGTGACGGGGGAAACCAAGATCGAGGGGCCGTAGAAGAATTGATAGCTTATATCGAGTGTGGTTGGGTCATTCGGATACTCGAAGAAGAGCGGGATGATGGTTGTGGGTGATCCGTCAACTGTTTGCTGATAGAACGCTGTGTAGAAGTAATCTAATGTTTGGAACCGTGCGGCAATGGCTTTCTGAGCTGCTGCAGTAACCAGTGGCCAGCGGTAGAATTCTTGGTAGTTTGCTGTGATATCGGCATGGTTACGGTAAAAGGGGTACCAGGCTCCTAGCATCGCCCAGCGTGCGCAGAGAGTTTCGGTGGTGTTGTCGTTGAAGCCGCATACATCAGCGCCTACCATGGGGATCTGAAAGATGGATGCAAATTCCATGTTTTGGATGATAGAGAGTAGGTAGTGAGCCCATATAGAGGCGTTGTCGCCGGTCCAGTGGCCGCCTCTGGCTCCGTCGCCGGCGAATGTGCTACGTGAGATGATGAACGGGCGTTCAGAGGGACGACGGGCTAGGAGACCTTGCCGAGAGGCGTCGATCATATACGATGCGTACAGATTGTGGGTGTCGTATTGAACGTAGCCGCCATACTGAGGGAGGTCAGGCCAGATCGTACCACCAGTAAGAGGGCCAACACCGTTAGCAATCGTATAGCCTGGGTTGTCAAGATTACGACCGGAAAGACCAGTCATGTTAGCTGATGATGTGTCCCGTCTTACTCTTCGCGAGGTTGTACCCGGAGGCTGAAAGTCGGAAGGGAATCCGGGAAGAGGATCCCATGTTGTGCGCAATGCTGGCGGAGCTGGGGGGTCATTTCCATCTATTGCTGTTTGTACCGGGTTCGAACAGGGGTAACCACAGAAATTGGCGGGCTATATGCAATCAGCTTCTGTTCAAGGCGTCTGGCTGTAGGGGATAGACATACCTCGTTCATATCAATCCACATCCCATCAACTCCAACACCAGACTGATCATCGAAGAACGAACCAATCTGCCCAGTCCAGAACGAATGCGCATTTGGATGGAACCAATCAACATACGACACCGCGCCCGGCCACATAGTAGCCACAAACGTGGTACCATCGTCATTTTTGATAAGTACCTCCGCATTCACTGCAGCGTTGTACGACGCGCTATCATTCAATGATACAGGAGGATCAACCATCATAATGTAATGTTGATCATGGTTATGCAAGTATGCAACTAATTCTTGCATCTTGTGCAGCGGGAAACGGTCTGGGTCGAGTGTCCATGTTCGTCGAAGGTCCATGTAGTCGATATCTGTCCACATGGTTTCGAGGGGGATGTTGGCCTGTGAGTAGTTGTAGACTACTTCGGCAACCCACATGACATCTTGGTAGCCGTATTTGCATTGATGGAAGCCATATGTCCAGTATGATTGTTGAGCGGGCTGTACCAATGCATTAGCTATGTTTCAAATGTGATATGATGAGGAATAGACATACTATACCAACAACACCGGCATACTGACGAGCGACATCAGCCGGCGCAGGACCAGCTAAAAAGTAAAAGTCGAGCACGCCACCAAGAGTATTATACTCCAAATATTGCTCATCTTCAGCAGTCTGATTGATCTTGATATCCATACCATTACTATTCGACAAAAACACACCATGGGCTTGGCCGTCTCTCATTTCGATGTAGATCGGGTGACTACCATAGAGATTCGAATGCGTTGGCAAAAACGCTTGTCCAGTGTTCCATAGTGTACGCGTATAACCATTGGTTTCTCGTTTGAACGAGTCCGAATCCTCACCCAAGCCATAGATGTTGGGATTCTGCGGCAACGAAGTACGCAAGCGCACATATTGACTCTCAAATATCAGATTTGTGCCAGATGTATTGAAGATAGTCTCTCCATTAGAACTGCGCTGGATAGCAAACGAAAAAGGATTTTTGGTGTACTCGAACACCAAAGCTGACTTCTTGGAAGATGAATCCTGCTGTCCTGAGGGGGGGTCCAGGATTGATTTGGGGATTTGGTACACTTGTTCATTTTCGTCGTAGATTTTGACGTGTAGGCGTGAATCTGTTTTGTTAGCAGTTATTCTCCTGAATCGTGAGTGTATAAGCCTACCTGTTTGGTATTCTACCAATAATTTGAGATGACTCAAATCCTCGCCGAAGGTATTGCACGCACTGCCGGCAAGGATCAAATCTCCTGTGATTTGGCTATCAGACTCGGCCACATTTGTCAATGTGTAACCCGGACAGTCGTCGACAGAAGCAGCTGTGGCAGCGATCCCCAGTACGGGGAGAAGCAGAATTGACCTCCACAACATCGCAGCAGCCCTAGAAGCTATACTTGCGAGTGCGAAATGAAACTACAAGAATTTGAGAATTTTGTAACGGGGAGAAACAGGATTATGTATAGGTCTATTTATTAACATTCCATCTCTTCTCCACACTTTGCTTGGGCAATCACGATATTTAATAGGGGGTACATGCATTCCGGCTGCTTGCCATGCGGGCTTTCCGATCGACCAGCATCCATAACAAATCAAACAAGGGATGATGAGGGAAGGAAATTGTCCTAATAACCAACTAATTAGTAGTACTACGTAGGTATAGTATCAAATCTAGCTAGTTACTCGTTCAAGTTGAACGGATCCATTCAAAACTCCTCATAAAGGAATCAAAATTTGCTCCGAGATGGTCTCATGACTGAATGTTACAGACTATGTAGGATGGAAGGTTGACCGCATGATTGACGCCATAATGCGATGGTGATGTTTCTTTGGGCGCGGAGTTTAGCCTCATGACAGTCGATAATTTCAATTAATGACGTTGCATTTGTACTCTGTAGCAAGTTGAGATGAAAGTAGAAGTGGGTAAAGGCAGGCTCATTAGCCCTAATGTTTGTTGCTTGCCTTTTTGGGTGGAGTATACACTACCATGTAAAATCGGTCCGAGAAGAATTCATCAGGGATTTTTACAGTTACTATCACATGCGACACTCTCAGAAATTATTCCTTGGACTTCTCGCATGAGAGAAGCCCTCCTTTTGTAGTAAACATCCTCTCTCAGTCTTCCTGCCTACTAGCCGAAACAAACCCTCATCTGAACCAGATGCCTACAATGTCTCCACTGCCGACACTGATCCTGATCTTATGAATTGTCAACAAAAAAAACAATTTCCCCGCTTTGTTCCTCTCCCGGTTTCGGTCTTTTGACCACTGACCTGTATCGGCCAGGATATAGACCGAGGGGCAGACGGCTGTCGATCAAGGTCGTTTTGTGCAACCTTGGGCCTCTGATAGGCTATAACGGTGGTCCTTTAGTCAGTGGCCTTGGTGGTTGCTAATTTCCTCCCCCGCTGTCGATCCCTGTACTTAAACGTAGTTTGGTATAATCCCAGGATTTAAATCCGGGAAATGAGGGGAGAGTCTTCTTTTTGATTTGATGCTTAGTATGATTTCAGGAGCACATGGCCTGGATTATGATGGCATAAAAGGGGCCTGTCTGCAAGTGAGGTTGCATTTCCGAAACGATGGTGGTACTACCTGTTTATCATCGGCGTGACTCGAATGTTAGAAGGATTAATCTTTACTGGTGTATATTCCCCGCAAAATCTATAATGTCCAAGTGCGATAGATTCTTGAGGGTTTTAGCACAGAAGCCCTAAGAGTTGACTCTTCTCTGAAAGCAATCTATCTCTCAGGTTCTATTGAGAAATGGTGTCTCAATCCACACTATTATGACAGTCAAATGATCATTCGTTTCACGCCGTCAGTCTTCTATTCCAAATCCCTCGACTTCGACCTCGCCTTGTACTGATACCGAACTTTCTCAGGCGGCTTCTCCTTCTCCTTCTCCACAACCCTGTAAATAAATCGCTCGTTCACGATCTGCATCCGGTCTCGCATGTCATTTTCCTTGACCTAACCCGCACATTTGTCAGTCTTATTTCCTCCTTCCGATGTTCGCGGCAGGATCGTGGTCAGGGGGGTAGAGAGATACCATATATCGACCCGTAGGCTTGCCTTCATCGTCTTTCACTAGGGAGTCTATTACGCCTTTGTGTCGGTACGGATCTATTTCTCAAATAAGAGCAATTAGTCTCGGTCTATATGACACGCGAGTGATGGAAGAGATACTGTCGATAGGACTATACTCAACCCACTGTCCAGGTTTGAATCTCGGCATGTTGTTTGTCGGTCGATCAAAACGAAGCACAAAACACAACAATATCACGTATATTCGGACTAGTTTGTAGAATGAGAAATTCAAAACACAAAATAAAAATAAAAAACAATTGCCCATCAATAAAATAGACTGCCTCAGCATGATTCAGAATGATCTCATGTGGTGGTGGCAGATCGTGGTAAAAAGCAACGGTACCCTAGTGTAAGGGTTAGGGTTAATTTTTAATTAACTAAAAAAAATGACGGAAGCGTGGTTCGAACACGCGCCTCGTTAGAGAGCAGGGATTTCAGTGAGATTGGCAAAAACGGCAAAGTTGCCTTTTTTGAAAATGTCACGTGACTTAAATCTGCCGCCTTAGACCACTCGGCCATTCCGCCTTAAAATACTGGTAGTGTTTCGATTGAAGAGTGTGGCGAGCAGCATATGAGGTTTAGAGTTGAGAGGAGATACTCACATGTTCAACCGCACTAAAATATGTTAGTAACCTAACCCTAAGGAAAGAGTCACTATGGTCGTCACAAGCGTAACAAGCCAGGCCAGGAAGGGTCTGAGGTAAGAATAGGGATTATTGTTCAGATGTATAGTCTCTGATCCGTGCTGTTTATTCAATTGTCCCTCATGCCCTTGCAAAATGTTCTCCTCATCCCTTGATAGATGATGGCATATCGACACGCAAGGATTATTGGTCTCACGACCAGTCCCTTATATATGAGATAAAGGCGGTTTTCCGCTTACGTACTCTAAATAGATATAACTAACATTTTGTATCGTTGCTAGTATAGACAACAAGCGATAAGTCTGGAGTTTATGGCTGTAGGCTATTGTTGTGTTAGGGCTAGATGCGGTCCTGGAGGACTGTCAGCATTCCTCAGTATCAAACAAGGCATGGCCACCGAGAAAACCTAGGAAAGCCCTAGAACCCTTGGAAAGAGAATTGATAATCAAGGGCATGTAACTATGGAATGCATCAGATAAAGACAGATATACCCCCTTCATCTTCTTCCGACATTTTCTCTCATCTTCGTCTTGAGATGTTTTCTATGTCGTCCAACTATAATAAATCTCTCTCGATCTGAACGAAACGCCTTTCAAACACTAAAACGTGCCGAAGAGCAATCGACGACAGATACAAAATGCATATCTCCAGAATCATCCTGTCAACCCTGCTTCTCTATACAACCACATCTTACGCCGAGAAAGCAGCAGCATCCTCATCAACAACAACAACCCTCTCTCACACCACAGACGACTCATCCAACGACACTGCACCCATTCCTCAAAACCAAACAGAACCAGAAGAAGAGGTGAACCCCTACCAGCCCTCTCTAGATGCCATATCCCACGAATGGCAGCAAATCTGCTCCCTGGGTTGCGAACCAGGCACGTTCCCCAGCGACACGTACTATCTCACACAATACCTTCTGCCGCATCTGATCAACATCCAATACAAACCCAGTTGCAGCGCGCGGTCCGCACACCTTAAATACTTTAAAGAGATCATCGAGTGTTCTGGAAGACATGACCTATGTGCGGAGAAATTGGATAAGGGGACGATGAAATGTCGCGATAGAGCGCTTAGGAAAGTGACGACGGACCTTAAACATTTGGGGGAGGGAGGAATGGATTGTGAACGCGATGAAGAGTGGCAGGGGGAGTTTTATGGGAGTGTGTTGGAGGGGATGAGGTGGTTTAGGAGGGAGGTTTGCGCTAGTGGACTTGCAATTGGAGGAAAAGGACGAAAGTGGGCAGGAGAGATGAGGGATTGTAGGTTGATGGTGAGTTTTATTTCCTCCGTAAAGAAGACGCTGACTTGACTAACTGTTTGTTAGGGGACTTGTATGTCACCGGCTGGAGAGTTGTGAAGCTGGAAAATTTTGTTTGGTTCGTGTAATCACGATGTGACAGCGATCTCTCTATGCAGTGCTTTTTTATTACAACCGTGGAAGGGGGCAAGAATATGTAAATCATTTACTCATATTCAGTACAAACATCTTCGGTCGTAGCTAAGCAAGACACGAGCTGTACATGTACAAGTACAAGACAAGAGCAATCAATCAATCAATCATCAGCAACTCCATGCAATCTGAAATCCATCATAATTCGCAACAGCAAGAAAAAGGGTACAAGAAATTAGAGCTCGACTGACTAGCAGACAGAGCAAAGGGGAAAAACCAACAATCCGACAACGCCTGACTCGCCCACCCCATAACCAGATTGAACCATCCAAAAGTAGATGAAAGAAGAAAGAAGAAAGATGGCCCACGGGATACAAAGTACCCGCTGGCTGGTATCTATAGGAGAAGAATAACCTTCAAAACAGCCTATAACGCAGAACGCAGAGTAGAATGTGTATATAAAGTCATATTCATAACTCGTGAGACGTCGAAAACACCGCGGACTTACTTCACCCGCGTCGGGGAAGCAGTGCCGACGCTGCCCACTCGGCCGCTAATTTTGCGGATACCTTTGGTTTCGCTTTTGCTGTCGGTGACTCGTCGAGGGCTGGAGCGGACTTTGCTCATGGCGATACCTTTGCTTGTGGGAGTTTTTTGTGTGACGACGGCAGCTTCGACCCAATTCTCCCGGTCTTCGTGCACTTCGTAGCTGGTAGTAACTGTGGTGGAATAGCTGATTGATCGCGTCTTGGGTGAGGCACTGGGTGATCGCGATGCTCGTTTAGCAAGTAGTCGCATCTGGATTTCTTCTTCGCTTTCGCTTTGTTCAGTTCCCGCACGCTGAGTCCGTTTGCCAGAAGCGCGTTCTTTGTCTGTCTCTCCATTGACAGCTAATGCGCCCGAAACATTCCGGGCGTATGGATGATGACGAGAGTCTTTACGATGAGACTTTCGAGGTTGTCCAGGCGTGGGCGCTGGCAAGTTTTCGTCGGTGTTGTAGTTGGAAGCTTCATTGTTGTCAATCTCTCCCAACGCTGACCTCTTGGAATGGCCGTTGTGCTGAGGAGGTGTAATGGTCTGTCCGTTGCTGGAACGCTGCTTGTTTACTTGTCGGCCAGGTGTAACAGGCGCAGTTAAGGCCAACTTCTCGCGCATGGTATCTTCGAACCACCACTCTCGGAAAGCACCCTGGTTGAGATGTAGCCAGTGTTGTTGCGGTCCAACCACCATACCAGGACGCATGAAGCGCATGAATGCGATGATCTCATTCGCGGTGAACCCGTGTCGGTAGATCAAGTATGCACCAATCAAGCAGCCAGTACGGCCCAATCCGGCTTTGCAGTGGACAGCGATGTTTTTCTTCTGCACGTTGATCATCTCATGTGCCATTTTGATGAATCGTCGAACCAACGGTAGTGGTGGGCAAGTTCCGTCTTCGAAAATCATGTCAATATGGTTGATGCCGAGTGCTGTGAAATATGATGGGCAGTAAAGCTCGGAATTGAGTCGCACTACCAAACCGACGTCTCTCGACGAGAAATGTGTCAAGACATTCTTGAATGGCACGGGAAGTTTGGAGGCAAGGACTTCGGAAACCGTCGAAGGAAGAGCTGCATATTCGGGGGTATTGGCGGGGACTGGGGCGACCGGTTGTTGTTGAGGTGAAGCGAATGCAATGAAATTTGGAGTAACCCAGTTGAAGTCGCCCATATCGACTCGCTCATAGCGTTCATACCTATATCGTCAGATCAATCCGTCTTCAAATTGGGAAGCGACTTACTCTTCCAAGCTGAAATCTTTCAATCCACACAGAGATTCTTCTTTGGCCTTCCACACACCATACACGACGTCTTGGATGTTGAGAATGAAATCTGCCTGGCTGTATCCAGCATCGCGGAAAGGCATGTACGGAGGATCGGCCTGCGCAATAGGCGCAAGAGCCAAATGAGGAGGCCACGACTGAATCAACACCATATAGCACGCGACTAAGCAGGCAGCATTCGCGCGGCTCCGAGGATCGGGTTTGCTGTAAAACACCACTGGCCGCTCAGCATTGGCCGGGTCACCAAGGATTTCGTGGAAATGAACGGCGAATCGGTACAGGTGGCCGATGTGCAATGGACCAAAGTCCGCATGGAATGCGTTGTAAAGGAGTGTGTCGTCGACGGTAAAGTACACGGGAAGTTTGTGTTTTGCGACTCGTACGGGGCTTTGCGATGCTTTCGCTGAACGTTTGGATGGAGATGCTGCCTGGGTCGGGAATGGGAAGGCAGCGTAGGGATCAGGTGCGGACGAGTAGGCAGCAAGATACAGGCGATCTGCGATTGCATTAGCATCTTATCAAAACAATTGGCGATTCATTACTTACCCTGGATGTACTCGATCACCTGGCCGTGAGCATGGGAGGCGTGCGACGGCATGGTGAGTTGGCAGGGTAAATGGCTATTCCTGAGGCAATGTTGTTTCTCTGCTGTTGAATACTTCACGGTGCACCAGACACAGTGTCGGAAGGAAGTGTATAGCAAGAGATGCAGTTATTGACCTGGCATGACCAAACAATGGTATAACCTGGCTGCAACTGACGGTGGCAGTAGAATAAGAATGTTAGTCGAGGATATGCGATACAACAGATGGATACTGAAGTAATTCGTAGGCAGTATAATGAGCAGAAAGTGAGGAAGAGGTGAGTTGAGGATAAAAGATGGAGCAGGTTGGAGCAGGGTAAGTAGTTATTTTGTTGCAGCATGGAGATGGGCAAGAATCATAATAAACGGTTCCCACCGTTTTTGCGGGCTGTGATTGGCTGGCGTGTTATGATGGACCTGTTCGGGACTAGCGCAGACCAGTTGACCCGGCAACGCTTGATGCCTCAGACATCAGGCCTCGATTTTGTCTGCTGGCCAATCACAGTCCGCGTTTGTCGGTGCCTGGATGGGAAACATTTCAAAGCGATTCAAGTAGAATGTCAAAAAAACTATTAACTTAGCTTTTAGACACAAAGAACAACAACAAGCATCTAGGTAGTCGTCGTGATACAAACATATGGTCCGATGTATTCATTCTTGATGATTTCACCCGCCGACATCCATCAACATCGCATGATCTCCCTGTCAGCGTATCGCTTACTAGGTAGTACCTTGTCATCAAGCCCGGCCCGAAGCTCAGTAAATGACTTAGCACGCATGGATCCAACCATCATAAAAACCATCAATTGATGGCTGTCTTCGGCCCTAGGAGAAGCCATCCGTGGATGCCAGAACACGCCGCGAAGTCGTAACTATTCCAACTTTGACCACGTAAACACTTAGACTCAGACATCTGTATAGTTTTTCTGAGTGGCGGCATATCGTTTTAGGCGTAATAAACTATATAACGACTCAATCTTGGAGGCTGGAATCAATCTTCAGTTTTCAATGTTGAAAGATGGTCTTTTCCGTAGTTGGTTTTCCTCAAGATATACATATATATATCTTCGATGTCGGCGCAGCACAAACATCTATTTACCCAATTTCTCGGAAAATCTGCTATGATCTATAAACATCTTATCCCTACGTACGTTCAAAGATAGCTTTAGACAACGATAAGTTTTCATTGCTTGTGACTTGAATGATGCTCAGCAGATCAAAACTTTTGGACTTAAGGGTTACGTACAGGTCGGCATGACGACAATCGGCTGGCTGCAGCTGCCCCGCACCATTTTAATTTGGACTTCTTCATCGTTCAAGATTAATCTCACCTCGACACATCCACCAGTTAACCACTCCTACTCGACATATTCAAAATGACACCAACAACGCAGATAGAAACCGAATTTCCTTATTCTCTGTATGCCATCCCATCTTCCAATCAAAATCCCTCAGCTAACAATGTCGCAGAGTCATCTCCATCCCCCTCCCCACCAACCGCCTTGCCTCCGCAGCCCTACAAGCCATCCGAGTCGACAAAGAACTCTCTCCGCTCGTGCACCGAAGTTTCGCGCTCAAATCTCCGGACTCGGATACGGACGGTGACGTCGCCGAAGAAAGCAAGACCGTGCTGGAGACGACCTACCGCGCCACGACGAATCGTATGCTGCGGGTTTCTGTGAATGGGTTTATGGATACGCTGGGTGTTGTGTTGGGGGTGATTGAGGAGTTGGATATTGATGTGCTTAGGGAGGAGTTGGGGAAGTGATTGATACTAAAGGGCAGTGAAAGGAATTATATTGGCAACGAGGAGTGGCGGTTGCCTGCGTGGACGTGATACTATGCCGACACCAAATACACACATTTGCAACGAGTGTACGACTTGGTCATGCCGGTCGGCGATATTTGCAATGCATCGCTCCAGGCAGAAGAGGGAGATGAAACAGATCATTCAGAAGATATCGGCATATCCAATGGGATGGACGGTTTGACATGTTGGCCACAACAGAACTATCAGACCACAGTCATGACAGCCCACGACCCTGCGCCAAAGCTGTTGGCATTGCGAAGACATCTTGATTACATATGGGCATCATTCTAGACCGGATACAAGTGGCTTTTATGACCGTGGGCAATGAATCGCGTCAGATCTGATGAGCGATCGTGCGCACGATATTCGTCAGATAGATTACAGTTCTCAAATACTACTGCGCCGTGTCTGATGTCTGAAATTCTTCACAAAATCCGGAATGTATCATCAGTTCATTCTTCCCACTGCCGAGGCACGGCTGCCAAGGTCCGATCCGCGCTCTGATTTGCCAGACGAAATACCCGATTGGGAGCTCTCTGAAGTTCCTGACACTTCCTGTGCGCTGGATCAGACCGCGCAATATAGCTTCATCTCATACGTGCGTATCGTGACAAATATTTTATACGCACGAAGTCAGTAGTTCCTCGGCACCGGATACCGGGCCTCCCGACGAGTGTGCAGTGTGTCCAGCTTCTAGAACGCAGCCATTACTAATCCCGCTGATTGGTTGTGACTTCGTAGTAGTTGACCGTTGAACTAAGCGGATCCATTACGTATTGGTCGTAGCTTCGGGGTGCTATCAGTTTCAAGCCATGCCACCCTCCTTCATCCCTACATCTGTACAGTGTACATATATAACGCCATCCCACCCGTTCATCGGATTCCTTTTTATCATCAGATCGCTCTGATCAATCGTCAAGATTTCGTACATACCCTATTCGTGTCGTCCACGGTTGTCGGTTCGTTATCCCTTCAATCTTTAGCTCGATAGCTGTACTGACATGTGCGATACCTAATAGCTAGTGACGACCCCTCATTTACACAGCCGATTCACCAGACTCAATCACCACAGCACAATGGCCTCCGCGACTACTTTCTACGACTTTTCGCCTCCCGACAGTTCGTTCCCCCTCTACCCTATTCTATAATCATGTACTGACCGAGAGGCGGAAATAAAAAACAGAGAAAGGAAACCCCTACCCTTTGACAAACTACAAAGGCAAAGTCGTCCTCGTCGTCAACACAGCCTCCAAATGCGGCTTTACGCCTCAATTCGCCGGCCTCGAAAAACTGTATAAATCTATCGAAGAGAAACATCCCGGAAAATTTACGATTCTCGGGTTTCCATGCAATCAATTCGGTAACCAGGATCCGGGCAGCAATGACGAAATTCAGAGCTTTTGTCAGGTTAATTATGGCGTTACCTTTCCCGTTTTGGGCAAGATTGATGTGAATGGAAGTAATGCGGAGCCGTTGTTTGAGTGGATCAAGAGCGAGAAGCCGGGGTTGTTGGGTGTGAAGAGGGTGTTGTGGAATTTTGAGAAGGCGTTGATTAATGGTAAGGGGGAGGTTGTGGGCCGATGGAGGAGTATTACCAAACCCGAGAGTTTGGAGGGCGCGATTTTGAAGGAGATTGATATTGCGAGTAAGAATGCTGCGCCTACCGCGACGGAGACTGCTGCTCCTGCTGCGCCAGCGGAGGGGGAGGCCAAGTTGGCTTAGTCTCTTCTTTGGCGCTGATGTGTTATGTTGTGTGTTCAATGCTTGATACCAGATTGCAGTACGTTATGTCTGAGAATGACTTGTCATTAATATTAGTTTCGTGACTATTCTTCTATTTTTCCGTTTCGTAAACCATTCAAGTTTCGACATCATGTAAATCATGCCTTGGGAATTAGATTCCTCAAGGAGAGATCGTAAACCACGTCTTCCACCTTCTTGACCTGTACCCTTGTCAGTCAACCTTCAGGTCTGGAGGAAGGGGAACGTACCGAGTATTTGATGCCATCGCTCCTCTTCCTCAGAATATCATTCTTGAGATTCAGCAACTGAAACCCGGCGAACAGATCCTTGATGAAATTGTTGATTTCAAGCGGACGATGATAGTCGCCCAAGGTCACGGAATTCACGGCGAGACGAGACAATTCTTCGACCATGCTGATCAACGAGAGGAGGTATTCTTCGATGGTGAGGTGGAATTTGTCTTCGTCTTTGAGGTTGACGGGTACTGTTCCAAACCAGTATTAGGGTGGGCGATTGCCACGAGGGACATAGGACGAACCGTTGAGAAAGTTGCCGACTTCCTCGATTGTCAAGAACGACGTTTTGGAGGTGGAGTTTTTGTACTCGGTCAAGCCGCCGAGCCACGCGCAGAGCTCGATGTAGTATACCTTCCCAGCCAATTATTAGCGAGATATGACATGGGTTGAGGGGACGGGAGGGGTACCAGGTTTTGTAGCTCGCGAGACCAGACTCCGTTATATTTGTAGAAAGGATGCTTGTTTGCGATTTCTGCGAGGCGCGAGACGTCTTCCTTCTGAGCGAGGATCTGGGTTGCGGCATCGTCGAGGACGGATTTAACTAAGCCAAACCGATTGTGTAAGCTTCGGAGTGATTCTTTTTGGGTTGTGTAGAAGTGGCAAAGGAGGAAAAGGAACGGACTGTCTTTCGAAGGAGTAGAGTGAGCTCGAGAAAGAATCGCTTGCGTTGTTCGGCCTGTGTAGACAGTTGCGTCAGTTTTGCTTCGTCTTTATCGACGATCGGAACATAAGTACCCTTTCGAGCAAGACTCTGGACGATCTCGTGCAACTCCTGCATTCGTACAAAGTCAGCTTCTCGTCGACTCTCCCATCAAGTTATTTGTCCGCAGGTGCAAAGCTTACATCGCGGACGACGGTTTCCTCGTCGATCTTGGTCTGAAGGTTCTCGAAGATAGCTGGATCAATCATTCTGGTACCGACGTGTTGTATTTGAGTTGAATTGAAGAGTGAGTGAAGGAAGAGGAAAGATGAAGCTTATGCGGGGATGATTTCCTTTAGGGCGGGGAGCTTAGCTTGATGGAGGGTAGATGCAGCTTGTTTGCATTGTTTGTCTGGGGCGAACTTGGGGTTAATCATTAGGTCGAGTATAAAACTTTCTTCTCTAAGAATATAATCAGTCATTTCAATGGCAGGCTCGGATTTTGCAATCGACCTCACCTAGTTACGCACCAATGAAGTCCTCGGCGTGCACTGCTACCTAGAACCCGACTTCAATGCTTATCAAGCCATCTCGTCTTAGCCGACCTTTCATTTCGTGTATGTAGCATCTCGGTCTTTTGACTTCCGATATCACATGGATTTCTGGTTGAAGTCTCCATCCCGTCCAGATGGCTGTGATCAAAGAAGAGATCTCTACCCACCAACATAGCAGAAAAAGATGAGAACCTCATTATCGGTGCCAACTGGGAGCGGCTGAAATCACGTATAATAGAAATACTTAATTCTTACAACCTTCCTTGGTGCACAAGCCTCACGATAGGTCCGCATGTGGTGTATCAAAAACAAACGTTTGGCACTTCGGGACAACATCGCGTTCTTATACACTGTGACTATGACAAAGCTACTAGCCATAGCAAGCTTTGGGCAAATGCAGTGGTTGAGATTTACGCAGAAATCCAGTCCATGGTTGAAGGGGACCATGAAGTCGGTGTTGAGCTGAAGGATGGGGTATTCGTGAACGCAGAAATCTGCCCGCTGTTATCTCCTGTAAGTCAGGAATTGTCTGAAAACTGGGAGAAGGGAGAGAATTACTGCGAGCAAATTGAATCTCATCTATATTATTTCTTGAAATAAATGCAGAGACTGACCACCACGGCTGAGCATTTGGTTATTCACGACTGCTGATATCTATCAGCGAAATCCCATAGCATCATGCAACTTTTTAAACTCGGAATCGACGCTGAGCAAGGCTTGTGGACGATCGCATTCAACCAGCTCTCCGTTCTTCATAACAGCAACTCGATCATACCGGTCGATAAATCGCAGCCGGTGAACAACGGAAACCACGGTCTTCGCTAAAAATTCCACCTCTATAATTTCTTGCATCGTTGTCTCCGTCTCCCAATCCACACTATAATTTGCTAATTAGGATTCGAAGGGCAAGGGGACTTAGACGGATTGGAGTTCTCACCCGCTCGTGGCTTCATCTAGAAGGAGAATAGGACTTTGCGCATTCAAAGCCCTGGCGAGACTGAATAATTGTCTTTCGCCCATAGACCAATCAGATGCAGTAAAGATCATATCAAGTCCACCGTTGGCCTCGACTCGTGCCCACAAGCCAATTTTCCTAATAGAAGATTCAATAGATTCATCGGACGCTCTATTATGAGGGTCAAGATTCAATCTGATAGTACCAGGTATGAAGAAGGGTTCCTGCGTGACTACACTCAATCGGGTTCGAATGTCGCTTCGGTCGAGTGATGCCAAATCGACGCCGTCGACGAATATCTTTCCACTCCGCAAATCTATCATTTGTAGAAGTGATAACATCAACGACGTTTTGCCACTTCCGGACTGGCCACAAATGGCGACTTTCTCTCCAGGCTTAATGGTCAGAGACAGTCGTTTCAGAACCGGGGCTGTACCCGTGCTAAATTTTTTGGATGTCTGTCAGCATGGCAGAATAATTTTGGTAACATTTAGGCTCCGTTGAAAAAATACTCACTTATAGCAGGCTGTAACATCCTCAAAACGTATAGCTCCTTGCAATGGCCATTCGTGACTAGGAGGAGCGGGATCACACGTAGGGCGGTTTTCAGAAGGAGTGTCTTCTGCAAAGCGCTGAATACGCGCCACAGCCCCGATGGAAATTTCTGTGAGTGTCCAGAACTGGATCGTAGTGGTCAAGTTGTCATTGAACAGGAGAACGAGAGTCAACGCAACACCAGCAGCACCGCGACTGATATGATCCTTCAAGCCAGTTGCTGTCGCCACTATAATAACCGCCATTGTCATCACAATCAAATCTAGAATCAATTTTAACCACTGCTGGATACAATACAGCATGTATAGTGGTTTCTGGGAATAGTCAAGAAACTCTTCACATTGACTTCGGAATCGGGTTTGCCATTTCATCAACCTAATGACAGAGACACCGGATTCGGTTTCCATAAATTGTGAATAGAGCGGTGCCTTGGCTTCGATATCGAGAAGTCTAACTTGTCGTGAAGTGCGCAGGTAGTAGAGTTGGACACCCCATAATATGATGGCAATCACGGGGATGGCTACGGCAAAATATTTCCCCATGACACAGATGATGACCAGGATGACAATGCACATGGCAGCTCCTATATAGTAATGTTCTTTAACCACCAAATCAATGTAATATGGGCAAATATTCGTACCTTCTGTAAAATTGTACACATAGATAGGCAGCTGCATGTCGATCAAATTGATATCCTGACTGAATCTATCGCCTAATCGTTAGATCTTATTGGCACTTGTACAGTATGGGTTACGTGTTTTGAGAGACACATTACCTATTAATCAACGAGCCTTTGTCGGGTTTCTGCAAAAAGCTGATTGGGGCACTAGAGTGGAATCATGTTAGATACACCGTTACTCATCGAGATCCACAATGCCCGTTCTACGAGATAGAAACCTGCATACCCAAGGGTTGCTTTCAGAAGATCCCTATGAAGCCCGCGTGCCGTGTTTGTGATGACCACAACTGTAATCAGCCTATTCTTTCATTATCACCAACACTTTCCGAATTGACTTGGGGAGAGAAGGCTACCAACCAGGCGGATCCGACGAGGCCAATAAGTGTAAATGCGTTGAGCAGGGTGTATATGCCTAGGTACATCGCTAGGTGACCGTTCGGATTCTTTTCGTTTTCGCTTGACCAATTCTGTAGCCATACCGCTTCACAGGACGTCAGTGAGAAAATTAGAATCGTCTTCAAAACATGTTGACAACTCACTAGCATATTCTGCAGTGATAGCTTGAATGATCAATACCCCAACGGCTGCTAAACATATGTATGATCCAGCTCGATGAATGTAGTACCGATATACGCCCCAGGTTCCATTTCGTCGTAGGATATCCACGCTATCCTTCATTCTACCGTTTTCTTTATTTTTGACTTGATCGCCTGATTTCCCGATTTTTGAACGGGAACTGCCTTCTGTGATTGATAATTTCGGCTCGCCCTCTGACTCCTCTTCCGTGGAAGTTGAAGCTGTGAACAACACAGGGTTACGTGCGAGAACATCTGTGTATGATCCGTCATCAAGTACCTTCCCATCACCCAAAACGATGATCTGGTCAGCGTATGGGAGAAGATCCACTATCGCCTGTCAGTATGTGAAGTATAAGGAGACGTACTACCTACGATTATGCGTTGTCAATATCACGGATGTTTTGGATGTCCGAAAATAGCCATCATGACTAAAGAGACTTTGCATTATGGAATTGGTAGACCTCGAGTCCAATCCACTAAACACATCGTCAAGAATCACCACTGGAAGCCTCGAATAGACTGCACGAGCCAGGGACTGAAATATAGATCAATGTTATCATTCGAAACTTTGTCACGTTTGAAACCGAACTTACCACTCGTTGTTTCTGGCCGCCGCTCAAGGAGCTGCCATCGCTTCCAGCTTTGTAGTGGTCTCCGGCTTCAAAGTTTTCCAGATCTCTTTGTAGCGCACATGAGGAGACAGTGAAATCATACCATTTCGGATCAAAATCAGATCCACCGGTGATGTTATGGCGAATTGTACCATTGATCAGCCATGGAGTCTGAGGACAATATGCGGCGTATGATAGGGTGTTAGTAATGCCACCTTGTCTTATTGTGGTTTCTCCAATGATGCTTTCGAGAAGAAGAGATTTTCCAGATCCAACTGACCCAATAATCATTGTGATTTTGTTTGCCGGGATACTCAAATTCAGGCCGGCCAGAACGATGTTGGAATCCTTGGACCACGATATACTTGTGTTCTTGAATTGGAGCAATTGGTCGTTCGTATTTCTCACATTCATTACGGACATTTCAGTTGCTCCGTGGGAAATGGGCCTATAATTTGCGATGCTGATAGCGGAACTAGATTCATCCGTTACGAGATCTTCTTTCAGACAGAATTGTTCGACACGCTCAAGACAACCGATCGCTTGTCTCAAACTCGGAATAGAAAAGACAAGTTTTATCAACGGCGCAGTGACTAGAGATACCAAAGAGAGGGAGGCGAAGGCTTGCGCCGCAAGCAATGTTTGGTTTTTCCCAACCGCAGCAATGATTCCATACGTTAGAAACATTGCATAGGGAGCAAGATATTGAGGTGCATTGGCTAAAGTAATCAGTTTGTATGACCTTCAGGCGACAGAACGAAGAAATGAGTCATGATGACTTACACAATACAGCGACTATTACCATGATCTTTCTAAATCTCACCGAATCCTTGAGTTCCAGTTCCCGCAAGTCGTTGATGATATTGAATAATAAGTCCTTGAGCCCGAGCATCTGGGCTGCCTTCATATCAACTAGCATAGCAGATGTGACAGCGAGTCTTTTTTGAATCCGTTCAATCCAGGCTTTCTGCGCAAATGCCATGCGCGTGGAGACCGGGCCAGTAAAGTAAACACACACTATAAAAAGAATTAGTAGCGAACGATGGAACAGATGATGTAACCAAGGAGCTAGAAGCGTCCTTCTTGAGCAATCGGCCTACGTACATAGAGAGATGATTGTAGGTACTACACAGGCTACATGAACTTGACGCCCAAGAAGCCAAATAGCGATGCCAGCTTGGATGACAGATGCCCATATCTCGTGCACATTTTTGATGGCATTCAGAATTCTCTCCATATCAGTTCCCATGAGTGTAACAGCTTTTGCATCTTTGAGATCCTTAGCTTTGAGCACCATAGTCTTGTCATAAATCATGGAAATGAGCCCGGCACGAGTCATAGTCGCGAAACGATTTACTTGTTGAAAGTACACGGCCGTCGAGATCTGTCAGAATGAGCACATGAAAGCCATTAAGATCAGTTGAGGGGATCGCATCACACTCACCGCCATGCCAAAATACACAATCACATAAGCTCCAACGAGGCTCTGGCCATATCCTTTGGTTTCCGTGGTGACCTCTGACCCTATCCAACTTACCGTTGCGGCGATCAAGAATGGTTGGCATAGTGTGAATGCTATAAGAGCGATCCGTGGGACGATGGCAGAGAGGATCGGCCAGCGGTAAGCACGAAACAGTGCCTTGATAAGTCGCCATGAGCCTTTGGATTCCGTCCAGGCCCTACTTAGCTTTGCATTTGCAGCATGTCCCCGTAAGTCGTGATCTACTTCTGGTATATCGCTGATGCCAATCGCTGTTGAGAATCCAGTACGGAACAGTGGTAAGATCCAGGCGAAGAAGCTCCGCGGCCAGAACCCGGAAACTTCTTCAGACGATAGCGTGAGATATACAGGACGCAAAATGCGGGTCTTTGAGGCAGATTCAAGAAGTACCAGGCCAACAGTCACAGCGAATATTGCTGTCCACAGTCCCTGACATACACCCACCGATGACATGAGCCATAGCGAGCGTAAGCGGGGAATTTGTAATACTGTAAGCAAAGAAAAGTATATGACAAGAGTATCAGATGGCTTGAAGGTCCGTTGGTCCTCCAAAAATGATAAAACAGTTGCAGCAAAAGTCGCAACGATGCTTAAGACTCCTGATGCCGTAGACAGAGCGGTATGCAGAGAGGGTGATTGGGACCGAAATGCTGTGAAAAGCACGTACAAGATGAAAAGAACCGCGAGAAAGCCCTTTCGATGGGTTGAGGTTAGAAACTCCCTCATGAATGCATCGCTCTCGTTGTGTCACCTTACGAGTTTGAGCACCGCCAACTTGTGTGAATTCACCTTAACCGGGCAACTGTCCAAGACACGTAGTCTTGGTCCGATGAGAATTAGAAAGAGTGCTGCCGGAAGAGCACTGAAGAAGGCATCCTCGAAAAGTAGAGTGAAATCAAACTCGCGACAGCTGACCTCTACACGTGGGCCAAGCTGATTATCTGCACCGACCGTGCAGACTGTATTCGCGGACATGGCGATATGTCTTACGGTAGGTGTTGTAACTTTCATATCCTCCGGAATTTATTGCAACGTTCTAATGCAACAGCCTAAAGGCAGCTTCTTATCTGGCAGACTAATCCGGATTTGGATCATGGATCAGTGTTGACAGATTCTACACTATGATGCCATTTAACAGTGATATTCGATTGGTTGATTTTCCTTATCGATGTATTTCTGAGTCATAATAATTAAAATCAATTTCTTTCATTGGTTTCCTCGCAGATACGTGCGTACTAATTTGCTAGGTTACAGCATGGGTATGACTTAGTCGAGAACAATCAAGCCCAGGGAAAAGCCTAGAGCTGTTCAGAATTTCGGGACCCCTTTTTATTCTTAATTTCTGAGAGACTCGATTAAGCGGAATGGCAAGCTAGTTTTATGACCCGTAGGCATATTCATTCATTTTGGCTTCCTGTCTCTATGTCCAGCTGTGGCGAAAAGAGCCGCTGTTGTCTGAGTGCGTAGCTTCATACGAATATTTGTTCGATGATCTCGTTATGTTAAAATTACTTTATAAATCCTAAGCAGCCGACTTCATACACTTTTCTCTTATGAAACTTGGAATTCGAGCAATTTGCCAAAGGATCCGTATGCGAACCCTGAATGTTTGAGCAGCTTTCACATGTCTGACCAGATCGATAGAGACGTTGCAACAATACATAGCGCTACGCACCTGTATATGTACCAGGTGACTGCTTCTTAATCAGCTCGCCGTACATGACATGTAAAAAATCTAAATGAACAATCGATCTCACCGGTTTGGTGAACCTGATATTGGCTGGAAGGCTGAGGCGCTAAAATGGAGCACGCAGATAAAACCTAGATTTTATGACAGTCTTACGCAAATTGAGTATTCAAAGTGCATTTTTATTGCAGATCGGCTCTCGTTGAGTGCCACAGCCTCACAGAGGAATGGTTCAGGAGTAAGAGGGGCTCCGACCATTACACCGTTCCTTTGGCCACCTTGCGTAAATATGTTAGCCTCATGCTTTTGGTAGGTGTTCAGAGCTAGACATGCAGACTTCTAAGGTATGCTTTGAAGTCCTCGTATATCAGACAACGGCAGGTACTTTCCCAAACCATATAGTGCCTTTAAAGGACTGATCTTAACCCGAAAAAGTTTCAAAAGGGTGGATAAAATAGGTGGTCTTTGACGCTGCTAAGTAGCTAATTCCTCTTAATTGCCACTTGAAAGTACATGCTTCCTGTATACTGAAGTATACAGGTCTTGCATTACATGGTTGCAGATTGTTAATGCCTACAACATCCATTGCACAAGATTCAGTTCCATCGACTGGCGTTTCCATAGCCCTGATTAATAATAGGAGAACAATACTTCTCGGGTTTATACACATTGATATATCTACTAAAGTGTTCACGACAAACGTATGACTCCAGTACATAGTACCAAAATAGATCGGAGCCTGGTCAGCCCAGATTCAAATAATACCTGCAGTTTGTCAAACAAACAAGCCACCCTCATGTTTTGTTCTACCATCATAGGCTATTGGCTTGCCACGCCACATTCGAGCGGCCGATAGTGTCGAGATATCCCAACCGAACTCCTTTTCTTGCACTTCAATCTTCTCCCATGCTTAGTTTCGTGGAACCATTGAATCGCTGCCCAAAGGTATTATTGGCCTCAGCCTCCTTACAGTAGCCGTTTTTCAAGTACAACCGGATTGGGCAGAAGTATGTGGCACATCCTATGAGCTAGTATGCCAGAACAGAGACATGCAAGCACTCACGCAATTCGAGGCGTTCCAACATTACCGCCTAGGTACATGTATTCAATATGAATGAGAATAGTCGATAATGTTATTTGATGATAATAGCGACAGTTCATAATAGTACATTCATTTTCAGAGATCGTTTTCCACTGAATTTTAATTCGGCCCAATTAGGCATTCTCGCAGTTGAAGGAAGCCTAGTTTTATTACCGAATAGGGGGGTTGGTGCTAATATTAAATCATAATCATGCCCCTCAGATGCGAAGCAGAAAAAAAGAAACGTTTGCGAACTATCGTCCTTCTACAGGTAAGATATATTGCAAAGTGATCCGCAGTCTACCAGACACCTATACTTACATTTCCTCGACTTTGATAGCTGGATATGGAACTAATCCACTCTACTATTAGTACGTCGACAACGAAATCATCGACATACTCCCGAGATTTCATGGACGGCCATCTTCCTCACCGTCCTACATGCCGCGCAGACTTCCAGATCGCAATAATCTGTGCCCTCCCGCTCGAATACGAAGCCGTATTGGATGTGTTCGATGGCTTTTGGAATGATAAAGGACACGACTATGGAAAAGCCGCGGGCGATCAGAACACCTACACAACAGGTTGGATTGGTCAGCACAATGTGGTACTGGCCATTTGTTCTGATATCGGAAAAGTCAATGCAACTAGCGTAGCGACAAGCTGCAAGTTGAGTTTCACTCAGATTGAATTGGCATTACTAGTCGGTGTCTGTGGTGTAGCACCACAAACAAGTGATCAAAAGGAGATCATTCTTGGTGATGTGATAGTCGGCGACCAGATTCTCGCATATGATTTTGGGAGAAGGTATCCTGATGAAATGAAGTTGAAAGAGGATCTTCAACCTAAAAGTCATACGATCCGTCGATTTACAAAGACAGTGCAGACACACGTCTACGATGAGTGGATTCGCGAACAAGCATTAGAGCACTTGAGGACAGCGCAAGAGACATATCCAAACAAGTACAACTCTCCTCAGCGAAGCGAAGACAAACTCTTTCCGTCAGACTACCGTCATAAGCACCAAAGGCCAGGGATGTGTCCAATCTGCCGGAAGTGCACAGCACCTTCAAAGCCAGTCTGTGCCTTGGCCCTGGCCTCCACATGTGAAGATCTCGAATGCGACGAAGCCGGACTTCTTGATCGCAAACGACTTGCAGCCGGCCAGATCCAACAGAATCCGATGGTGCACTGGGGCAAATTTGCATCGGCAGACACTGTTCTCAAATCTGCAACAGAACGTGATCGGATTTGTACGCGACATGGTGTTATTGCATTTGAGATGGAGGCTAATGGAGCTTGTGATATCTTCCCCTGTATTGTTATCAAGGGAGCATGTGACTACGCAGATAGTCATAAGAATAAGAAATGGCAAAAGTTTGCAGCCGTTACTGCTGCTTGTGTGACGAAGGCTCTGCTGCAATGGTTTCCAAAGACCGATCAGCGAGCACCACCACAAGTAAATATAGATTCTCAAGTTAGTCTCATGGCTGGTAGAGAATATAAGTATAGAAAGTAAGTCAAAACTTCCTCCACAGGGCTACATAACTTACGTATATTCTTAGAAATATAAACGATGCAATCCATCCTTATACAACAATAATTGAACACCTCCGCCAGCAGAACAGACAACTCTTGATCACCAACTCCGATTTGAAGGCTCAGCTACAAAAAGAAAAGGAACTTCCTCCACGGGTTTACTTTAATGACATTGTTACGGTTAATGACGCCTTTGGAAAGACATGCAGCTTTCCTCTATCGTTTGTTGACAGTCTGGAGGTATGACAATCAAGTTGTTGCAAAACTTTTTCAGTCTATGCTAACCATGAACGTTAGTTCTTAAATGCAATTTGGAAAAATAAGTTAAAGGATGTCGAAGAAGGGAAGCCTGAAAGGAGCAGCTGGAGGGTGCCCAACAATCGTATTAGCCATGTTCTAGACCGCAGAAATCTTAGAATGCAATGGTGTCTAGGTACCTAGGTAGGTACCACCGCCTGTTTCTTTGTGGTGAAAAAGGAGAACCACCGTCTGACCATATTATATAGACTGGCCAGATACATGATCTGGATACCATATATTATAACTCTCAACCGTGTCTACAGGCTGTCCCTGGCGAAGTTCCCATGGTCTAACGGGAAAATTGTGACATCCAATAGTATTTCTCACCTACTTTACTGAATAGACGTGGATCATGCAACTAATTAAGAACATAGTAGTCAAATTGTTCAGGGTATTGTCGCTTTGAAGGAGTACACCATGTGATCAATGTGACGGCGACAAGATACCACCTTCAGCAACAAAGACTCTTAAAAGACACATCCTATCTTCTTCAAAAGGCTTGAGGAGAACCGCCATTTGCCCGAGAAATATTACCGAACTGCCATATCAGAGGTTTACGCAGCCCATACCATAAGCAACAAATCACACAATGAATTCCGCAAAAAAATGCCGATAACGCCTGTGGAATCTTTCGGACAAGATTCAATATAAATAGAATCTATAGAGGAGCGAAGGATATCACGCTCTTCAAATCTGTTTATCATTGTCAGCTCATCATGATCTATCGTCCTTCGATAAAGACTAAACAGTAGATGGGGCCGGGGTCGTACAAAATGGCAATCTTCGAGGGATCCGAAACTTACTACAAATCGAGGCCCTTCGATCAGGTTTATCGAGGAGTGTTTTGAAAGCTATCATCGATTTGATTACAGAGACAGGAAATTTTGGGAATGTCTCAAGTGTCACGCGACGTGAATGACAAACTATAAATGATACAGTACAGCTGCGATCATCTCCCGTGCTGCCGATTTCCCGAAGATTAACGCCTGGACATGTTGATCGATTTACTATTTGAACACTCTTGTGCATACGAAAATGTCTTTCCTTCCTTTGTGTCATCATTGTTGGTTTAGATTGTTGATTAAGTTACGTCTCATAAGCCCTACATTACCTTTTTGGGTAAAAATATGCCTCCCCGATCACCGACTGATTCGCGAAAACTATGCCGAAAATGTAGACTCGAACATAATTTAGATAGTATATATTCTCTAATTTTCAATTGATATCTTAATACTCGCAATCTAGTGCACCCTTCACTCTTTGACATGGTAGTACTGTACCTATAATCTGCTCTATATCTGGCGGTATCTGATTCGTGACACGTTGTCTCCACCGAGCACAGCGTAGCAAATGATGAGACCAAAAGGCCGGATTAGCATGAGGCTAGGTTCACAAAGGTCATGAGACTTGAAGTTGAACTTCACTGTAGAGTAGATACTCAATAAGAGCCTCATTCAACTCAGGGGAAATCAATCTCGGACTTCTTCCCGGCATCTTCTTTCTTTCGCGGATTATCGGTCTTGCCTATCTCGGCATTTGAGAAACTTCAGACTTGAGATACGTAAACAGTGGGTCAGAGGGAGAACGACCCTCTGTCTAGCGTCGAATACATTAGTCAGGTAGAAGTTGTCAGCCCGTCAAATACTTCCAACTTCCAAGGTTGACCTAAACAATCCAAAATCGCGTCGCACGACCGAAACAAAAATTGGCATACAAGCAATAGCATTCCAAATGACGACCCAGATAACCACACGAGAAGTCCCAACTCTGGAGCTCACGGGACACGATACAACCGAGGAGGAGGTATGTGACTCCAATCCACATCAGTTGATTATGAAAGAGGCTGACTGGACGCCAAAGATACCGAAATGGCTTGTAGAACTTCATACAAAGGGATGGACAGTCGTGCCGCAAGCGATAGCTCCAGAAAAAGCCTTAGCATATGCTGAAAAGGCATATCAGTGGCTTGAGAGTTGGAATCTTGGATTCGACCGGAAGAATCCCAATACTCGGAATGCAGCACATCTTCCCTCCCACACGCGTGGAGGGCTATACAATCGGTAAAGTTACTTGAAGTGGTCAAAAATTACATATTGAGGCACATCCCGCTGAAACATAATCCCCAGATACGGTATTGGCCATGAGCAATTTGTGTGGGACTTGAGATCGGAACCTGGGCTCGTAGACAAATTTGAAAAGGTTTGGGGGACCAGGGAATTGCTCGTTTCTTATGGTACGTATCAGCCCTATGAATATCTCCCCTATCACTGATTTAAAGATTGTCACAAATGTCACTACACTCGAAAGTATAAAGTTCCGATTCTGACAACTTGGTAGACGGCATGAACCTCTCCATCCCCGAAAAAGAGCGCGAAAAATCAGACCCCATTTTTGCTCCATGGGCACATGTAGACCAATCCCCTCTCAACAGTGAATTCACCTGTGTCCAGGGCATACTGAACCTCCTTCCCAATGGACCTGAGGATGGAGGACTTACGGTGTTTGAGGGCTCTAGCGCCCTCTATACTGAATTATGGAAGCAATTTGATCACAAGAAAGGGGAGAATGGTTGGAATCCTGAGGCATTTCAATTTATTGATGATGAAATGGCTCAATGGCTGGAATCTAAGGGTTGTAAATGGATTAAAGTGTGTGCCGAGCCTGGGGATTTATTGCTTTGGGATTCGGTAGGTTTCTTAGTCTTCTCGGTCTATAGGCAGAGGAAGCTGACTGTGTACAGAGATGTATCCATTATGGCGCTGTTCCTTCGTCTACTAACGACCGTTTCGCTGCTTGTGAGTCAATTCGGCCCCTGAATTTTGAGTGTTTTATTTGAATCTGTTTCTGACTAGATCACAGACGTTTGCTACAAACCCGCTTCCAATATAAGCGAAGAGCACAAAAAGCGGCTCCACGAAGCCTTCGAAAATGGACAAAACACTACCCATGATCCTGCTAGCTTCCTAGTCAAGGAGCGTCTTCCGCCGGTAGAACATTCATCGTACGAGGCTGCAACGAAGAGATCATTTTCAAAGCCGACGTTGTCTAAGCGAGGTAGGGAAATAGCCGGCCTTGACTCATATGAATCGTGAGGCATCCCGAGTCTGAGTATTTATAATAAGATCTAGAATGCATGTTTTTCCCTGTATGTTTTCTATAAATTGATATTTTATCAAAGTACTGCTAGGCTCCATTTCTAGATCAATATCAACATTGGAAGTAATTGCCTATTTAAACAAAAAGCATCAGAAATATTCTATATACATCCTTGTCTGTAGCTAGGTATCAGCAAACAAAACCTTGTACCAAGCTGTCCATAAGGCAAAGTCAAACGTCAAACAGCGTCATGCATATTCCGCGGTCACGAAGGCATCCAAACCCCATTCGCAAGAGAGTTTGTACGTTGTCGAAGCAGACCAAAAAGTGACTTCAATATTCCCATCAACGATGTAGTACTTCTTTCCATCATCGCCAGTTCTGATCATTTTCTTCCATTGATATTTGGATATGGAGCTCAGGTTTATTTTGAGAGCCAGGAGGTTTTTGACATTGTCGCAATGATGGATTGGTGCAACTGAACTTTCGGAATCGGCGTAGACAGCAATATTGTAGGAGTCAGGTCTGCCCTCGGAAACCGGAAATCTTTTATGAAATTTGACAATCTTCGGCTTCTTTTCTTCGACGATATCGCCTTTGCGAATGAACCATTCCATTGCCTCGACCCTATGGCGCCCGTGATATGGACACCAGTATCTAGTGTTTATAGTTAGCAGGTTCAAGAATTACATTTGGGAAGTATATCTTACCTTTCATTCTTGTCATGTATGTTTTTGTCGTAATTGTGATTCAACTTCATACCATAATGCTTTCTCGCCCTACGTGACACGACCTGTACAGTGCTTAGTGCAGTATTTGCGTTGCTTAAGCCCATCATGACAGCTCCACGAACGATAGCCGTCCAAGCATTTGGTGGTTGCAACACTTCAATATTCGGCAGTGATTCGCGCAGACGTTCTTTCAAGTAGGTGTTCTGACCAAATCCGCCAACGAGGAGAACCGACTTTGCTTTACCCCCGGACAGGCGAAACTGGTCTTGCACGAACAAGATAATTTTATGAATGACGGGCTCAAAAATATCGCGCATATCTTTTTTGTTTATCGTGAACTTGCCACGTCGTATGCCTACTTGCTCATTGTTGGCCAGACCGGGGACAGGCACTGGATATCCATCATCGCCATCCCGAGAAGGCAAGTACTGTTGCTTGATCTTTTCTACATCAACATTCTGTCTATTTATGTGTCATGGTTTAGGTATTCCAAATTACTCACCACTGTATCAAAGCGCTCCGATGCCTCTGAAAGCACCTCTTCGTCCCACCCTTGTTTTCCGCTCAACTTTCGCGTTATGAAATCGATAAATCGGCGGTTCAAGAAAACCGAACCACAGAGACCTCCAGTTCCAGCAGTAATCTCCTCAACCTGTAGTCTGGGGTACAGGGACTTGATCCTGTATGAGATCAAATCTACAGTTCCGCCACCGGCATCACAAACGACAAAGCAATCTCCAACTGTAAGGCCATGGGGATCGAGTCCATGCAACGCAGAGATAGCGGCGGCTTCCTATTTTGACCGGAGATGTTATTAGTCAATGCGCTTGAATTCTTCAAAATGGTTGTTGCACACCGGCTCTGATGCTAGCATAATCTCCGATGCAGACTTCAGACCGGCTTTCTGGCAGGCTTTGAGTGTCTTCTCCTTAGCTGCCTCGGACCAAATAGCAGGTACTGTCAAACAGAACTCGATAGGAATTGATCGAAGAATTCCGGCCCCAATTTTTTGTTCTAGAGTGTACAGTACGTGTCTGTATACTTCGGCCAAGTAATCCGCTGTTAGTTCCTCTGCGCTTTTCTCGCCTGCGGCCGAAGTCTTATCTTCTTGCAATCCTCTGAGACGAAAATATTGAGGGGAAACGATTAGCCCATAGATCATCGATTTTCTGCTACAATTTCGTGATATCTTTACTGACTAGACTCTTACTTACAATTTAAACCAGTGGTTCCGTTCGACTGTAGGGGGAATCTGAAATCCCCATTCTGTTCCTTGTGGTGTATATCGTAACTGTGTTGGCACTTTGACACTGCTTTCGCCCTCGTTTGTTCCCAATCGTGAAGGCCATGTATCGATTACATGAATATCATCGGCCTAGAAAATCGAAAGGTTAGAAAAGGATTATTTTAGGGCTGGAGTCTAAATTCATCCACGTACACGTCTCGTTTCGGCCCAGGCAACGCCTGTGTACGTAGTGCCAAAATCAATACCCACGATCAATTTTCGCTGATTTGAGTTTGCCATTTCATCAAACTATTGCGTCGTTAGATAGAACAATTGTGTTTAAAAACTCATCAGAAATAACAGATCAACTTTGGAACGGAAAGACTGAGATAAGATAAAAACACTACAACTTTGTCACGATCAGGAAGAGATGTAGGAGATATGGCTATCACCCCAGCATTTCCCACTACAAGATAATGAACATAGAGTGTCTGCCATGATAGAGTGCTGCAGGTGCATTTCAAGAACCATGTAGTCCGAGTACACCCCTCAAGGCTGGTTGCCAAGGTGCGGAGTATCACAGTTCGCATGTTCAAACGCAAGGATGTGAACATGACTGGTGGTGTAGAGACGACATGACTTCTGGAGATGATGCATTAGCCAATAGACTGGGAGCACGTAAGACATCTTATCGTATCACAAGTTAGCCTTGGGCAATCGCCGGCGAGTCTTTCGTGAGAGGCAAGGCTGACAGCACGGCAAGGCTGAGAATGAGATCCCCTCAGAATTTTCCTAATTAGTCTTACAACTGATTCATGCCATTGCTGCTCTGTGATAATGACCATACAAGCAAGGAAATCTTTGCTATCAGGTCAAAATTGAGGATCGTCTGTTCTGACTTTTGCAAGGCCCCAGCTTCTCAAACCATTACTTCTGCGACAGTCGATATGGCTGCGGGAACGGCGAAACTCTCAATGCTTACTCTGAATGAAGAGCGCATTGTTGAACCCTCCAAAGAATCTACTTCGCAAGCGATTAGAAACAATGACTCTAGCAATATACGAACCATACCGTCCGAGTCGCAACACGATACAGAATTTGAATATGTTTCAAGATCAGAGTTGGAAGATTCGAAAAGAAAATGCGATGCTCTAAATGGACTGGTACAGAAGCTTCAACAAGATCTCGAGGAGGCACACAGTCTCATCTTTAGTCTTCAACCGTCTCAACCACCAATGACAGACACAGAGGCGGCAAGAGACTTCAAAACACTTCTCACGTCAGTCGAACAATGGGTGGATACAAAAATATCTCTATCATCGAACCGTTCATGGTCGGTTGGTGAACAAAAGGCCGCAACACTGCTTCTCGATCTCGTCACAGCCCAAGGCAGATCCGCATTCATGTGCCCTGGTACAGATGAATACAATGTCATCGCCGTGATCATGCGTTTTCTCTACAACGAATTTTTCTCCACGGATTTTTACGGACCTCTTTCCGGACCTTACAAGTCGTTCTTATCAAGAATTGAACATAACATGAGCCAATTAGAGCCTCCACGAGGTAAGCAATGCGCTCTTACTTTTTGCCAATTTGCCGATGACTGTCCTTTTCTATACGTAGTAGAACTGATTTGCTTTGATAATACATCTAGATCTTAGAACTCGTCGTACATGGCATAGTGAGACCTTCACGGCAATCGCAAATGGTCCCGGATTCAAAGATAGAGTCGAAACGATGAACCGAAAACTTGCGAATGACTTATTTGTCATACTACAGGTTTTCATTACATCCACAGCCCATACAGAGGACATAATAGACGGTCTTTATGAGAATATCATCAAATGTGCATACAATCTTGCGTTAAAGATGCATCTATCTGTTGATAATTACACCATCCAATGGTCTGACTATTTCGACTCTCAGCCAAACGCAAATATCGTGATAAAAGATCTTGATGAGTTTGAGATGCTTGACCTACAGCGTGGCCGAACAGTCAGTGCCCGTCCACCCCAGGTCCGTATCCAGTGGCTGTTCGATGTCACACCCAAATTATCAGTCCGAAAAGTTCTTCCCAACTCATATGCGAAACCCAAACTCCTTGTCAAGTCTCGCATTCTGGTAATGGTTAGAGAAAAGTCAGGAGGCGACAAGAACGAGATTGATGATCCTCATAGTGGCCAGTATCAAACAATTCTTGAAATGCTCGACAAAGCTAATCGTCCAAGAAAAATCAAGAGAGGTGGTTTAGATCGCTTCATTAGAAGATAGCTTAATGTGATGAGGCTGGCAAGGCCGAGAATCTAAGATACCTATTTTAACCTCTCATGTACGAAATTTCATTTACTATCGCAAATTGCTTGTGTGATATTGACAAGTCGGTTGATGTTTCGAATTCCCGTACAGCCGAATCTGCTCATAGTCGCTCATACATAGCCAGCAGAATTCAGCACCGCATTTCAAGCCTTGAGAGCATTATGTTAGTATATATCTTTAGAAAACATTATTTTCAAATGTCAGAATGTCCGGGAATTGTGATCTGTACTTCAAAGGACAGATAAAGTGGTATCTGAAGGAAACAGGAATTTAAGCTTACATGTCATATGGTCACAGCCCCTGTTCTTTTCAATAGGCCACTGGCATCCAGGACACTTTTTTGTCGTCTTTTTCATCGTCTCCATGGACAGTGCGTTTTCCCTCTGTCTCTTTGCCTCCGTAAGTACTCTCTCTTGAGCTTCTTTTCTCATCTTTTCCTGCTGTCTCTTTATCTTCTCGGCTCGTCTCTGTTCTTCCACTTGCTGTCGTTCCTTTTCTTCTGCTTGCTGCTGTTCTCTTTTCTTTCTCTCAGCTTCCATCAATTGAGCCGCCTTTGCCTTTTCTCTTTCCTCTTGATGACGGCGTATTTGCCGCTCTTGCTCCTTGCGTTTGTCTCGATTGGTGATTCTCTGAGCTGTTTGCAAATCTTGTTCTTCTTGTAGTCTCCTTGTCAGTTCCAAGTCAGAATTTTCTCTGTCCCTAATACTCTGATAATTGTCAGGATTTTGTAACATCTCGTTGTACTCGTCACACGTGAAGCCCGAATGCCAAGGTCCGGAATGCACAAAGCAAGATCGGAAGCCACAATTAAGACATCGGATAATAGGTTCTGAAGCGCCTTTTTCGTGTAGCTGGCCAAAGTCGCACTGCTGACACCAGACGAAATTCTTATCTGACCCTACAGCGCTGCGAAACGAAAGTCGCTCATACCGCTCAAAAGTCGCGGGATCTGCGAGCCGTTTGATATCGTCATATATGAGCGATGTCTGGCATTCGGGACATCTGATCTGATCCCACATTCTCGTCTCGAGGTCTGATTTGATACTCCTAGATATACAGGCCCTGCATACGCTGGGTTCATGGGTGCAAGCTAGTGATATCCATGCCGGTCGTGTGACGGTGTTGGAGAAATCCTCAACACAAATGGTACAACTCATTTGAGTATCTTTAGGGTGAGGGGGGGACTGCGATATGTTCCGTTGTAGTAGTTGTCTACCGCTGATTATTGCATCATGCTTTAGCAAGCTGTCCACAATGACTATGTGATAGTATAATGTCTTACCTTTCTTCGTAGTTGGGCCGAGGCCGAGGGCTCACGGTATCTAGGCTTTCCAGTAATGCTCGTTCTAGCTCAGCATCGGCATTTCGTAATTCTACCTCAAATGAACCCCTTAAGTTTGCTTTGGTCATCCCCTGGTGTTGATTCTGAACCCGAGTATCGAACGGATCTTTGACGAGAGGCTTTCTGGGGATGCTGAATTGATGAGAACCATAGTACGGAGTCGTTATATCCTGATATGTAGATATGACATGGTCTGCTTTATCTTTCAATTTAGCACTATCTGTTCCACTGACATTGTTTCCATAGTCAACGCTGTCAATCCCTGCAGGCAATTCTGACGGCAATCCTTTCCACATATCCTCGTAATCGGCACTAACGATGGGGAGTTCAAGTTTTCCACTTCTTTGGGAAGCTTGTGATTAATCGACTTATTAATTTCATAGAAGAGGTTCGCTTTGTTGGCAAAACAGCTAGTCGTACATCGACCAGAAGTCGCAGTAATTACACTCCGACGGGCTCTCTTTTGAAAAAGACTTTTGGGCTTATTGACTAATGGGACAATTCCTTAAGAAAGCAGCGAAACAAAACGTTCCCCACCTCGTTCATCCGAGTCCAGGAGCAATGGAGTTGATGGGGATGATGGAGACAAACTCTGCAATAAGAGTTTATCAATCACTTTTTGGTTGTATCAAGACTTGAAATATCTAGTAAAACAAAGTTAGAAAGGGGAATATGGATGGGGGGAAGAGATAAGTTGACCAACTCATCATAGGTATCTTGGCAGGATTGACAAGGCTGAGCTCAGCCTTGTGCAATAGGTTACTTCCTCCAGCTATTCACGGGCTGGACCAATTGGCACTCATGAATTAGAGGAGTACAATTTATTCGAAAGGCAAAGTACGTTGCTAGCATCTCTGAATACAGTATTCACTCTTTACGTGTTCCAAAAAACCCGGAGTTAGGGTTATCGCCCGTTTCCTAGATTGGTAATAGAGAGTAACCTTCCCTGTTTCTCCTGGCTGTTGACTTCGATATTTTTCGAAAGATTTCTCTGGCTCACATAAAGTCTTGTAAAGTAAGTTTGTGATTAGCCTAGGAACTGATGAGTGGAGGGGCATTGGAGAGGGGGAAATTCTTGATCCCTGCGCAGGTGTTCGCTGTCACAAGGCTGAGGGACAAACAACCACAAAACACAGTAAGCATTTTTCTTTTCATTTCTCTCTGATAGGAACTTTTTTTGGACCCTTTTCTAGTCTTTAGGAAAAATAGATGTGAGTGCCAAACATACAGGATTGTAAGTGTTTCAACTGTAAAGGCGCGGAAACCGCGTGCTCAATCGTTAAGTAGGATATTTTCCCGACCTGTCACACTTGTTAGTAGCCATGCCTAACAAGTATTGATGCATGCATATAGATTCAAAGTACTTCATTGGTTCTGAAAACTACTGCTTGGTGATATTCCATTGGCCAGCAGTAACACAATTCGCGAACATTCTCGTATCGACTCCATCGAGAGTGTCTGACGCATCATCATCAATCAATCCAACAGCGAGGCAAATCCATCACAATTTAGTATTCGAAATTACTCAATACGTAGACATCAAACACACTTGCTATATCAAGCTACAAGTTGATCAAATGGCACGTGTTAGTGTCATTTCTACACATCCGATCCTAAGAACCTCCAGCGATGTCCATGAATGGCATTTCCCATCTGATCTCGAATTTGAGATAACGACACTGGCCGCTTGGTGCCAAACCAAACAACAGCAACGGAATCCTCTTTATAATTCCTCGGAGGATAACGAAGATGATTTAGATGAAAAGATCGAAGAGGATGTGTCCACCGACCTTCTCCCTCCACCTTCCTCGGATGCCAACACTCTAATGAAGAGAAATCTTCTCGATGAACTGGCCGAAATTCTTTGTTACGACAAAGTCCCTGCTTTGATCACGTCCACGGCATTGATCTACAATGACGAAGAGGCGACTATCGTAGCTGCTCGAAATTCACTGCAGACGGCAAAGCTTGGTCAAACGAGGTCATTGAGCTACTAGAATATTTGGCAGGCATTCTCGAGAAGGTATCATCTGATGGTATGTAGCTTCTAGATATTTTCTTGTTTGCATAGAAGTTGATCGAGATCTGGCATAGATCTCTTTGAGGAGCACCCTCTTCCGGCACTGCAGACGACGCTGGTGCAATACTACAGTAAAAGAATTCAGTATCATGCAAAACAAATTATGCGTATCGAGAAAGGAAAAACAGGACTCGAATTCTTCGGAGAATCTCTATGTGGAAAAGCCGCTTCTGGTCAACTGTCACCCAAGGACTTTGTCGAATATGTCGAGTACTTATCCGACGATACAGACTTCTACGCCCAAATGAAGGCCAACTTGACACCCGAAAAGCTTCGTAGTGTTGTCGAGGAATTGGCATTCATCGAGAGACCGTTTACAAGCGCAAACGGGTTTTCAAAAATGGCTAATCAGCATTCTGGATTCCGTAATACTCATTTCATTCTGCTCAATGGTCCTACACCAAGGAAAGTCAAGCTATGCAAATTACCCGAGGATAAATTCTCAGCCACGCCAAAAGTACAAGAGAAGTTCCGCGAAAATGTCACAAGGCGCAAGAACGTGCATGCTGAGATGACATTACAAGCCTATTTTATTGACTCAGGGCACTCCAGTTTGGAGGTCTTCCCGTATTTAGGGATCAGCAAGAAAACGTGCCTTCTTTGCGGACACATGCTTCGGGAAATAGGCCAATTCAGGACCAGAGCGAATCACGGGAAATGTTATTCTCAGTGGACGCTTCCTTCTATGATATGGACCAACCACGATGACCACGAAAAGATACGGTCAGCCGTTCAGCGTATGAGAGATATTCTTTGGGATGAAGGAGGCAGAGACGTGACTCACATGGATGCAGAAAAGGAGTCACAAATGGCGGCTCCAGTGCCTCCTAGATATGAAAGACATTCGACACTTTTCAATAACGTGGTTGACGACCCTAGACTTTTGGCGAGAGAAGTCGAATGGCTTTCTAGTTTCGGCAAGAGTGATAGCAAAGCAGAGTGCGTCGGTTGAATCATCTTCATTACCTAGGATATGCTAACCATAGTTCTTAGTATTTGCCAGGAAGCTGTCCAGTTCAAAGAGGCCCAGGATGAGTCTAGCTTGCCGCAAGTTCCCACCAAAGATAAGCAGAGCAAGAAAGACCATATCGCTATTCCGTTAGTTTGCGCCTCTTGTAGGGATAGCTGTGCGCCGGGGTATAGCTGTAAGAAATGCGGCGTCACCTCCTATTGTAGCCGTGACTGCTACCATTCTGATTGGTACAGGCACAAGTTCTCCTGCAACCTAGGAAGACCGATCGACGCTACGGATTACTTGATTCTTGCCTGTCACAGCAACGAGTTTCCTATGGAAGATGAAGTCGCCGAAAAATACGGCTTCTCATGCTTCTCTACTGGAACTGATCGCTCTCAGCTTTTCGTGCTATATCAAAAACTCGTCATAAAATGGGGCCTGGATGAGGATGAGCTGCGAAGTGCAATCAAGATGAACAAACTTAAAGAGATGCTTATCTCCCGATGCTTTCAAACCAGAGACCCGGTCATGTTAGGCTATATGCGCTGGCTAGAGAGCAAGGAGGGATTTCGAGTTGATGGCAAAGGACCGGGTCTGAGCGTAATCTTTGACGCGCTCCGAGAAGAATTGTTAAGTCCTATCGAAAGGGGAAAACCAATAATCGACCTTGAACCCCGAGAAAAGCGGATGGCGTTTGTCTTCTATGGCCAGATTCGCAATGGTTTCTTACCCGATGTGGATGAGGATAATTGGCTTTCATTGG
Organism: Talaromyces sp. PL2406; assembly: GCA_023626215.1. NCBI lineage: Eukaryota > Fungi > Ascomycota > Eurotiomycetes > Eurotiales > Trichocomaceae > Talaromyces > Talaromyces sp. PL2406. The sequence goes on along the minus strand of JAMAGL010000020.1, from coordinate 222,553 downwards.
GCTTTTGTACGGCGCCAGATGCTGAATCGACTCAGAAACTTGCGTCTACATATGGATTGCTTGTTAGACGATGCCTATTCGATGAATTCTGGAACGCCATGGTGGAGTCTAGAATCGTGGATTTGTTTACCAGATATGGACTTGCTGGGCAGATCTCGCACATGCGTAATTTCAAGGAATTTATACAAACGGTCAAAAAGCAACATTCAAGCGTTTGGGAGCTTAAACGTTTCGCTCTCACGGACCTTGCAAGCCCGTTCAGAGCTGTCGTGGTCGATTACGGATTCATGAATTGCGATGCGCGTCATCGACTAGAGCTTCGAGAGTTATATCGAGAGTATTTTTCACAAGGGGAAGATGAAATGAAACTCCATGAGGCGTGTGTCGCTGGAAGATTGGCGAGTTTCCTTAAGTCAGTTATGGGCAAATTAACGGTACCCTCGGAGCTTCTTGACAACTACTACCCGCTAAAAGACTATCCTTTAGCGGGAATGGTGACAGAATCTGTAATTATTTGCACAGAGTCCTGTATGGATCATATGGAGGCCTTGAAAGTAGATGATTCGAAAGATGGGGTGGTTCTTACAATTCCGGACGACGACCACAAAGCATATATGAGTCGGATGAACGACCGTGCCGCATTTTTAGGTACAGGAATTGGCAAACGTTATCGTTCTGGTATAAATAGTGAGCGAATCATGGAGCTGTCTCTTAGTTAGATATGCCTGGTGTCAACTCAGTGGTACTCACCACAGGAGATTAGCAAATGCCAATATTATTGAAGAAAATGTGGCTATTAGAATCATATCGAATGAATTATTTACGAAATCGAATATTCAAAATGGAAACCAAAGTCTCAGCCTGCGAGATGATCAGCTATTTCTTTAAAGACCCGGAATCCATCCTCGAAGCTCTCAACCTGCCCGGTCAAGGTCTGGTGTACCGGCATCAATGGATGCGATTGCCCAAAAACACACGTCTAGCTGTGTATGGGGATTTAGCTGCCGCACGTTATCTGTGTAGTCTCTGGGTTCAGACGTCCTTCAGTAAAGGTATTCATTTCCGACCATTTCTGGTATCTTTTGGCAGGACCTAATTGAGAGTAATGATCACTGGACTCAGATCCGCAATAGCATTCTCTCGAACGAAAGTCTGGCTCGCGTCAGGTTTCAAACAGGGCTGGATAAATGCCTGAACTTGAATCCTGGCACAACCCATAGTTTATATCTCCAGCTATGTTGGCAACAACTGTCGAGTCCATTTTGGGTGCTGTCCATCTCGACGGAGGAGACCAAGCTCTAGTCTCAGTCATGACCACGCTCGGTCTTACATCTAGTCTTCTGGCAACGTCCCGGATCCTCTCCTTTGTTCCTTCTGTTTTATGAGCTGTTATCTCTATATCTACAACTCAACTTTTATCTTTTATAGTTTCTCTACATAGCGGCCCCTAAGGTACCCTACATAATCCCACCCAATGAGATTTTGCCTCCGGAGAGAATTCCGATTTAACGACACCTGGGAGGGATTATATCTGTCTTACGTCTGGCAAACAGAGAAGAACCTGTAAAAGGCATTGTTAAGACGGAATTCTCTCCAAAGACAAGATGGCATTAGCCTAGGATCAAACCGTTCTTGTTTTGATATGTCACATATCAATCTTTCAATGTCAGGACTATTTCTATTCAATATCGACTATCATTTGTTTCCAGGAAGAAGAGCACGAAGGAGACATGTTGCGGCTAGTATGCACGCAGAATTTGTTGGGCTGGGATGCTGTGTTGATTTCATGTACCAGATTGGTATTGTTGCGGTTCGAGGCGACGTGGCTAAGAAAATGGCAGAAAAATAACCTGGAAATATTCATTGAGCTGGTGGTGTTCCTAGTGTAAGCCGGAGAGATGAGAGATGGAGCCCTGGTAGTGCTAGCAAGGGCGAGAGTAACCATAGATCATTGCAGACACATTATATTGTCTATGAAAATCTCAATATATCTTCAGTTTCTATATACTGATGCCCAAGGTTGAAGAGTGAAATGCTATGATAGCCAATGTCGGACTCTCGAGCTGACCTGTTGAGACGAAAGAGATAACGGAAGGCTCGAGTGCAAACTATGGCAAGCTCATATAATACTCCAACATCTTAGGAAAGTTTGGAGTTCCAAGGCCAGTAACAGGATCCCATCCGGGGACGGCAGAGAAGCCCAATGTATCGCAGCCAGGGTTCGTTCCTATGTTGGATTGTCGCATCAGCCTCCTGAATTGAAAAGGGCATCGAGAACAATAACAAACAGTCCAAGTGACGAGGAAATCGAGAGCTGAAAAATGACTCACCATTTGTAATGTCATTCAACATCGATGGATTTGCGTAAAGAGACGGGTTTAGGAATCCAAGAGGCGATTTACCAGCCCAAAGACGCTCATCATTGATGCGATTGATAACAGAAGCAAAAATAGGCGTGCTTGCAGACGTTCCACCGCTAAGAGTGTAGTTTCCGCCGTTGTACACCTTTTCAATTATCCCGTCAGTATTTATCATATAAATGTAGTTCGCGTTCATCCAATTTCGAGCAGGCAAGAAATGACCACCGTAAAGGAACCACATACCACAATATTGTCACCATTGGCCGCAACATCAGGAACACCACGGCCGATACGATTGTAAATACCTCCGGTATTGCCCACCAAAGAATCAATATCAATCATTTGCTGAATGTCATTCGTGTCGGGGGCTAAAGCACTGTAGTAAGGGTATGGCGGGTTGTGTTTCTTGAAGAAATTCGCAACCGCATCCTGTTGGTAGTCTGGAATAGGGAATACATTACTGAAACCACCACCGGAGGAATAGTTGACGCTATATGGATGGCCTGCTGGATCAAACACGGCACTTTCAGGGTCCCAGACTGTCTTTCCAGGGTACACCTTTGTTGCTCCGACATTGGTGACATAGGGACATGTGTTTGGCCATGTTGGGTTGAAGACGTTGAGCTTGCTACCTATGCAGCCCGTTGGACCACTGTTTGAATCAGAAATGACATCCAGATGTACATCGACTGGAGTAAAACGAAAGACAAGATCCTTACTCTCCGGAGTTGGGGTAGTTGCTGACACCCGAATCTCCACTAGCAAACAGAAAAGATACCCCTTGAAGCCCTAGTTTGGCATATTCGAGACACTGGCGGCGTTGGTAGGATAATGGGAGGTCGACTTCTTGTCCACCGTACGAAACCGAGATCACATTGGTTGGCTGGTAGACACCACACATGAGTTCACCCTGCCAGCCACCGGGATCTGGATAGCTCTGGTCAAGGTACTGATCATTGCCGGTCTCGCCATAAGCTGAGAATGTGCAGTAAGACTGATTTGGGAAATGATGTTAGTCGCATTGTTTAGTGGCCGAGAAAAGGCACTCATATATGATTCACTTACACCATCGAGAGCATCCAAGAAGGTATTGAATCCAAAAGTATACCTGCGTAGAGTTAGTATCTGCAAGAACGTCGTATAGAATTCCACTCCGATAACAAAGCTTATATCACGTACGTATCGTTCGGATTGGACTGCACAATAAAGTCGTCTACTTCGTAGTCGGTAATAGTCTGTGGATATACAATAGGATACGCAAGCTGGAGATCCAGACTCACTTCCCCACCAGCATAGTAAGGATCCGTTGTGGATTGTTGACCGCCATCGATATTTGCTGCAATAGGATGCGTTCCCTTGGGAATCTGGGGAGTGAAATTGGCAAAGAAGAGATCCAGATCCTGTTGCGTATAGAATTGTAGTTCTGACTCGAAAATTCCCAAAGAGTTGTTCGGGTGTGCTCTGGTTGCTGGAGGGATCTTGTAGAGAGCGGCAACACATGCTGGGGAAATAGCTACATCGCAGGTACTGAGATCATTGGGATCGGATGACATTGCCGCCCTGACAGCTTCTGCTCTCTCTGAGCCTTCTTCAAGGGGGTCTCGTAAAGCATGGTTGACGCGTCGAGTGAGTGTCTTCTCCCTCTTTTGCTTCTCTTCATTCACAACGCGAACTATATTCTCTCGCTTGATTCGATTTTTTCCATCGACTGGGGCAAGAAGCTTGATACCAGGAGTGATGTAATCGACATGTTCCTTGAGATGGTGCGGTATGTGGTATTCATCGCAAGCCGGCATGATCCCACCAGTTACGGAGTCTTCGAATTCGTGGAACTCGGTCTTCAAGAGACGTTCCGCTTCATCTGGAGTTGCGAAGAAGGCTAGCCATCCTCGGTTGTCAGAGTGTGTTATGCGCTTAGACGAAATCCCGTTGTCGGTAAGCCAGGTTTTCACTGATTCGACGGTCTTATCAGATGGTTGGAACGCCTTGATGACTTCCTCGGGAGTCCAGTGTTTCCCATAATTAGCAGAATCCGGGTGAGAGCTAAAGCAATTTATATTAGTCTTAAATCCTTCGAAAAACTCCCCTCTATCAATTGCACGTTAAATCTCTACTGCCGAGAACTACGTACACGTCCAGCAAATGTTCGTATGCCTTGTCTAGGTTCGACTGCGCTAGACCTATACGCATTGGAAGCAATTTGTCCCGGGGCACGCGGTCGCGTTTGGTCCAACGTTCAGGCAGTGAATCTCGCTTCTCGTGAAGAACATGCTTCACGTCCCGAGAGGGAGCTGCATCAGCAGTCCAAGCGAGGCCCAAAGTGAGCAGCAACAATGTTGCCCTAAGAGCCATGTCTTGTGCTGTCCCAATCCGGCTGGCGGCTCAATCGCAGAAACCAATATTCAATGTAATAACGGAAATAAAAGTGAGGCGTCCTGTTGGGCTACTTATAAACCCAGTTGCTGAACATGTCTTAGCTGCACCTCGCCATTCATTGGCGCTTCCTCTTGTTCCTGAATGCTGAGCCATTTTCCACCGAGTGATAAGCAGAAGAGATTGCGAGCAAAGAGCGGGGAAAGGTCTCATGAGCTTCGGCGCTGATTAGAGGTCTTTATTGGACATTAATTATTAACGTTACAGTGGGAAGCGGGCCTGATAGACTAAAATTAAGCCATTTAACCCGACTTGGCTTCCCGGATGGTGGCTTCAATCTCGAATAATGATCTGCAGCACTGGCTATCTCGCGCACCTAAAGCAGCTTCCACATTGGGTTACATGAGGCACCATCCGCCAGCGTAAGCCAGGTTCAAGACCATTCCCGCTTTCTCATATTCTCAATTCAAATTGAACTAATCGAATTAGCCGTGCAGCGAGACATGAGAATTTGATTGGGTGGAGCAGATTGTTCTGAGACAGTTTGCCCAAGATAAATGCCCCTAATCACAACATGGGATTACTCCAACTCCTCCGGAAATTTGTATGAAAAAGGTTGATAATGGTTTGACACTTGGGGAATCTTTGCATGCAGGTGGGAAACCGTGTGGAATTAATAAAATCTAGGTGGATAGAGGTATCTTTTTTAAAAATTGCCCTGCTCGTTCTGTCATAGGCTCACCTGTGAGATAAGCTTAGATGATCGGCTATCTTCGGATGTTGATTTCCAGACGATGGATTCGGAGAACAGGCTGGGAACTCCGAATTTTCCAACAAGTACCAGCGTGTGACATTACACGGTTGAAGTAACTCCTTGAAGATTGTAGACACACCCAATTCTCAACCTTCCGACTGGGATCACTTGAGTCATAGACAGCGGGGTAGGACGGCATGCACTCGATGCAAAGCTATGAAGCAGAGGGTTATTTCCCCGCAGCTTCCAGATCATATCAATCATTGCATTGTATATCGTCTAATCACTTCGATTCCTGACTATAATGGTAATGGGCCAGCTCCGGACATGGTGGAATTGCTCAAAGGTTGGCGGCCAATGTGACCGGGCAATTATTCGAAGTGAGGATTCGAGATGTGCAAGGTCATCTGGCCAACACAATAACATCGGCGTCCCCTGGACTTGAGGGCCAGGTATCCGAGAAGGGCCTTAGAAACAAAATTTGTACAGCTCGAACTTCGGCTTGAATTATGGGGGCGCTCCGGGGGCTCCCTAGGCACTGCATTCCCCTGAAGGTATGACGATCTATGGGACCATACATAAAGCCATTTAGGGCTAGCTAGGCCCTGTGAACGAGGCATACTTGAGACATGTTATTTCCCATCCGCTGGAAAGCGAGGTCATCGATCGTATGGCTGGCGTGCGGATGATGGAACATACGAACTATGACATGACCACCATGCGTTTCAGCGTGCCTGTTACAGCACTGCAGATTTGATCCAAGAGAGACGGACAATATAATACGTCAGATACAACCCTGGCACGTTGGCAATCATCCTCGGAGAAGCTCTGAAACTTGTGTCGTCGGGTCAATTCAAGGCAACGCTGCACAAAGTCGCGCAACTACCAGCTGATCAAAAGGATGTCCAAAGACCAAGCATTATTTGTTCAATTCTACAAAGGACGATTCGCGACTTAGACCCTTTCCGGATTCGCCTTGATCCAGACAATGAGACCAAATTTGGTGTCCTACAGAGTTCAACAAGACTAACATAGCAGGTAGTGCTGAGACTCCCAGGCCCTCTTCTAGAGAGAGATTAAAAGCTATGAAATCAGGATTTTATAGCGCAATGGTCCTATATAGAAAACGAGATAACAACGACTCTACCAGTTTCACTCCCAATGGCTATAGAACCGTCTTTGACAGTTGAAATTCCAATGCCACAGTCAAAAGGAATAGTGGGCCGATATTCAGGAGGTAGCCATAACTCTCGTTGACCGCGAATAGCGACCCATTGATTGCCGTGCAAAGATGGTTTCTTGAGTGCGTTGAAAAATCCGGGCAGGGAGCTTTTACGCCAGTCCTGGGCAGTAAAGCATTGTAGCTTAGCTGCAAGATAGATTGTGGCTCTAGATAGTTCATCATCGGAATACCACTCTGAGTCGGTCTTCAGGGTATGCTTCAGCACCCCTGTAGCGGGATCCCATAATGTGATACCTTCACTAGAGCCGACACCTAGAAAGTCACCGCCAGGTACGAAAGCGATTGACTGAACTATCAAACCCTCCTCCATAGTGTGCTTGAGCGTGCCTGTTGCGAGATCCCAGAGGGCTATTTTATGCTTGGAAGCAGTTGCCAGCATTTGGCTATCAGATGAGAATGCAATTGATTTAATCGCACCGCCATGGCTCTTTAAGGTGAGCTTAAGCATGCCTGTGGCAGGGTCCCAGAGCTCGGTTACATAGTTACTGGTGCCAGAGGCAAGTATTCGACCATCTCGGGAGAAGGCGACCGAAGTGACAAACTCGCTTGTTAGACAGGCGCAACGTCCCTTTAAGCCGTGTTTGAGTATGCCTGTAGCGAGGTCCCAAAGCCTGACAGTCCCAATCGAGCAAGACGCTAGTAGTTGACTATCATGTGAAAAGGTAACTGAGTTCGGTCTTACTAGATAATTCTCTGGATTGTCCAGGGTATGCTTGAGCGCGCCGGTAGCAGTTTCCCAGATCTTGATGTGATCCCTACAACAAGATGCAAGTAGTTCGCCATTATTTGAGAAGGCAACTAATTCGACCGAGCTTGTATGGGCATCTAAAATAGACTGAGGAGCACCTATAGTAAGGTCCCAGAGTGTTATAGTATTATCGGTACTAGCACCTGATGCCAAAAATCGACTGTCAGGTGAGAATCTCACTGACGATACCCATTGTGAATGGCCCACTAACGTGTATTTCAGCTCACATGTGACGGGATCCCACAGCTCTATGTTACCACCATAACTGCTAGCAAGCAGTTGACCATCAGGAGAGAAGCAAATAGAATGCCCGAAGGACCCTAGGGAATTTTTCAGCGCACCAGTAATAGGATCCCAGATCCTGATGCTTCCAACTATATGGCTTGAAGCGAGGAGTCGGTCATCAGTCGAGAAAGCGACTTCGAAAACTGCGCTCTTAGAGGGACCGGCCCTTATGGTATGCTTGAGCACGCCTGTAACGAGATCCCAAAGGTTAATGGTCTCATTATTTGAGCCAGCTGCCAGCAGTCGGCCATCAGATGAGAATGTTACTGAGTGAATACAATGTATCCGACTAGTTCCCAGTGTCATACTGTCCTGCAAGGTGCGTTGGAGCACACCCGTCGCAGGATTCCAAATTTTGATAGATCCCCCGGCGGTGCCAGAGGCCAGCAGTTCACCATCAGGTGAGAAAGCAATCGACTCTATAGGAGGACCAAAGTCTGTGTAGTGTACAAAAGAAGATCCTCCAGAATTATTAAGTTCAAAAAAGGATCTAACGCTTGGATCATGTATAGTGTACTCAAGCGTACCTATATCAGGATCCCAGAACCTAATGGTCCCGTCATGAGAGCCAGATGCCAGTAGCTGGCCAGTAGGCGAGAAGGCTATAGATTCGATGCGTCCTGTATGGCCCTCTAAGGTGTGTTTGAGCGCTCCTGTATCAAGATCCCAGAGCTTAATGGTCCGGTCATAGGAGCCGGAAGCAAGTAGCCTACCATTAGGTGAGAAGGCAACTGAAACCACTCTGTCTGAATGACCCTCCAGGGTCTGCAAATCTGGGCCCCAGCCTTCCACCTGCTTTGGCCATTGGTGCATCCTAATAGGACACTCTCTTTTAAAAACCTTTCTTATTATTGCACCTTTGGGTGCAAATACCAACCCGGAAGTATAGATCTGTAGTGGAGCAATATCCGCTATGTAACTATTTTTCAGAACGAACCTCTTTGCATCATCCAAGAATTCAGAGATTTTTGAACTACTATCACCCTGTAAACTTTATCAGCATGAACAACCTTGCAACGTCCAATACGCACTTACTTGTAGTACTGACTTCAAAGTCATCATACCTCCAATAACTTCTGAGACGAAACCTAGTATGCTCATCGCCTCCATCCAATGAAGAAAATGGACTTCAAGAAACGCGAGAACATAGTCAATTTGAGCTATGAGGTTCCTGCTTCGTGATATATGGTGGATCCAGTAACGACATGCGTACTGTAGCTCTGGTGGCAGTTGAAGACTGATAAGCTGGGCATCAATATTCCTGCGCTCTGTTCCATGATTTGGGAGATTGCATATATTCTTCTGAAGCCGGTTTCTCATGACAGAAAGACAGTAGTTGCTCAACTTCAAATTCATTTCCTTCTCATCAACCCAGAGAGGTGTTTTCTCACGAGTACCGGGGTGAAGAAGAAACTCTCGAAATGATAAGTGGAAGATTCTCATTGGCAATGCTTTATCGTCTGGGACATGCACAACTGAGTGTAGTGAGCTCAATTTGGATTCAATTGAACTTATAGTGATCCCCGTGAGGCTGGATAGGGAAAGAATTGAGAGGGGAGCTTCGAGAAGAATGATTATGCCAAGCAGCTCCCGAATACCCTGGACTAATTGCATTTGCCTCATCCCATCGTATCTTGAGGTGAGTCGACTCAGGACGGGAAGATATGTTTTTTCCAATTTCGACTCCTCAGTCTGATATCTAAGGATATCCATAAAGCATTCCTCTGGGTCCAAGTTATGGTCCTCAAATAAACGACAGATAGTTGCAGCAAAAATGAATAGTGGGATTGACATGGATAGCAAAGCCACGAAATTCGATTCTCCAGGCCAGTCAACACCAAGATCTCTTTGTTTCCTGATTTTAGCCAGCCTGTGTTCGAGGAACAAAGAAATATCGTGTTCTATCACTGGCTCAGGAATTTCATGGAGAATCAAATCCTGATAATTCTTCTCACTAGTCCGGAAGCTCATTCGGATAGGCAGTTCAGGTTTGCTGGTAATAAAAAACCGAAGGCAAACGGAACGTGGCAATTGTTGAAGAATAATCTGAATGTCATTGTCGCCCTCGCATTCATCTAGGGCGTCGATCACAATCACCAGAGTGGAACTCCTTGGCTTTGACTGATAAAGCTTATGAAGGGGTTGGTGGACTAGTTGATCGAACTGCTCCTTGAGTGGTTTGGATGAAATTCTAGGATTATCCTGAATTACCTGCAGGATAGCAGCGCGAAGCTCCGGAATCCTCGTAAACAGCTGTCTGGCAATGGTTGGGAAGAGCCGAGATGCGTTGCCACGATCTCCTTCACCTCTCTTGAAGAAGAAGCTCGCGCCTAACAAGCCCTGCTCCTGAAAGTTTCTCGCCACAGTTCGTGATATTGTTGACTTGCCAGTTCCGGCTAGGCCATTAAGCCAAAACATGCACTTTCCTTCTGGCAAAGCAGCCCATTCTTCGACCTTCTTTAAAAGGTCTTCCCTGGTCCCTTGTAGACATTCTTCTTCATGTTGGTCCATATAGGTTCCAAACTCGGCTCCTTCAGCAATTGGCAACTCCTTGAGGTCTATACTCCGCGCCACATTTTCGATTTGTTTGGCCGATCCACTAGTGATTGAGTGGATATTGTCAACGGCTCCGGAAATATTTTCTAAGGAGTTTCTGATCTCTACCAAACAAGTATTAGAAATGATAAGGCAAGTCGGAATAGCTAGAACTAACCACTGAGAACATCACTAGCTTTCCGCTCCGTGTATACCCTCTGGGGGATAATCTGATACAGAAGATCTTTTGCATATGCAGCTGCCGTCATTGCAGCGTAGCCCTGCCATCCCTTACTTTTATGCGAATCAGCATAGTCGCAAACACCACGTATGACCAAACAGGGGAAATGGTTTATCAGCCCGGCCGCTTCCATCTCAAAGCATAGCACATCTTGGGATTTTGCTAGCTCATCACGAAATAGTGCGTCTCTAATCACTCTATTCCCGGATGCAATCAGGCCATAGTGAATAGCAGGATCATCATCCTCATCAGTTCGCCGTGCTCGCCGAATCAGCTTTGAATTGTTACAGAGCTTGTCACAACTTGCCTGGGGATCTGAGTGAACGAAATGACTTTGGTAAAGCCTATCACTTTTCATAGGAGGCCGTTCATATTTTCGCTTCAGTCTTTTATTACCTTCAAGCACGGTCCGAATGCTCTCCTTCAACTGATGGCCCTCCTCTTCATATTGTGCTTGAAGCCCGGCTACAGCGGTGCGCAAGATAGGTGGTGGCTGGTTCAGGAACCCTGTTTGATGGAATTCTTGTCCTTGTAACTCTCTGCCGAAGTCGTATTGAAGCAGACCGCCACGCCCATTTCGAGGTGAGCTCACGACAATATCGCCGAGTCGAATATCATGTGTTAAGGGCACTCCGCCACCAATCCCGACCAGTAACCCGAACCGAATGTTTGGAAAACTGCGTAGCATATCCCTAGCCACTCCAGCGGCTGACGATGTTCCGTACTCTCCCTCGGGTAGGACAGCAATAACAACCTGGTGACCTCCAATTTCGCCTAGCGTGTAATGATTATTATCGTTTGGCGAAAGCGTTTCTGGCCGAGTATGTTTTTTATCAAGGAAGGCTCGGGCAGCCACGTATTCTGTCTCCAAGGCACATATCCAACCGACGGCGTACCGCTCCGGGTCTGACATTGTGTACATACAACTGACAACCAACCCTTGAACGTCTGTTTCACGCCGAATTATCGATGTAGATCTGACATTCCGCCAACTTGTGTATAGATCTGAATTTTGGCATGATCAAAGTTCTAAAGACAAAAAAAAAATAGAACCGAAAGTGTGATTGGAAGCGCTCAGCCTCGTACTATTGGGAAGAGGGGTAAGAGGAGTGAGGCTGAGGGATGGGTAACATCTGCGATTCGCTATAATTTCGCTGCCCCTGCACCGACTGCACTGCGATTCTAGTTCCTCGGAGGGGTTGCGAGCCTACCTGGAGACTGCTGCAAAACTCGAATTCTAAATCCCAGGCGAACACGACCAAGGATAGACATTCCAGGGGCAAGTTCACGACTGCATCGAGTAGATCCTAGAGAAAACGTACAAATGTTTGCTGATTCTTTCAAGCTGGACTCATTTTAATCAGACAGTAATCTAAGTCTGTCTCCGGTAATGCTATAAATTCCCATAATGTAGGTAGCCTTGCGTTCGTCACTCCTGTAGCGAATCGTCATGTACCGGGCGTGATCAGTATGCAAAGTTACGACTAGGCCTCACCGCTGACTCTGACAGCCAGTTGCCGTGTCATGTCACCACCCCCCTAAGACCGACAGACTGCACCGCAATTTTAGCTCCCTAGAGGATTTGAAAATAGTAATGGTAGGTATGGAAACAGTTATATCTGTTATAGAGCACTGCAATTTTAGTTTCGAGAGAGATTGCGAAGGTGGACTCGGTTTACCTGCTGTAGAGCTTAAATGTCATTTGATTTATGACGCTACAGAGTTCACTTGTTCGCTTTGTTCTCTTTAAATCTGCTACCACGGATGGCCTAGATCTATCGTTGAGTATTTGCCATGACTCCTCTCTCTAGGTTCTCGGTATGCCGAGTCCGGACCATCATCCCTGCCTTATCATCTCATCATACCGCATTATATCGGCTACGGTTTTTCTAATACGCCGCCGATTGACAAGGACTTCGCAGTCGTTGAATGCCCGCCTTGTGTCAAAGATGATGCACCCTCTGGGAATCTCCAAGTCCGGTTATATTGTCCAAAGGGAGCGATCTAGGTTGAATATAAAGACAGACTCGCCTAGTATCGAGACTCTTCGAGATGGCACTAACAAGGCTCTCGGAGACAGAGGTTTCAAGACGCGGTGCGTCCAAATTCAGCGCGAGAATGAGAACCTTCACAACTTGGCCCAGGTGGAGCGAGCAATTCTAGAATTTGCACGAGCTCGAAGATGAAGATACTGCAATTTTAGCTCCATGGAGGAAGTGGAAGCAAAGGTGGGTGAAGAGCAGCACAGCCACGCCGCCTACCCAACATGCACTGCAATCTTAGCTTCCTCTGGGAGGCGAGAGGCGATGATGGTACTAATAAGGGAATGTTCATAGATTTACACTGCATTCAGTATCTTTGAGAGCTTGTCGACTAATGAGAAAAGAGAACAAAACAATAAGAGTATCAAAAAGATTCGAGAGAACTAACATATTTCGAGAAAATTATGATTCATACGTAGTACGTAGTCTATTTCCAGTCTATACTGTATCCGGTATTTAGACCAGTTACCAGTCTTCGGTGCACTGCAATTCTAGCTCCCTGGAGGAGTTGCAAGTAGAACTAGGGCTAGACTATATACAGTGCATCTCCGGACACCGACACCAGATAGCATGCACATATGCACTGCAATTTTAGCTGCCCAGACGACTTGGACCGGTAGGTATAAGCATCAGGTATGGGTCAGAGCACAGTTCCGTAGAGGGGATGAAAGTCGACACGGTACGCATGAAAAGGGTAAGAGCTGCACAAGTTATGTTTCAATTAATAGTCTTCACGGTCGAACAAGAGGGATAGTCTAGGGACGAAATGATAAGAGCTTAATGTCGATACACGAGAAATCGTAGAGAGCAGTTGTAAGCTCTTCCTAGAACGTAGTCTCTAGCAGAGGGTATTGCGCGTCTACCTCATATAATAACCTAGCAAACCCAGCCTTGCCCTCATCACTCTTATACCAAATCATCACCGTAAGCTTGAATAATGTGTGATTGTCATCAGGACGAGTCCTCTAGTCATCAGTATGAGTGAGGGACAGGTATTTGCTGGACGGTCTGAGGCGAGTTTTAGGTTAACGTGGACTAGATTACGTGCAAAGGCCATCGTGGGCTCAGATTAGTGCTCAGCATGAGTCGGGCTACAGCCGGCTGACCGAAATTCAGTCCACGTTAAACTACAAACCCCGAGGCGAGTTGAGGCTCAAAAGATTAGTTTTCATGAACTTGCACTGCAATTTTAGCTGCCTGGAGGAAATGGAAGAATCGACAACAAATTGGATTTGTCAGCGCTATGCCTTCCAGATAAGGTAACTCACTACCATGCACTGCAATTTTAGTTCCCTGGAGGGGTTGCGATTTGAATGCCTGCGAGACTGCTGCAAAGCTCGTGTCGTGTCATGATTTGAAGGTGACTATCAACACAGTCAAAGGAGAGGGCGACAAGGCTGAAATCGCAGACAAAGGGAGATCGGCGGCATACACTATGGAACGATGTTTTCTGTCACTTTTTGGTACGCCTTGAACCTTTTTAAATTAGCTTCGTCCAAGCCGCGTGCCCATTTCACCACTTCTTCATCATATTCATCCTCTTTACTTCGGCGGTCAACATAATGGCCGCATTCAACATGCAACCGCGCGCTCATCTCCCTTCTCAAGTATGATGGCCATTTGTTCGCATAGAAGTCTTTAATTTTCAATTCCTTAAACTGTTGATCCTCGCAAGAGCACGCACGAACAACACATTGTCGCCTAGTCCTCGTTCCGGATCCCCAAATAACCACGGAAATCCGGAGTCTACATCCAATGCCAACTCCATATATTTGAGCCCAGTCATTTTTTCACACAGGGTTGTGAGCAGTGATATCCATGACAACAGTGCAGACCGCCATGGCAACCCAAATTTCCAGTGATCTTACGAGTTTGACATTCGCCGGCGCAGTTTGCGCTATAAATTCGAACATCTGCTCCGGTCCACTGATGGCAAATACATTTCGTGAGTAGAGAGTATCGAGATCACTTCGTGCTAGATCTGTTTGCACGTTTGCAATATCGCAGGCTCCATGGTTCTATACTAAGGAGCCCGAATCATATGCAACAGAATCAGCTTTTGACATGTCTTTCCAACTGCCTAAGATAGGGTTTCCTTCCTATCAAATCAGCTAATGGGGAGTATGTTATATATTTGGAGCTGGATTTCAGTTGGTAAGGTCAAAAGTGTTAGTTTTCGTGTCTTTATTTTATGGTTTGCGGTGATAGATTGGCTGATGATAGAGCTTATTTTGAGAGTTTTGCGGTTGGTCGATGAGGATTTGATATCGGATGCATCAAGGCCGAAGAATGCTTTCAAAACATTTTTTCTTCGAAAAACGCTTTCCATGTTGATGCTGGACTAATATGGTGGTGGACATCTCATTCTTATTGCGGGGCAGGTAGGTGAAAGCCTGCATCGCAAGAAAGTTTTGCCGAGCCATGACAGAATTCCATCGTGAGAGAAGAAAGATGGTCTTCATGACGCAGAATCTTCAGCGGACAGACGCACAAGAACAGTACGTATTACGAATAATTAGCTACAGAAACTTGGTTTTTGCAAACAAGTATATCCATTGCCTTGTCCAGGTTATTACCGCCTCGTTTCTATCGTAGCGTCGTCACTGATCGATCGCGTGGTAGAAGCATCAATTTTCGCAGTTGGTTCACGGTCGAGTGCAGCGACAATAAGAGTCATAGCAATACATCAAATAAATGGGTATGCTGAAGAGTCGGTCTCGTAGTGAGTCATATATCAGGTAACGCTTCACCCAGTCGCCTCGTAGCAAATCGTCATCCCGGCGATGATGAATAGGCAGAAGCATTCAGCGTGCGTTGCGTAGGTCTCTCTATCCTTGCCCATTGTACGATCTGGTTGACATGGTGGCATCGTCACAGATTTGTGCGTGTCGTGGGAGGCGGTCGGTTTCGAGGGAGCGCGGCGCACATACGCCGGCCGTCTTCTGATAGAATGGTCCAAGCCGTAGTCGGGTCATCGAATGGACATATGAATACGCTGAAAGAGAAGTCAGTGAGTCATATTTTAGGCAGCACGACCTCCTCAGTTATTCTCGTGGCAAAGCAATTTTTCAGCAGTCAGGAATAGCAGAAGCTTTCAGCGTGTTGCCTAGATAGCTCCATCCATCGCCCTGTCCAGGCGATCCTTTCCAGCGTCGTCGAAGTCTTTGGGCGTCGGGGGAGAGACGACCTCGATCGGGTGCCTATTTGGCAATAGGTTCATGGTCGCGTGCGAGGATAAGAATCAGCGATACAAAGGGTATGCTGAAAAGAATTCAGAGCTGAATCAGACGTCAGTACTCAGCTGCCAGAATACGTGAAGGACATTTTGCTCACTTGTCGAGAATGACCGACCGCGATTATTTTTCTTTGTTTACATTGAGATAACTTGTAGAACTCCAGCATGGTCAGACAATTTCGAATCACTACGTAGGACGTACAGAATCGACATGACAACACATCGTAGAAGACGGAAAGGCATAGCACAAACGAGTCACTCGTCATGCAACATCCCAAGCATCACCACATAATCGCCGCAACTCGACCGACCTCCACTTGGCACTCAATCAGGAGCTTCTTCTCCATCCCGCCGAACAAGCCGACCAGATAATGAAAAAGGTATTCGCGTCACTCGGTGGTAGTGTAAGACCGAGGACACAGTGCACCAAGGCGTGTGCAAGCACAGAGGCCTTGAAGTGCGCGGTCCAAAAATGAGAATAATCAATGTTGTGTTCCTTAGAACACTTTCAGAGATTAAACTGAAAAGAACAGATACTACACTTGATCTAAGCCAAAAGGCAAAGAGAGCTGAGGAAAGAAAGGAAGAGAAAAATTCCAAAGAGGACGGGGGGAGGAGGCTGATTATATAGCTGCCAGAAGTGGTCTGTGCGGCGGGCCGAATGCAAACAGTGTAAACTCGGTCTAAGCGCACTGCCGAGGAGGACAAGCCCGCCAATCAGCACTCCCGAGACAGAAGCCCTAGCCCTATCTCCCGCCCAATTGGGACAGCACCAAAATCCACATTCGGTCGGGTCTGGAAACGACAGGGAAATTTTCGAGATACTCCACAACCACAACCCTCCTCAGCAGGCGCAGGATATTCACCTCTTTGCGTTCTTATCACCTCTAGTCAAGTCAGTCGACCAGACAACAACAGCAAATCATTCACAATGGCTCCCACCGCTGTACGTTGAACCACAAAAAATCGCTTTGCTGTTTCCGCAAAGGAAAGGAACAGTAGGCTAATCATGGACATTCGGAGACATTAGGCTCGCACCAAGAAGCCTCAGAAGGTTACCCAGAAGGTGCGCCCTTTTCCCTTCCTCTTCATGCCGTTGCTTGACGGGTGCGATCCAGGGCTAACAGAGAATAGTTCATCATCAACGCCTCCCAGCCGGCCAGCGACAAGATCTTCGACGTCTCCGCCTTCGAGAAGTTCTTGCACGACCGCATCAAGGTCGAGGGCCGCGTCGGTAACCTCGGCGACAACGTTCAGATCTCCCAGTCTGGCGATGGAAAGATTGAGGTTGTTACTCACATCCCTTTCTCTGGTCGGTATTTGAAATACTTGTACGTTCCTTCCCATACAACCTGGATTCAATGTTTTTGGGGGTCGGTGTGCTAATGTGTATGAATGGGTAGGACGAAGAAGTTCCTCAAGAAGCAGCAGCTCCGTGACTGGCTTCGCGTCGTTTCGACCTCCAAGGGTGTCTACGAACTTCGCTTCTACAACGTCGTTAGCGACGAGGCTGATGAGGATGAGGAGTAAATTATTTCTTTGATGAAATGATTTACATGACATGTGACAGTAGGGTTAGAATTGAAAGCCGGTTGTTTTTACTCGGTTCGACAGGAGGATTCTGCGGGGCGATGGAGAAAAAAAGTGATACCCGTGATGTAACTAGTTGTGTTATCGGTGTCATGCTACTTGTGCTTTGTGTATGAGTGGTAAAAATTCCAAAAAATGGAAATCTTCCATTATCTCGCTATATTATAATGCGTAGTATATATATATATATATACATCGTAATCAACTCCGCAAAGGCCATTTACCAATCATCTTCAACGCCTTGGCCTTTTCCACAACCTTGACCCTCACCAAATCCCCCGTCGCCAACGCATCTTCTTTCGAGTCATGCCCCTTGTCGCCGCCCATTTGAATATCCCGTTCTAGATGGAGTTTGGTCAGGTATTTGAGACTGTATCGCATCGGCAAACCGCGTGGGTGCGGGTAGAGTAGCACTGTGTCGATGATGGTGGGATGGATGATGCGTACGACGTTCAGATCGTTGTCGATTGCGTGCCCGATCAATGGTGTGGAAGGGTCGATAAGGTTGAAGAGTAAGGATCGTGCTGCGGCGGGGGAGTCGACGACTTGCATTTTTCCTTCTCCGGCCGCTTCAGGAGATTTGGTGTATGGGATGGCAGATGCGAAATGTTCGGGGAAGACACCAGAGTATCGCGAATTCAGGTCGAGGATTTCGCCGATTGGTTTGACTAATACGTCTAGCAGGATATCGCCCTGTGGCCAGCTCAGAGCCGTTAATCGGATCAGCTCCATGCCTAACGTGGTATATCCCATTTCACAATCAAATGTAACCGGATTTTTTGCCTTTCCATCATTCGCCGGAGTCTCCTCAAACTGCAACACAGCAGCCAGTCTTTTCGGGTCTGAGACTTTAAAAACATGATTTTCTGCTTTCGTGCATCCCGCCGAAGTGCCCACCGTCTCATTACAGCAGGGAAAGTATGCTTCTGTCTGGCCACCCGTAATATGATCCGTAGCCTTCCTAGGCGGTCGAAACACTTTCCCAGGGTGGTATGTACACTGTCCACCAGAGGCAAGAGCGCCATCTTCACGTCGACCGGGAAAGACTTGAAACCTGCCTGCACAACGGTCACATTTCTCCCATCCATCTGCCGCTTCGACGCCCTTTTGCGCTTCGCGGATTTCGGCTTCTGTCGGGATGCGGGTGATGTAGCCGAATTGTTCTTTGCCTTTGATTTCAGTGCGGAGCATGCGCGCGACGGCGATTTCTTCTTCTTCGGTCAGGTTTGTTACGTATCGTTTTTGGTCTGGTTGACCCAATTTAGCGGGTTGGAGTTTGTAATATCGCGCATTGAGATGTGCGACAACTTCCTTTTCCCAATCCTCCAGACTCATTCGCGACAGTTTCACAATCCGTAGTTTGATGATATTCCCATACACAGACGGATTCTCAGTCGCAGTCTTCTGCTCTTCATCCAGCGCCATCACAATCAATTCATCAGCCGTCAAGACCAAGGAAGCCTTGTTAGGATCTTTGAGTTTGAGTTTGGCCATTTTCTCGTTTAGCGCTTTCATGGCCCCGTGGAGTTTGACTAGAATCGAGGAGCGGACTGAATGCGTCGCAGGCGCTTTTTTGAGGAGTCGTGGATTCAGGGATTCTTTAGGCGCATTTCTCTTCAGACTTGGGCCTGTCGCTGTTGTCGTAGTCGGGGGTTTGGTGGGTTTCTCCTGTGTCTTAGGTGGAGGTGAGACCTTTCTCCGGGCGGACGCAAGATCTTTGATCTCTTTTGACGCATTCGTCGTGGCAGTCTGGCGCTGTTGCCCAGGTTGGACTGTGGTTATTCTGGGCTCGTCATCTTTATGGACGAGCTTCCTCTTCTTCTCCGCTGGTTCGCGAACAACATCCGTCTGGTCCTGCTGCACCTGTTCAATTTTCGGCTCCTGATGAAGGAATATGCAATTCAGCAGCCCGCAATGCGATCCCTCAGGACATGCAACCGTCTTGAAAAGTCCCAACGGAGCAAACATGATGCCCAAAACCGGATAGCGTAGAGCCGCACGTTATCAGCGCAGACCGTCCCCTAGGTACCTAGGTTGAATAGACGGTGTGAAAGATCTTGATAAGCTCGGTGGCACAACCCACCACCAACAATCCAATAGTCGCAGTCTTGGCGTGGTGAAACAGGCTTATCTTGTGTAAGAGATAAGCCTCAGATTCGATAGTCGTTGTTGTACGAAGGATGTTTTGGTGGAGAATTGGGCACCCCCGATAAGAATCAATGAGGTTGGTAATGATAAAGGTGTCCGCGTAAAAGTGATGTATCTCGCACAGCGCAACTCGTTATATAATCGCTTAGCCTCGTAACTTCAGTCGATTCTATACTTTGGGTCTCTAATTCAGTTCATATCCAGGAGGTATTTATTATTGGTGGTGTCGCGTGCCAGCCATTTTTGTGGTTTCGTCATTCCAGGCAGTCATCGGATTGTCGGTAGCGCTCGATCGAAACTGGTTTTTCTCTCAGGCCAAAAATCGGTTCATTTTGAGGATATATTTCAAGAACGCCGGATAACATCATCATCGTATACTTGACAGGGTGAACATCAACGTGAGCAACAACACACAACGAAGAACAGACGACTCCAAGCAAACAAACAGAACAAACACCCCCCAGCACAGCCAACAACGTGATTGGCCCATCTCGTCAGCGCTAAACTTATCTCCTATATCCGGGTTCCAGGCTGCCACCAAAGATGACTCTCCCCTTCGCCTGGTCCAGCATCTTCTCCTACCGCCCTCTTTCGCATGACTGCTATCGCCTTCTCGAAGAAATGGGCGACTCTCTGGACGACAATTCGGGCTGTAGACCCGATCATTTATGTGTTCTTGTCCATGGGTACATTTGACTTCCGACGGAATGGGACGAAAGCCAATTGCATTCTTTGTTCAATGTGCTGACTGTGGTGTACGACAGGCTATGGGGAAATCCATCGCATTTAGACTACGTCGCCTCCGCGATTCGCGAACGACATGGGAGAGATAAGGTATATATACTTGCAGCACAACGCAATTCGGGCACATATACGTACGACGGCATCGAACTCGGCGGGGAGCGAGTCGCGCACGAAATTGAAGATGCTCTAGACCAACTGCATGCCAAAGGCCATCATATCACAAAACTGAGTGTTGTGGGATACTCCCTTGGAGGATTGGTGGCTCGCTACGCAATTGGGTTGTTGGAAGCGAATGGTACACTGGACAAACTCGAGCCGGTGAATTTCACGACCTTTGTGTCGCCGCATGTCGGTGTGCGGTCGCCGATAAAAGGGTGGCCGAGTCATATGTGGAATGTGCTTGGGGCACGCACAATCTCGATTTCGGGACGGCAGTTATTTATGATTGATGACTTTCGAGGGACGGGGAAGCCGTTGCTCAGTCTGTTGGCGGACCCGAATAGCATATTTATACGCGGGCTGGCGAAATTTAAAAATCGGAGTGTGTATGCGAATATTGTGAATGATCGATCGACGGTGTTTTATACGACTGCTATCTCAAAGATTGATCCGTTTCCGAATCCGGAGAAGGCGAATATAAATTATCTGGATGGATACGAACAGGTTATTATCAACCCAGACAAGTACATCCTCCCGACAACGGCCGAAGCGACGGAAGAAACAGCCCCTTATTTCGCCGGACTGAGCAAGACGCTCAAAAAGTTCTACGCAACGGCGTCGTCGTATTTGTTTCTGACACTATTCCTGCCTATCGCTACAGTGCTGTTCTTGGTCAACTCCGTCATTCAGAATATGCTCAGCCAGCAGCGCATCAAACTATACGAGCAGGGAAAGACAGACCTTTTGCCAGGACGATATCGAGTCCCGCTGATGATGCAAGACGTCCGCGGCGCAGTGGAGGATGTTTTCGAGAATCTCAACGCATCGCAGAGCAACGAATACCTTTCCGAACAGGAGCGCGACGATGAGGAACACAACACCAAAATCCGACGGCAGAGCTTGAAGTCTGCTGTTGAGAAACAGCCCACAACACAGACAGCCGAAGAAGGCGATAACTCGGAATACCCGCTCTTGGCTTTGACGCCAGCGCAATTCGAAATTATCGATTCTCTAAATGCAGTCGGGATCAAGAAATATCCCGTCTACATACATAAAGCGCGCCACAGCCATGCGGCGATTATAGTGCGGATGCCCAAACCTGGGTTTTCGGAGGGCAAGATTGTGGTGCGGCATTGGTTGGATCATGGGTTTGCAGTCTAGAACTTGAAGAGTCTTGATGATGGTATAATGGATAGATTTCTTTTTTGGAGCGTTTTGTTTTATGATGCTATTTAGCGGGTGTTACTGATAGATGTTTTCGGGAATAAGTATATATATCAAGCTCAATCTTACATGTATGTATATAATGTTGACATGTCAAATCTACCATTGTTTCATCCTTCTGTTTCATGATATTTTGTATCACAACAGTGGAAGGTTTTTCCGAGATTGTAAGGTTTTACATTTACATCCATAGCTATACTAGGTCAGGGAAGGATATAGCTAAACAAGCCCTGGAGACAATTTGGAGTAATGATATGATGTATCTACTGGGCATATAAATATCTATTGCCTTGTTTGTGCAGCTACTGGATTTATCATTTACCTAATTAGATGTTGATGGATGGATGTATCGATGGATATGTATACAGTTGTAGCGAACAGCCTGTGCATCAATGGATGCGATCAACAAATTACAACAACAATAAGTAAAAGGACGCCCAAACAAACTAGATCCGCGATATTAAGCCCTTTAGTATTAGAGACATCCATATCACCTACATAATGTCTGGCTTCCTCATCTACAAGGCTACCAGAATTAGTCTAGCGCGCCTTGGGTCAGAATACCCTCATGATCAGCGGCAAGTACGTACGACGAAGACTCCAATTCTGACTGAGAAACGCGAAGACAACCCATCTAATGGAACCCTTTTTTTGATCCGGCCTCTGTTCTTGATTTTAACTTGTCTGCGCAACATACACATCAAACATAGAGTCATCAAACTCGTCTACTGTTTCCCCTAACGTTTCATCCAAAAAATCGCGTGAAAGCGAACGACATGGATCAACCAACACACATCATCGATCCAGATGGCGAAGTGGTGATACATTTGCGCAATGCGAATGCCCCTTTCGCAACTTCGGATGAGGACATGCTATCCCAGAACGATGAGGAAGGAGCGGCAGAGCACTCTGCAGAAAGAGAGGTTCCCGAAAAGGGGAAGAAGGAGGTTGATGACGACGACAACGACGATGGCGATGTGGGACCTCATTTCTGCATCCAAGTATCCGCGAAACATTTGACTTTTACTTCCCCGGTATTTAAGAGACAGCTGACAGGCGCGTGGAAGGAGAGCATGGATTTCAAGGAAAAAGGCTCTGTTGAAATTATCACCGAGAACTGGGACATTGATGCATTCTTAATCTTGCTTCGAGCCATGCATTGTCAATTCAATCAGGTACCCCGGAAAGTAGATCTCGAAACGCTTGCCAAAGTGGCGGTCCTACTAGACTATTACGAATGCAAGGAAGTCATGAGTTTGTTCACGGATATGTGGATCGAGGCTCTCGAACAGGAGGATACCCACGTGACGTCCAGTCGAGAGCATATTCTGTGGCTATGGGTGACCTGGTTCTTTGGGTTATCTGAGCAGTTCCGACCAATTAGCATGCTTGTCATGTCGGAGAGTGACCAGGAGATCGATAGTTTAGGACTTCCGATTCCTGCTCGAGTTATCGGTGAGGCTGACGAGCCCTTCTTACTGAAATGAAGCCAGTTTTCTTACAAGCTTGTGCTAGGGACAATGAACGAGCGTAGACAGGAAGCTATCGAGAACGCTGTTTCTTTGATTCATGAG
Source organism: Talaromyces sp. PL2406 (assembly GCA_023626215.1). Lineage (NCBI taxonomy): Eukaryota > Fungi > Ascomycota > Eurotiomycetes > Eurotiales > Trichocomaceae > Talaromyces > Talaromyces sp. PL2406. Next base: position 199,298 of record JAMAGL010000020.1, on the reverse strand, counting down.
ACACACGAAGCCTTCCTAAATGGCACTCGGGGATGCACGTTTGAATGCAGTTCAATCATGTACGGAGCTCTCTCAAAGGCAATGCATTCCAAAGGTCTACTATCGCCGAGACCTATGGCTCCCTTTCGAAATATAAACTACGATTGGCTTGTGCGGACGGCAGCGTTATTCAAATCACCACAGTTTTGTGATAGGTCCCGTGTAACCGAATCAAGCATGGGGAGCTATTATTATGCAAAACACCATAGCTGCAAGGACTCTACTTTAGGAAGAATCTTTAGCAAGTTGAAATATAGGATCGAAGGCCTCGTTCTGCTTGACTTTGTTTCCAAATGAGCACATATCCAATTCGGCTTGTTCATGCTGCCATCAAAGCTCGGTCATTGCAATATTGAAGTAATTCGTGTCTTTTCAGCCTATTCCTCGCTGCACATGTGGTGTGCTAAGGCTGAACTCGTTAGACCTGATAGAGGGAGACTTTGCCTTGGATATTTAGGTACCGGAAAGGATTTATGACTTTTCACGCACCACATGAAATACTTCCAAGGTTGCATATAGTTTATTTCTTGGTGCAACATTGAGCATCATTCATACATAAGTATAGACTGCATAGCACCAGCGTGCAACCGAATAGTTCTCACCGTCTTAACTTTCTGCTTTGGTATATGGCTCAGTATTTTGGTCCCAAGCATTAAAAGTGAATATGATCCAATATCTCGCGTAGCCCTTGAGTTGTTTTTTCGGAATGATGCGTCGTGATAGGTCTTTTTCAAGCATGCCCTAACACGGTCTACCTACGTAAGGTCGGTCTTGGAAAACCGCCAAAAGAAATAGGACCGGCGCCGATAGTTCAGGCTAGCTATTTTTATGACTCCTTCAAATAACTTCACTGTGTATCGATGTAGAGACTATTTGTACTTCGTCCTACTTATCTCGGTGGTGTTGCTGGCTACGTCAGCGGCTGTGCCGTAGGGCTGGATAGACGATAATGTAACCATCGTCATCGTCCACAGCATCTACTCTATACTTCAGAGTATTAATATTCTTCTCAATCGAAATATGGCATCATTTTTCCAGATACATACACTTTTAAAACCGTAGTTCTGTAATTCGCTGGAACACACTCCTCCGATACATACTTACGTCCTAGCCTAACAACTTCGGATCGTCCCTACACCAAATTAAACCATTCGAAAAATTGATTAAAGAGTATAAAAGTATCTGCAAGCCACCTGCAAGCCACCTGTCGATTTCCCCTTGTTGGCCGACCATGGTGTATAATCTACCGTTATTGTAGGGCGTCCGATCAACCTCCTCAGGACATACCTCGGAGTACGACTCGGTACGCGCCTTACTTAGCAGCACAAAAAAAAGAGGCCAGAGCTTGGATCGGCGATGCAGGGTGATGTGCACACTGCACAGCGCTAAGAATGGCATGGCATGGACATGGACGGCTCGGGGGACATGGGGCCGATGTTTTAACGTTCGGGGGAGAATTTGGGGGATTAGGGTTGGTGCTGTGTAATTGTGCAGGATGGTCTAGGTGTACTGTGCTCCGAAGCTGATTTTACCGAGTACTTGGGACTGAGTCATTCGTATTTACCAACATGTATGTAAAGTACGCGCATACCAAAACTACAAAATTGGAAATCCCGATTATTGATATCGTTCTACCCACTCAGTACGATAGTTAGTCATATACCAAGGTACGTATGTAGATGCTGGATATGAGGCATGAGTACAGTGCACTATGTGTCACATCTGAAATGATGTAAACAAACATCTACTTCTTCGTCTGCACTTTCGAGATAGTACACCGATCCTTGGATGTTCCCCTGTATTATCAACATGTGAAACCGTCGTCGAATGTTTTGCATCTGATGATGATCGGACTAGACAGATTCGCATCTGCTTCTTGAGGTCATAGCTCCTGATAGTACTGGCATTTTAATGACGATTAATCTCCCGTACCTATTATGTCAGGAGTGCTGTCATTCCGATTGGTATATTGTTCTATCTGAGCGCGATATCCGGAGTTGTGTTCGATCTATAACATGTGTCAACTTACTTGATACCTGACAGAAACATGGGGTATCCTCCATATTGTCTTCACTTCGTGGAGTACGTCGTAGACCCGGGGAAGGGCTCCATATCCTCCATGGCTGGGAACTCAGTATCGTGGACATGGGGAAGTGGATACATCCTATCTCTACTCCCTTGATTCGGTTGCCAGTTGCAAATGAGACTGGCGATACTCCTCATCTCTGAAAGTACCACTGTACTGTACCCTGGTCCATTTGATAGTGATAGTCGCTCGATGTCAATCACCTTCCCCAATCTAACGTCTGCGTTAATGCCTCAGGCACCAAGTATGGAGAGTGACGTCAAACATCCCGAGACAGCCCGACACCCCATGCCTAAACAGGCTTAGTGCAACATTCACATGCCCAGAAAGTGGATTATCTAATCCATACCGTGCCCCTCCACATACAGCCGTTACAGCGCAATACGCATAAAATACACATAAAATACGCTCTCCAATTGGGTGGCGGAAATAGAATGACATCGTACCCCTCGCTATCAGGATGATCAACCCTCCATATCGCCTCTAGAAAGCATCTGATTTGACGGCTATTCTGACCTTTGGTCGATAGTTTCGTGCAAAGAGAATAACTTCATATGCAATCCTTCCAAAGCGGCAAGTACACTGTCAAAAGCAGAAAGGAGTAATTCTGTCGTGCGCTATTCTTGGGTACTCGATGATACCGGTAAGGCACGCTCAGTTTAGATTGAGCCAATCGTTTTGTGGATGGCAGCGATGGTGTTGCATTGTACCTTGACAAAGTCGTAATTGGGCGGTGATTTACTGGAAGAAGCTATGTTTCAGCTACGAGATAAAATTGCTCATGAGAGATTTTATTCGAGTCCGTACCTAGTCGAGTGGAAATGATTGGTATTACGGTATTAAAGGTAGGCTGTGACGTGGGAGCGGCTCAGCCACCACGAGGCGTATTTGCGTTACGTGTATTTTTGATCAGATCAGATCAATCACCATCTCAACTTCTCCAGGAAGTATGTTCGTTTTTTCGATCAAGTTGTATGGATGGAAGAATAGATGAATATCTAAACCGAGAAAGCGAGTTGAGTTTATATATCAACTCCATCTTTCCTCCGAGAAGATCATATTCTGCCATTCAATATTTACACAATATTTACACCTCTTCGCACTAAGATTGTCCCCCACCATGCCTTTGACATAGACAGACCCTTGCATTTCGGAACTATCAACTCCTAGATGCATGCCCGTATGCAAGAAAGCACACCGTCGATGTACTTGACTCGAACAGTCAAAGTAAGCGCTCGTTCACATTCGCATTCAGCTGAACTCAGTGAATTGCAGGCAGGCATTCTTACAATACATGCCTCGTACTGCTCCATGATGATACGGCGTGCTCCACCCAGCCAACCGCCATCCTTTCCTTTCAACCTTTCACATCTTGCGAATCCTTGAGCATCATATCCACTGAGAAGAGTGGACCTTGCCATGCCATTACCCAGGTTTCATTCTCTGATCGAAATGACGGATGTCTCCACCGAACCACCACCGACTGAACGCCCACTGGAAGATGCAACATTCAACGGGGTCTGTGGTTTCGCTTGTCCCCGCCTCTTTCCGAGAACTGCGATACCGATCTTAACAACTTTCGAGGGCATGATAACTGGCTGAAAGCAGGGGAGGTGATTGGTTCCCACGGGCGATGAAATTATCTACGTGCCTGAGAGACGTCGAAGCCGCCTCCCTGACGACAGTCGGCTACGAGTATATAAGTATGGCTCCATCCCAGCTCCACTGATTGCTGATAAGCTGTTCGATTCCAGAATTATACTCATTCACATCATAGCTTGCCTCTTCTTTCATTTCTTTCTATTTATTTGATTTTCGACCGTCTGTTGATATCCCGCCACTTTGCATACACCCCACTATTGCCTCTACACGTACCACATCTCAAAAACTTCAATATCCTCACATAGCACATAGAACATCACAATGGCCGAAGCAGATAACTATCTGGCGCCTGAGTCCCAGCGGACTCGCCGCCTCTCCTCCATGTCGGCAACCCGCGCCGACCTCTTTTCGGGGCCTACCGTCCTGGTCCCTCCCAAACATCTCATGGCCAAACCCAGCGATGCATTCGAGACCGCTCAATCCATTGAACTCGCCAAAAAGCACCTCGAAGAATCCACTTCATCTTCCGAAGAGGCAACTCCAGCATCGGGATCGCCAGTTCTCAAGGCTGTGCCGACGCAAAACTCCGCATCGTCGATTACAGATAAATATGCATTTGCGTTTGATATTGATGGTGTTTTGATTCGGGGCGGAAGAGTGATTCCTGAAGCCCTTGAAGCCATGAAAGTTTTGAACGGTGAGAATGAATTCGGAGTCAAAGTGTACGTCCTTTTTCCTCCATAGACATGAACTCCTGCTAATAATTGAACAGACCATACATCTTCGTCACCAACGGCGGCGGCAAGACCGAAGAAGAGCGCTGCCTCGACCTCAGCCGTCAACTCGAACTCGAAGTCTCCCCGGGTCAGTTCATCTGCGGCCACACCCCCATGCGCGAAATGGCTGAGAAATACAATACCGTCTTGGTGGTTGGAGGCGTAGGCGAGAAATGTCGTGAGGTCGCTGAGGGTTACGGATTCAAGGATGTCGTCACACCGGGCGATATCATCAAGACAAATGCTGAAACGACGCCATTCCGTAAATTGACCGACGAAGAATGGAACAATTCCCGCGTTAGGGACTTTGATAAGATCAATATCGAGGCTATTTTTGTCTTTGCCGATAGTCGGGACTGGGCCGGCGATCAACAGATCATTTTGGATTTGCTAATGTCCAAGAATGGACGTATCGGAACGAGATCAGAGACATTCCAGGAAGGACCACCAATTTATTTCTCGCACAACGACGTCGTCTGGTCCACCGCCCACGACTACACACGTATCGGCATGGGTGCCCTCCGCGCCTCCCTCGAGGCTCTTTACAAGGCCGTAACTGGCAAAGAACTTACAACCATCGCCTTCGGCAAACCCCAACTCGGCACCTTCGAGTTCGCAACCCGCCTGTTGCGTCAATGGCGCAAAGATACCCACGGTATCAACAAAGCGCCCGACACTGTATACTTTGTCGGCGATACACCGGAATCTGATATCCGCGGCACAAACGAGTATAACGCGCACACCTCTTCTGGGGATGCAGAGTGGTTCTCCATTCTTGTCAAGACGGGTGTATTCCAGGAAGGCACAATCCCGCGCTATCCACCCAACAAGATTGCCAACAATGTGCTCGAGGCCGTCAAATTCGGTATGCAGCGCGAATTTGCAAAAGCGGTCAAGGAGCATGTCATCTCTGAAGCAGGTCAAGATCAGATTGTGGATGAGGATTCGGATGAGGCTGTTGTTTTGGAGTAGACCCATTCCTTTCTTGTTTCTGTCATGATTTACGACCTTTTTCTTCTATTTTTGGGTTACGGTGTTTTGATGATTCCCCCCCCCCCCATCCTTGATGGATATTTTGTCCCATCTTCTCTTCGTCTCTACTATCTAGAATAGAATAGACGATCTTTCTTATACAGTCAGGGCCGGTTCTTGATACTGTTATGCTCTGGATATGGCGTTTGACGTTTGTTTCTAAACTTCACTTGAGGAGAAAATCATTAGTATTATCATTTCTATCATGCATAGATATTTCATGAGCCACCGAATTCTCCGATTATTAATAATGTTTTGTAGGATTTTATAGTATCCTAATCTGATGTTCACTCGCGCTAATCAATCCATGGATGAGGTAGGGTTTGACCGTTGTTTTCATATATCAACCTACCATCTTCCGTTACATGTATACCGAGGAAATGAACGGAAGGAAAACCCGAGGTCTACAAGCAAATATTTATTAATTTCTAGATCAACAGCAGTTCAATATCTACAGCGTGTCAGGATCGTGAACTTCCTGAGCTGCGACCTCAAGATGATGCGCAGATACTACCGTTCTTTTCCTCTCCCGCAAGCCGTCGGCCTCAGCCTCGGCCTCATGTTTCTCTTTGATGTGCTTTCGTATAGCTTGCGTTCCGGTCAGAAGCTCGTCACCATCAAAGACTTCTCCGAATTCCTCGAGACCTTTCTCTTTAGTCTCAGGGCAAGTACACGGCCCAGGATCGCGTCGTCAAATTCCGCAAGCCGATTGGTGGTCCTGAAAAGAATTCCGGCGTGCTTAAAAGGCGATTATGAGCACTGTGATGAGAGATGTTCGGCGTTCTATCAACACATCAGCTTCGTCGAGTAGAAGGACGGCCCGACAATGCTTCGCGAGCTTGAAAATTCGGTTGAGAGTCTAGGTGACGTGTTTTCGTACTGTAACTAGCCCCTGTTAAGACTGTGGACAGCACTCATACGTAGTTATCATTATCTAAAGTCCCTATCGGCTTTCATCGCAACTATATAAGCCCCTATCTTGTTTGTTATTTTCACACCTATATTCACCATTAACAGTGTCAGCTGCTCCTAGAACATCATAATCATCCATATACAGCCAGCCAGGCCACCCTTGGGATAGGATATCTCTGAATATGTGCATCTTTTCCTTCAATCATGGTGCGACAGAAGACCGACTAGACTCGTTGCACCTGCTTCTCATCTTCCGCATGTTTAGGTTCAAGACACATTTAGGCGCCTAGACGGGTTACCGTTCCTAAGGAGCTTATTATCGTCTTACACCAGCATAACCATAGACTTTGCTAAAGCCACCGTAACATCTTGCAAAAATCTAAGACAGAAATATACGTGAAACCTTCAAAGCTTCTCGGTCTCCAGGAACGGCTCGCTAGAGATATCTCGAAATCCAAGAGTAGCATAGTTCATGCTGCGACATTCTAATAACCTAATACACTCGGGCGGTGTTTTGTACTTGTACGAACTGACTGGGTTTGGTCGCTTCAATCAATTGCCCTACGTCTACGACCTCATTCTCAAAAGCAGGATGACCGTTGCGTAAACTATTGACTTGCAAGACGAGGAATAACGGTTTCTAGTTAGCATAACCTTAAAGCTTGTGCGAGAGATGGCCCAGTCTTTACTGCCACGACGCAGGGTGCCCGCATCTCATATTTGTGGCTTAACGAATCAGACTTTGCAAGTACGAAACTGGTTGAGGAGCTTAAAATGGCAATATCTCTTCCGCGGAAGAACGAGCATGCCTGCGTTCTTAGGTCAAAAGGAATAGAGGATTCTATTTTAGAACTCAGTATGCCTGACAAGAATGTCAGTAGAATTTACCATTTTTTTGGCCCGCGAAAGGTCGCGTTTCACGGGATGATCAGGGAGGATAAACGGCGTCTAGAGCGCCCAGATGGACTGGCCCTGGACGAGATAAGGGAAGCTTATCCGACGGCAATTAGCTTGCCAGGCTCTCATTTGACTGTATCTGAAGTAGGGCCAGGCGCAGGATGGATAGTAAATTTTAGGCCAGCTAACCAACCAGACAATCCAGCAAGAGTCATATACAGGGAGTCACATCTGTAGTATTTATGCCAGAGCTTCTAGAAGAGCCTCCGCACAGGATATCAGTTCCGACGCAAGGACGTCGTCCACCGCTGCCTCAAATACAAATTCTCCGTTCAAGAACAAGGCAGAGGAATCTTCGAAAATTAAGGTATACATCACGGCTGGATCCGCATAAAAGGGCGTCTCGAATTATCTCCGAACCCGCTAATTATCACACCGGAATTGCCAGTGCTCATGGCGTTTGTAAAGAGTTGGACAGCGTTAAAATCCGCGAAAGTGAAAGTTGTCTCTGATGGAGTAATAGCTAACCAGTGGCCGTCGACGCTCACAATTTGAAGAATGCCGGCCATTGTAGTATAGCCAGCGAGGAAACTAGCGATTGTAGCAATTATAGCGCATGAAATACCGTAGGATGCCTAAACTGCAACATTTACTAGGTCCAACACGGCCGAAACTCGTGGCAGGAATATATAACTCGTTAAACTAAGTTGCGCGATATAAGGGGTTACTTAACTCGTCCGTCATAGGAATGGGTTATATCACACCTTGATGTCGGCTTGGAGCCACGCCACCGTATATCTACCGGAACAGGATATATAGGTCAAATACTCTGTAAATTGGTAGTTATAGCCATATACCCTATCTTGACTGTAACGGCGGCTGAGTCTCTACCTATTGAATACTACATGGGCATAGTTTGTCGGCTCCCATTTGAGTATTAACGATTTCAGTAGACAATTTGTGTGAGGGAGTTCCGAGTCGCCAATTCTCTGTGGTAAACGCTAGGTTGACTCATGTACTGTTTTCAGTGAACTTGTGAGGTTATTGATAGTTATTATAACACTTACATCAGTTCTACATCTGACAATTGATTGCCTGAGCAGGTAACTGAAGGCAAACAGGTTGGCTCATGTACTGTTTTCAGCGAACTTGTGAGATCATCACTAGACTACTACCAAGCACTAGCCGTCGGTTTTCGAGTTATCCTTCCGGTTGATTTAGGACGTCGTAGATATATTTTATACCATCAACAGTCTCTTTTTGAAATTTTTCTTTCTTCTACGATTGCATAGCACATTGCAATCCACTATCCAAATCCATCCCGAGTTTCTTTTGATCAGATTAGCAAGTATGCCTTCACTCGCCATCCAACTCGTTGACCATGATTGGAAAGCTGTTTTCGACAGCGAGACGCCTCTCCTTACTTTTCAAAGTTACAAAGCCATGAAGGAATTTGCGAAATCAGTGCATGCCGCTGATCCCGAAAAGCTGCAAGGTACATTTCCAGACACATTTACGCAGAAGGACCTGGAACATCGATCTGCCGGAGATATTTTCCATAATCTCTTCGTCCAATGCGAGTCTTTATCATGGATGGGGGGAGAGCCATTTGTTGCTGAAACTGGCTCGCTATCAGCGGATCTCAAATCCAGCGGAGCGTTTCTATTAGGCGCTATGGATGGTGGTGCTGCGGCGGTCAAGCAACATTCGCATCTAATAGGACAGAAAGTGAGCTTAATTGAATAACGGAATGTTTTCAATTATTAATTATTTCGCGACTTAGGCTATCACAAAATCGGCGGCAGCTGCTCCAGACTGGTCCATGTCATTCCTCAATGTCTCGAAAACCGACTTCAGGCTTCGGGATTGGGAGTGTCAGTACAGTAAGTTTTTTGGGGGGATCATGACACAACCGCCGGACAAGTTGAAAAGTCTAGGGAGTTCGGGGAACGCTGTCTTAGCGTGGTACCAAAGTGTCAACTCCTTCGAGCAAGCAGAAACTTGGGGATATGTTATTTGGGAGTCCGGTAGTAAAACCTTTGGCGTGAGGATTTTACAGCCGTATCAGTTATTCTCTGTCGGTGCGGACCCGTTCTATCAGGTGACGACAGACGGGCAATCCTGGAGTGATGAGAAGAAAAGTGAAGTATATACATTTCCTTCTTCTATCGGATATGACATTACCGTCACACCAACTGCCACGCACACCTCACTAAGTGTTTCGGTGCTCATTAAAGACTCGGGCTCGTGAGCACGTGGCTCCTAGTGCGGCAGACGGAGCTACCGTAAAAACGTTAAAATATGACGTCTATTATTGTATCTAATATTCTAATTATCAGTGTGAATGGCAAATTACCTTCGCGGACGTGAAAGTCGATGACTCTGTTTTGTCGCCTTTTTTTCGCTCGTAGTAATAGGGTCTGGGAACATGTCATCCGGGCACGTAGAAAGATAGTTTGACTGCATCAACCGTGCTTGGAATGAGCATCTGAAACCGCGCATGCTGTAATATGGCTGGAGGAATCAAAGCTGGTGAGGGGGGAAAGAGGGTGAGGAGAAGAGGGCTTTGATTTTCGAGAGGTGTTTGAAATGACTGCGATTGAAGGAAATGGAACCTGGCGAGTGACAATCGAGTGGAGATGTGCTCTTGGACGGGCGCGCAGGGAGTGAAGAAGAATTGTAGGATCTGATATTGTTAAAGGTGACAGACAACATAGTGGAAATGGAAATAAGGTTATCGAGAAATGAACCCATTATTACCGTTGCCTATATGGCCGTTAACGACAAAAATGTGACATTAGTACTGGTCCCGATTCTAATTGACGATAGGGTACAGGACTTCAGCCCTATGCTGGGATAGCTTCACCTGCCACATGATTCTCAAATATACGGCATGTCTCACTTTGACAACTTAGGAAATCGTTGGCAATGCCCTAGAAAGATATCAGGCTGTGACGATAACCCGTAACAAATGCAACAGAAAAGTATAGTGGCAACTTAACTATAATATAGAAGCCAAGGTCTTCCCAAGCGCTTCCTTTAGAGAAAGGATTTTGAAAATATAGTGTAGTTACATCATGAATTAAGCATCATTAAATCAAACTTCAGAAACTTCCTGTTTGAGACATTCCCCAACGCATCTAGCCATAACCATCTTGTGAGTTTCCGTCTCGTGCATTTAGAACGGATCTGTACAGCGAGTATAAAGATATCGAATAGTTACATATCGCCCAAGTGTCGGAGCGCTAGATTTACCACCGCATCAACGGAACTCCGTTCTTTTGCCGAATTTGTATATTCCTGGTTCTCAGCAACCTTTCTGTACTTCCACCTTCCCCCTTTCCAACTTCTTGGATCCAGCCTTTTCCTGCCGCAGATCGTAAACTCCCCTCTCAGATCGTTGGAAACGCCAAAGAATCATTCCATATACCCCGTCAAGCAGGAAGAACGCCGCCCCGCCCCACCAGCCTACAGGACAGTGCCATGCAACTCTGCCGTACCCATGCTGATGCCGCAGAACTTCATGTGGTAGAGCAAAAACGGTTCCTACGAAGCGAGTGAACCTGGTATTTGGCATGAAAATCAGTTCATATACAGGTTGTACTTTCTGAGGCTCTTACCAAATGAAAAAGGATGTCCCGCGGCTGTTTCCTCTGACAATTAATTGGCATAAGGAAGTAGCACTGATAAGTATGGAGCAAAACCCAGCACTCCATGCTACTCCATCAAGAGTGCCAAATTGCGCTATTAACGCCAAATGTACCGTCATCCAGCCGACAACACTGAATGTGAAAATCCAGGGAAGGTATTTCTGGACCAGTGGCGCATTTTCCCATTCATTTGGTGCGAATTTTATTGTGGCGAACGCGACCGCACAATCCAGAAAAAACCAGCTCGCCAAAATGTATCTCCAGATAGGAATATCCATGGGATAGATCGCAAAAAACACAAACTCCCAGGCTATATTGCAGCAAAGTGGCATCAATGCCATACTGTATGTATGATCTTGAAACGATTGGTAAACCATCGCAACGTAATTGGCGAGCCAGAATATGCACATCAGGACGCCTAGAAGGACCAGGAGTGGTGAGTCCTTGTACGCTTGCACCACCTCAGCAGAGGACATTTTGAACACAGACTAGGTAACCTGATCACTGAAGAGCCGGTCTTAGGTAGGTGATGCACTTTAGAGTGGTTTTAAACAATAAGATGTTGGGTTAAGAGTTTATAGACTGAATATCTAGGATGAGTTCGTATGGTCCGGTCCAACATTATCAGCATTTATGTCTTCACTTGAAACCAGAATCTAAATGACGCCGAGCTGACATAGTAGCGATTGAATGTCGCAGGCATGTTAGAACAATCCCACGGTAATTCTTCAGTAGTAGATTCCAAGGGGCAATGTGGGGGATTAGCTAGTAGTTCTCATCTTGAAGTCATTAGCCAGCAGATATCGGCACGGTTTTGCCTAGCCTGCTCACCGTATCAGCTTCCGGCACTGTCATTGCTAATTATTTTATCATAACATGTCTATGGCACTATCTGGTCCCTAGACTGGTCTCTAGACTCGGTCTAGAATTGTGGATGGTAATATCTGTGGGTTCCGATATGTCCTTTGCTGTGTTCTAGGCGACTCGAACCTGATTGTATGAATCTGGCAAAGGCCTGCCATACATAGTGTAGTGCAAGTGTCTCGGATGGATCCATCTATATTATCATGACGGTGCGCTCAAGTACGTTAGGCTTAGTTAAGCCTCACACCTGTTCCTGGGTGCACATTCGTACTGGTTTCTTAATATCCTGTAGAAGGTATATAATACCTTGTCCGATTATACTCCGTAAGATATAATTCGTGTTCTATTGTCAATTAATTTTTTAGTATAGCTTTGATCTTGAGACTTTCTTGCCCTGTCGTCGTGTCTTTTGCTGCTTCATCATCTACCTGCAATTGCCAACGTAATCCTGCCGAGTATTTGCTGGTTATAGTATCTTCGCAAACCTTCAAACGTATAGTGCTCATTTGTGCGTAGAATAGATCAACGGTTCTGAACACAGATCTAGAAATTGTAATTCTATGCTGTTTGCAGTTAAATTCGTCGATTTATGTTACAAATCACGTTTTGAAGGGTTGCTGTTTCCGGACGCAGAGTGACATCAAAATGGCACCACCAGTGTATCACTCCGCTCGTTCTGACATGTGGTATATGAGGGGATCTTATTTTCTACGTTTTGAACAAGGTTTGGCTTCAAGATATCCCATCAAGCAATACTCAAAGATGACACTGCCTGAGATATACGCATTCATATACGGTAGGAGTGGAATTTTTGTCGGCATCTCCATGGTATTAACTCCAGAAATTCCTCATTTCATCGGGCTGATAGGTGCAAATTTCTAACTGGGATAGGTGGTTGGCTACGCGATTCTCTGCGCCATCTACAATGTGTTCTTTCATCCCTTGAGTAGCTTTCCGGGGCCTCTACTCCACAAGGCGTCGCGACTAGCATATCTCTACCGGTTAACTAGAGGGACACTTCCCATGGATTTACTGGAGATGCATGAACATTATGGAGATATTGTACGAATTGCCCCTGATGAGCTTTCCTTCGCTCACCCAGATGCCTGGCCGGACATTTACAAGAAGACCACGGAAGAGCTGGATAAGGCACATTGGTTCTACCGAGTTACAGAGGCGTGTCCATTGTCCATTATCAGTGAAGGCCACGAAAAACATGGCCAGCTGCGACGACAATTGACACCTGGATTCTCCGAGAAATCCCTCCGAAGCCAGGAGCCAATTATCCGGGGTTATATAGACCTCCTGCTGCAAAGACTGCGGGAGAACAGCAATAATGGTCAATCCTTGGCCATCTCAGACTGGTTTAACTTCGCGACATTCGATATTATCGGTGATCTGGTTTTTAGCGAACCTTTTGGGTGCCTGGCAGGGTCTTACTATCATGAGTGGGTCAAGAGTACTCTTGAAGTTACTCGGTTGGGAACTGTCCTGCAAGCTCTTTCGTTCGCTCCGTGGGTAAGACGAATCATCTTAAACATGGTTCCAAATGGTTTGCAGCATCCGCAGAAGAGACAAATGCAGCGTATAGAAGTCATACTGCGTCGACGTATTGATATGAATCATAATGAGAGCGATCTGATGGAAGGATTGCTCAGGGAGAAGGAAGAATTGGTGGGTTCTCAGGCTCTTTGATCTGAAGAGATTAGCCCTAATACATGTCTACTTTCACTCTATAGGATCTGAGTATTGACCATTTAATTGCCAATGCTCAAATCCTTATGCTAGCGGGCTCTGAAACAACTGCATCTCTCCTCAGCGGCGTCACCTATTTTCTGCTTCAAAATCCGGCAGCCTACCAGAAGCTAACTAATGAGGTGCGCTCAAGCTTTAGCACTGAGAAAGAAATCAATATTTCCAGTGTGAAGCAGCTCCCATACATGATAGCTTGTTTGCATGAAGCATTGCGTATATATCCACCAATCGCATTCGGTCTTCCGCGTGTCGTTCCTGAAGGAGGAGCCCAGATTTTAGGGCAACATATTCCCGAGCAGGTCAGAAGACGTTGACACATAAACAACTGATGAACCATAAATGATGAATATATAACTAATAGTACACACAGACGTATGTGGCTATTCCTCAGTGGGCGCTCTACCACCGCGAGAAGTACTTTTCTGAGCCTGATGCTTTCAATCCTGAGCGCTTTCTCAACGATCCTAAATTTGTTAATGACCGACAAGATGGGATTCATCCTTTTAGCCTTGGCGCACGAAGCTGCCTAGGACAAAGGTAGGCAAACTTGGATGTGTCATTACTGGAAGCTTACTAACCATATATTTAGCCTTGCACACGCTGAAATGCGTCTAATACTCGCCCTTATCATTTTTAACTTTGACATGAAACTTGATCCTTTCAGTCGTGACTGGATCCAGCAGAAGAATTTTGTCCTATGGCATAAGCCTCCACTTAAAGTCTTCCTAGAGCCAGTGATAAGGAAGTCAGAAACAGAGCAGCAATTAGGAGATATATGTATGGATCTGGCTTAGCAATAAGATGTCGGTGAATTCTGTTAGCTAACTGAAAAGTCTAGGAGTAAGAATAAAAAAATCAAGAGGATTAATGAATTCCGGAACGAATTGGCGGGCAGTATGAGCTTTTACGAACCTGGGTGGAATGTGTAATGTGCAATGTTGTGTCTCTATTCAGGGACAGGATCTCTCGTATGAGTTGCCACATATAAAAGGTGTAACCGAGCAAGAATATCAGTATAGAACGTACAACAGAAATCTATCAAGACGTGAGCTGAAGAATAGAAATTGATCGACAAGGTGGTAAGCCTGTATTCAAGCCTACACAGGGTTTCTTCCAAGGGCCTGATACCAGATGGAGCAGGCCTTTAGATCAATACAAAAATCCATAAGTGGCTTTTTGTAATAAGCTATTCATAAAGCCCTTAAAGAAGTGCGCGCCCCATATTTCGTTGGCAGCCATATAGATGTCAATTTCTCCTTGGAGACGATACGTGACAACTGAGTGATGTCCTTAATTCGCTGCACAAGGCAGAAGGGATTTACCGTCCCCGCCGTCTGCTGTGTTCTTACCGCGGCTACCAGCAATGATCAAATAAGGAAACTAAGCTATGAACAAAACTAGTATATATGCCTTACACAACTGACCTCAGAAAGTTCTTGAAGCCAGATCAGATGTCAAACTAATGAGTCAAATGCCGTAAGAAAACTATTCCGTTTCGACTTCAGAGGCTGCTTAGGTCCCAACGAGCCGGATACAGCAATTTGTACCCTTCTGACAGCTTAGCCAATTTTAAAAGTCAGTTCATTTGGTATATCAACAAATTGACCCACGACGTGAAGTTTGACCTTCCCTGAGGGGTTATTCCGGGCCGATCTCCTTCGTTTCGCGTCAACATGGCAGACGTAACATATGGCGCAATACTAGGGAGAACTGTTGCTGTTTCCAGAACGCCATCAAGAGGAAACTTGAGGTGAGACATTAACTCTGCCATTATCTCCCTCCCGATACATTCATACATAGTACCATCAGCATGAAAGTTAAGTCAGTAACCCATAACACGTGGACATCGTCTGGCTGATCGTTGGATGCGGGGTGGTGGGCTATGTTGATGGTCACCACCAGTTATTATCTGCTAGAGTCATGAATGCCCCCAATCCGGGGGATGGTCTGTCAATTCAGGGGACAAATGAAGAAAAAAGAGATCTTTTAAGAGTCACTGTAAAGGTTACCAGTTTGGATCTCCCCATCCTCGCAGAAAGATTGGATGAATGTCCGAGCTATGAGTATTTCAAAATAACTCATGCCACAAAGTCCCCCTTTCTACCAATAGGTTCTATAGAATAAGCCTTGAGAGGACAGTCACCTGTTTGCGGCAGAGAAAGGCTGGATGATAGAGATCAGAAACAAGGGGGGTAGAAAGGTCGGGCAACAAGTACTGTTCACGCTGTTCCTTGATGCTTAGTATGCACTCTCAAGCAAAGTATAGCAAAATCAACCATGTAAGGTTGCTCGAGATATTGATTTATTTATTCCGTATTGTGACTGGGTGATATACGAATCGACCGTATCCTATTCCGCACCGCCTGATAACCGAAACTACATGATCCCTCATAGCATCCCATCCTTGTAAGCATGATTCATTGTAACCGTACTTAATAGAGATGGAGTCAAATCATTTGCAGCCATCTGTGGCTGCGCCGCGTTCCTTGGCGTAGACAGTCCGCCAGTCTCACGGGGCCAATGTCGTCCATCCAGGAAACAGTGCGCAGAGCCAGTCTGATGAAATCCAGGGCTTGGATTCTTCATAAGTTGTGCATCACCAATGGCGAGTGAGTTGCCATCTGTGGTGATGTGTCTCGCGTAAATATGGATGATGGTAACGTCTTTCGCGATCTTGAGTTTCTGTAATACTTGCAATGTACTTCCTGTGGTTCCGAATAAGTTGTTTCGTGAAGAAACTAATAAGATTTACTTTGAGTCAGAACAAAATATTATATTGGGAGGAGTGTAGCGTATATGGCCATACCGCGGATAGTACCAGTCTATTTGTACAAGCTACAAGCCTCCGTCCCTTCCAGATAGACTGAACCAAAAGGCTAGCCCTTCCCACAGTAAGACAAAGATATAGGAGCTCATAATAGGCGTAGAAAGTGCACCGGGTAATAGCCAGAACGTCATTAATGTGAGCGTAAGTAAATACATAGGAATATATTTAGAAAGTTTCGAGACTTGAGCAATAGAAGGTTTAGAAAAGGGGTCTTCTCTGTCAGGATGGATCATCGGTTTGCAGGTCGCAGGTATGAACGACATTTCACACAGATAGTTTGGATCATAAAATATTCATTGTTTGCAACTTATAGATACAAAACAAATTTGAGTCGAATCATCATCCCGCGATACTGGTTAACGTCAGCTTCTCAGCTGGAGATCATTATATGTTTGAATTAATATGGTTTATGTTACCCTAGCACTAGTATAAACCTAGTATAAACTAGAAAGAACATTTAGAATTAATAGGTACAACCGTTCAACGAATCATTAGTCGAAGAATGTCATAATATCATTTTGAAAGGAATGCTGCATGCATCTCCAGTATTGTGTCAATGTAACTTCAGATAGGAGGGTGAATGCCCAATTATTGTTTTGTAATAATGACGCTGACTGAATTGGGTTTACAAAAGGTCTCTTGATACGAGAAGTTAAGATCTCCCCAATTGGAGAACTACTGCATTCCTTAGCTTACAGACAAGGTAAGCCATTGAATAGAGATGCTGCTCCTAAATAGACTACAGGTATCATCCTCCATAACTGCCATTTCTGCGGTTAATATCTTCCTTCCTCTTCCTACTTCTTTCTACCTATGTAGCCACTAATTGAACCACATGCTTATCTTACTAAAGCCAAATTATAATAACGAATCCTTGTCATCAGTCAACTTATTCGCTTCCAGATGTCTAGGGAACTGTGTACCCAGAAAGGCAGCAAGTTTCCCCAATCCTGAGCTTGACGAAGAATGCTTACTTTCTTGGTTCACAAAAGGCTATTCATCATTCCTATACTAGTTACTTCCACAATCAGCACTGAAGCTCTAGTAGGCAATGCTTCGTTTCAGTCTCATCTAGAAATTACGTATCTCGACTCTTTATTCGGATGAATAGTGAATTCAAACCTGTCTGTGTCTCGCAGACTAGAGTAGCAGAGGAGAACCCGTAGATAAGAGGCGTAATCGATAGCCATAACACATCGACCAATACAAATAGGGAGCGATTTCTCACCTAACTCGATGATTCCGAATGTTTTAAGAGATTAGCTTCAACGCGTATCTACTTGAAACGGGAATGAAGTTCAGAGTTCATCTTGTCGATTGAGAAACGCTTTTCAAATGAGGTCCAACACGAGGTGAAGTTAGTTTCAAGATACAGCTCATTGGGTCCATTCGGAAAACGGGCATTAAAAACAGGTCCTATCTCAATCATTCTCTTAAGGAAAGTGGATAGTCATAATTGTCGCCATTTAACACAATTCATATTAATTCCCCATCCTGTGGTGCCATCTGCGGTCCGTGATCAGGACATTTGCACTCGATGTTTGTTAGTGCACAATGACCCTATGACTTCCTGGGTCTTTGTTCAACCTCGTGGCTTTGTCTACAATTTGTCTTTTTTTTTATTGGCTCGTCGGGTATTCAAATGGGATGTGGTAAATGCTCGCCTGCTGAAGATGACAGCCTGTCGATGTTTATCCTCGTTGGCAGCGCCTTTTGCACTCCTTTTGGTCCATTCTTTGCTGCAAGTTTTCAACTTCCCTTTTCGAACTGTTGAAACATCCCACAACACTGAAGGAGGCATCTAATAGGATGAAGGCTACTCCAATGGAGTAACATACCTTCTATGCCACCATGTTCGAATCTTAACGCTGGCTTGGCGGTGGAATGCAACTAAGCTTAACGTTGTTATGGTAGAGCTGGGGAATAATCCTATTGGTACAACCATATGACCGGAACGTGAACTAGTCCGGAGGACCGACTTATCTACTAAATACATGAAGAAGAAATTGTAGGAACTTCAATGTAAGATGGAATAGTAATTAGCAACAATATAGGTTTAGGTCTGCCGCAAACGTTGCTTCCACAACATCCACTGAGCTTCTTTTTCTTGACGCCTTGACTTTTATTCCTGGCCAGCTAATCTTGGATTGGACGCTAATGGTTGCTTATCTCAGGTCTCGTCGTCGTGGAATTCTTGAGCCCTGCGGCTCCTGCGACAAGGGATGACGGCTGAAAGAGCCTAGCATGCCCCACGAGCATGGTTATCATATACCAAACTCGGGCTGGTGTGACAGGTGTCATATGTTACATTGGCCACTCAAAAGAGCCAGAATTCTCCAGGGTGGGCCCAAATTTCGGCTAAAACGGTCTTCTAAATGCAGTATCCCAAAGGGCAAGGACGACGAATAATCTGCCGTAGGAGTGAAAACTGAAAGAATATTTGCTTCTGGAGGTTGTCTCCAAAAAAGGACGATTCGACCAGACCTAACTCTCTGTTGATGATGTTTATTATTTGCTTCCGTGAACGGTAGCTGTGGCTTAAATACTTCATGATTATGAACTCACCCTACCAGATAAGGCAAAACCACGTCAAAGAGAGCTGTTGTAGCTTATAATAAACCTCGTCATAATGAACGACACAAATAATGAATCTCAGTTCATCGAGCATTCTAGAACTCCGCCGCCGGATGACGGCTGGAGAATTTGCAAATCATCCCAGACTAAGAGTTCTTACTCAGTTCCCGAGTATACTACAGTAGACGACATTTCCATTTAGAACTCCTCGGTTGGCGTGCATGTGGGTATATATTTTGCAGGAGGTAGTATTCATCGCATAGATCGTCAGGCAAAGCTAGCTCTTAGATGACGTCGAGTTATTCAGTCAAGGACTAAATTCTCAGCCGAACAACACAAAGATCAAATGGTCTCCGAACCGATCTGCTGTAACCAACGGCTGTGACTACCGAGAGCGAACAATATGACTTGTTCTTTTTTTTCAACTCACTTATCGCCGGATTGTTGGTGTACCATAACCGTGAGGGTCGGAAGCGGGTTGCTAAATTACCCTTCTTTCATCCAAGCAAACGTCAATATCTAGCGGTGTTATGCCATCGTACGATATGCTGTTTATATCCCTAATGTTAGCTTCGCAATTTCGCTGCCACTCCTAATTTTCTACGGAACCTTGCAATGTCACAGAGCGCGACCATCCAAATGGGAGAGTCAGGAAATGTCGGTCACGCCTCAGATAATACCCTACTTCATAGGGTTGAACAAGCATTGTGGCTCTCTGTTCAGTACAGCATAGAGCAAATGCATACTGATGGACACTGGTGTGGAGAATTAAGAACAAATGTGACGACACTCGCAGAACATATATTTTTGTACCAGGCCCTCGGCATAGACCTGAGGACGGACAAAGAAGCATTTATCTCCTGGTTCCGTTACCAACAAGGTACAGACGGTGGTTGGGGCATCTTCCCAGGCATTCATAGTGATATTTCAGTAACGGTAGAGGCTTATCTCGCTTTGAAGATTCTGGGAGTGTCGGTGCATGATGAAGCAATGCGCAAAGCACGACACTTTGCCATTTCGGTTGGTGGTGCGGCAAAGGTTCGCATTTTTACCCGCATATACCTGGCGATGTTCGGTTTGTTTCCTTGGGAGGCTATACCAGAGATACCGGCTGAGCTGATCCTCTTGCCCGTGAAACTACCTATCAGTATTTACCACTGGTCGGCTTGGGCACGGGCAACTGTGGTACCACTTCTTGTGATTTTGCACCATCGCCCGGTCTTCGCTCTCCCGACCAGCGAATCAACCTGCAACGGATACTTGGATGAGTTGTGGTGCAATCCACGAGAAAAGAGGGTACCATACACTCATGATCTATCGACTTTGTTGCGATCTGACCCCGTTGCAATGGTCTTCACGTTAGCAGACTTCATCCTGCACCGCCTTAATGGGTTGAGATCGTTCAATCCAATTCGTCATTTTGCCCTTCAGAAGTGCGTGAAATGGATTTTACAACACCAGGAAGATATGGGAGACATTGGAGATATTATGCCGCCACTGCATGGAGCTATGCTTGCTCTCAAACTCGAGGGTTACCCATTGCATGCGGACCCTATGCGCCGGGGTCTTGAAGCCATCGAACGCTTCGCATGGCATGATGAGCATGGGAAAAGAATCCAAACTACCGTCTCAGCCTTTTGGGACACTAGCCTGATGCTCATTGCGCTCGCCGATGCAGGCACACAGTCAGACAAGTCCTGGCTTATAGGGTCTTTGTCTTGGCTACGGAGCCGTCAGCTATTTAACAACACCGGCGATTGGAGGCTGAACAACCGTGGGCTGAATCCAGGAGGTTTTAGCTTTGGGTATTTCAACACGTTGTACCCCGATATGGATGACACGGCGTCCGCCGTTTTAGCCATGATCAGGCAGGACGCCCGGCTTATCCATTCCTCCTCTGTTCTGCAAGCACTACAATGGCTTTTGGGAATGCAAAATAAGGATGGAGGATGGGGCGCTTTTGACCGTGATAATGACAATCTTTACCTTAACAAGATTCCTTTCAGCGATATGGGGGGATTGTGCGACCCTTCAAGTCCCGACGTTACCGGCCACGTCCTTGAAGCGTTGGGAGTTTTCTTGGCAGTCAATTCACGGCAGAAATCACAGAGTACGGCGAAAGAACTCCTGAACCGCGTTGTATCGGCATCTCGGAGAGCAATATACTACTTGTCTGCTGCCCAGGAACCCTCGGGGGCCTGGTATGGACGGTGGGGTTGCAACTATATCTATGGGACAAGTGCGGCACTCTGCGGTTTAGCATATTTCATAGGCTCGAACATGAGGAAGAGCAAAGATTGTTATGAAAGAGATGACAGCATAGCCGACGACGTAAGCCAGGCGATTGAATGGCTAGCAAGTGTCCAAAATCAAGACGGTGGCTGGGGAGAAACAATTGCCTCTTACAGAGATCCTGCGCTCGCCGGTTGGGGTCCATCAACGGCGTCGCAGACAGCCTGGGCGCTTATGGGTCTTATTCCATATATGCCGGCATCAACAGAGTCAATTAGGCGAGGGGTGGAATACTTGGTGCAAACTCAAACTAAATCTGGTGTCGAGGGAGCGACATGGCATGAAAGAAGCTATACCGGTACTGGATTCCCAAACCACTTTTACATAGGGTACTCATTCTACCCTCATTACTTTCCTATGATGGCGCTCGGGCGATTCGCTCGCGCAACCCAAGGATCAAGCTTTGACTGGGATTATGGACTTTTAACGTGATAGATATAAACTTAATCACTGAAACAGCACACTACCATAGCTTTATCGCTACTATTACTATTATAAAGAAAGTATTCTAATAATTCGTTCTTATAGTACATGTAACGAAAGGGTATGATAGGAGTACATTATAGCTATTTTAGATAGTTATAGTGACAGTATATGAATCTACTCAGCTGCCCTTATTGGATAGCTAGGTTTACCCATTATAAGGATTTACCAACGTTGCCTTTTACTAAATTAGCGTGCACAATCCTGCCAGTTATTTTCATTCTTTTAGACATCCTTGAATAGAATACGGTCCCCACTCGATTCACAGTATTTCTGTGGCCGAGTAAAACCCAGACGGTGCACGTAATCACGTTTTGATCGAAGACAAACGGGTTTGGGTTGGCGTGGGAGTGGGAGAAGTTGCCTCTTCGAACATCTTCACGTATTTGATACTGGATGTGCCTACTACCATTTGTTATTTGTCTCGGTATGCGTTTGTCCTAGGTCAATGGCATGCATGAACCTATGGAATGATATAGCTTGATGGTAGTAATGTAAGAGAACGCAAGACCTTCCTTGTTTTCGGACATAATATTACCCTCGTAAACAGTTGATCTGATCCTCGGCCTGTGTTCAATTGTTCGCCCATATCGTTTCTAGCAGGGGTTCCTGCAATTCTGAGGTTGGCAATTCTGAGGTTGGCAGTTCCGAGGTTGGCAATTCCGAGGTTGGGAGTTTCGAGGTTGGGAGTTTCGAGGTCCATGGCCATCTTTACTTTTGGTCACCCACCAACCAACAGACTGATACGAATCCAACAGTCTGATCCCTTCGCAATCATCCTCCGGTTTCTTTTCTCTCTTGACAAGATAGATCCGAATAGCAGCCAAAATTGGCAGATTTCGCAAGAAACAAAGAACCACAGCTATCCACGTTAGAGCCAAGAACGAATGGCCACCCTCTGCCGTTACATCGTATAGATCCCCGTGCATGTTGAGCAATTCGACGAAGGCGCCACCGCAGAAAGTTGAAATAGTAGCGGTTATGCTCATGACTAGAAGGCTGGCCTAGGCATAATTGTCAGATGACTTGCCTATCTATATCAGGGTTTGAGAATAGCATCTTACCATTGAGAAGATACGGCTGAGGCACGTATATAACTCGCAATACTTCCCGGGCGAACACAAGAGTCCATCAATCAGAATAACGATACCCATGACGATGATATTCAATATAAACAAAACAGAGACAGCCTTGGAAATTGAAGAAATCCAAACGGAATCTGAAATGACAGCATAGGGCCAATCAATAGCCTGCTCCCCAACACCCGAATTCAGACCAAGATCCTGCAACAGTGCGCAAGACATATCAAGGCCGAATGGGAGGGTTGTCTTGGTGCATACAGTGGTTTTTTTGCCGCCATGGCTGTCGTAGAACCCGGCGCAATAGTTCAAGACGTGTGCTGTATAGAAGTCGTATGCGCCAAGGTCGACAGCGTACGGCTTTCCTTCAGAGGCCAGAGTGGAATTTGTTTTCAATTTGGTAACATCCAGCTGGAGGTAGTCAGCATTAGTCCCGATAGATTCGCGCCAGGGCTACTCACAAGGATCATGTAGACATCGTCCAAGGCACAACCAGGTTGAGTGCCTGCAAAGACAACAATCAGAATTATGATAAAGGAAGCCAGTGAGAGAACCTTGGCTAGGATGCTGCCTAGTGCCATGACTAGAAGTCTGATAATCTAAAGGATGCTGGTCTGACTTTACTGATGCAAACTGCCCAGTGCCACGAAGTCTGAAGAAGAATTAACAATACACAATCATCGAGTAGGTGATGGAACGAAATTAAATTTATAATTATAGGAATATGACTCATGATATACCTAGAGCTGTCCACATCGTGTGCAAACGACTTGACTCGTAGTCAAACCGTTGTAGAGGAACATCTCAACGGTACCGGAAGAATCGAGCATGCCACACGCAAGAAGAACTATCTCAAGATTTGACGTTTACTTACAATGGACCTATCCTTCATTCCATTCCGGGTTTCGCCATTCGACGGTTCATAGTTCTGTACAACCCGACAGTCAACGTTTTCAATCCGCCCACAGTAGAAGTATGTGATATGATTATTTTTTTCGGTAGATGGCTTATTTGAATGTTTGCAGGCCTCATGTTCCATTTTCATTTTTCCGCCACAAGTCTTGTTTTAGTTGGAACCGTTCATAAATCCTACCGTTCCGTGGGGCGCTATATCAAATTATTATTATCAAAGAAGAGGGAGAACACCATCGGCCAAAATTATTATATTAATTTGCTAACGTTGGAGAATTGAGTGAGCGTCGAAGACGGGTGTTCGTCTGATAGCTCCCTTGCATCATAACCTCCGGCACGAACCTACAATTGGAAACGTACCTGTCAATCAACGGCATGAACATACCATGTGCCGGCACTTTACATATACGCATACGAACAGCATCCGGGCTGTTTTTCCTCGAGGCGTGAACATTCCATAGCCCTCAACAGCAATAGATCGACCTCTAAGGTCTATATTCCACAATCGGCTGCATTGTCTGGTAAGTGCAATGAGGTGGGTTAAATTTTAAAATATATTTGACATTGGGCCTTTTTGGCAGGGAGCAACTTTTGGCCTAAGCCAGGTTCGACCCACACTACGGAATTAGCGCTGAGATTCTCTGGCTTACGGAGTAGTCCTGGACTTCATCTAACGAGCTTGAGTCAAACTAGCCTTGAGTGCAATGACCAATGACCAATGGGCTGCATTACCTCCTTGTGACATATATTGCATAAGCGGCTAGAAAATGCCTTTTGCGAAAGTCAATTTTGGTAAAAATTGAAAAGGCAACTTTCAGGGAAGATGTAGCCATCGTTAAGTTTATATAGCCAAAACAGCGGCATTGTGCATCATTAGTAGAGAGCCCTTGATCAATTGATTAAGAACATGACTTGACAGTGTGAATTATGGTTTGAATTGGTTAAATGAGGCAACTTCTTTAACAGAATTGGCCTGCTTCTGTAGCATGCGTGCGTTATAAGTGCTGCTTGATGTACAGAGGGGCTTAATTCTAAACTCGGAAAGCCAGATCAAGGTGTCGCCACACTATTTGACGCGGTTGAAGAGTGGAAACGAGATAGGAACGGCGACCGCCTCACTTTCAACACAATATCGTCATAGATGTGATAAACAATAGTTTTAAGCTCTGCCCGAGAAATATTGAAGTAGATGAGACAGTTCCAGAATCCTTGCAGCGGAATAACCAAAGATGCGGCATATTGGAGGCCGAAATTTACATAATCCGGATTGATAAGTGTGGATAGACGGTTAGCCGAAGATGGTACCTGCAAGAACATTGTTAGCCAGACAAGAGGACGGTTCCTTTTGCTTTGGGGGGGAGAAAAACAACCCATGTGACAAGAAGTGCGATAAAAAAAAGAAGGGCATGTCTTAAATACGCCCTAGCTGCTGTGTCTAAACTAGATCGCCTTCCATCAAAACCATGTGTGTCGCTGAAAGAATCAATGGCTGTCTCTTGTCTCCGGACGCTGCTCTCTTCGCACTGAGGGGATCGTGCCGGAGTCATATGGTACGTCTCGGTCATGGATGAACCGTCAACCCGGTCTAGACCGAGACTAGAACTGTGACCAGTCGATGTTGATGGAAATTGTTTGATTTCTGAGTAAATGTGTAGACCGACGCGAATGTATATGGCGAATATCAGGAGGACAATAAACCAAACTGGACCATAGAGACCTACAATCCGAAGTAGGTCCCACTCCAGAGAAATCCAACACTCGAGCTTATACCAAGGGTTGGTTAACAATTACAACTGGACACGTCTAGCCAAATTGTGGTAGAGACGTACCGTCGTTGATCCGTAAATCTTTCCCTTTTCTGCTGTTTGGACGAAAAGGAAGACTAACGCAGGAATAAATGGCAGCAAGTAGCAGAAAAGCACATATCTCCACTCCAGCTGCCGCAGATCGCTGTAGCTGTGTTGACGGAACACTATTAAATAAACGTTCCATGCTATACAGAGAGCCCATATTGCATCCGCCGGGAAGAACCTAGGTACACATGCACGATGATTAGTTCCAATAAATTTTCAGTCAACAAATTGTATGTTGTGGCATTTTCTGGAGATATGCGAACCACTGAATTAGAAATGCCTGAAACTGACACAGCGAGCTCTGGGTCCCGCGTTGTATTCCTGATCGTCCAATGATAGTTCCGACGTTGAGCATGATATTCCCCAACAATGCGTAGAAGATTAACCGATTGATAGGTTTCCGAAAGGCCTTATCCAGTAGGAATGTCAGTACCGTAGTACAGGCGCTGGTCAGCGAGACGGCCGAGCAGACGCGCCAAGTGACTGAGATGGCACGGATTTGTTGCTCAGTCAGCGGCATTCTCGTCATGGTGTCTCTCCTTGCAGAGAACTGCAACGTAGAGAACCATCAGTAATAGCTAGACAAAGGCAAGAATGGATGATGGAAATAAATGCCGACCGGTGTGGTGCTCCGAGACGCCCGGAAAGATGGACTGAGTGGAAGGAATAACGTCTAGGATGAGCAGAGCTGCTCCCAAGAATATCTTCCGGGAGCGAAGCCAATGAGAGCGTAGGACTGCCGTGACGGAAAGAGAAGGGGGGGGGGGAATGGATTGGGTCGGGACGAATGAAAAGAAGTGTGGTTTCAACGCGGCATTGTATTGTGTTATGCTGCCAGAATAGAAGCTTCGGAGCGTTTTTTTTGGAGCCATGGCGAAACGGCGCTTAAGTCATTCCTCGGGCACACTTTCTACATCGTCCGTTTTCGGCTTGACTGGAATCTCGGCCAGCTCCCAGAGCATTTCGGAAAGCCCAAGGAGTGAAGTTCTCCTTTAGCTAAGGAGAATCGTTGGTCGTGGGCGGAAAACAGCAGAAAGCATAAACACTTTAAGGTAGGAGAGAAATAAGAAAAGAATGTGGAAGTTTAGCTAGTTAGACCATATTATAGCTACAGCTCAGAGTTTGAGCATCCTAGAATGCCAAAAGCATCCTCCGTAGTAAGTCCTCTGATGTAGTCGCGACCCACTAGTAAATCAGCTAGCCTTATTAGGCAAGGTCCGGGATACTGAAATACATCTTCAAATCATTTCAGAAAATCAAGCATAGAGAAGATCCATCGATTAACGTCTTGCCAAGTACAGGCTTTGTGCCACTCTCAGCAGTCTCATTATCAGGGAGTCCCCTTTTTTCTTTCGCCGACTTCCATTCAACAAGAGTGCGGACATAATACTGACGCAGTCAACGCTCAACCCTGCATAGAATGTATTGTCGATGGACTTATTACATGCCCCGAGGACCTGCAGCAGCAGTCCTGGCGACACGACGCTGCTCGGTTCCGTAGCGCCAATGCCCAGTAATTGGGATGTTGTGGTGGCTGGAAAGATACTGGTAACAACATTGTGGTGTAGCTTCCATTCTACGCGAAAGCAGTCGAAAGGGTTACGATTTCAACTTTCCTTAAGATCTAAGGGTCATCTAATAAGGAACCGTCAGAGTCACTGGATAGGAGGCTCTTTGAGAATTGGTATGGGTATCAGGAGGAAGTATATTAAGGGAAAACCAAAATTTATCATTATATTTCCTATCTTTACCAATTGATCACTTTTGAAATGATAGAGACCTAATTATATTTTCTAGACGTTTGATGCTAGTGATACATATATTATATTACCACGATGAGTACCTTTTAACCGCGCTGTCAGCGTAGCAGCCGGCATCAATTTAGGTCCTTGGATAGGAGGTCTACTAGGATATCAGCCATTCTTTCCTGAATAGAGATCTGACTAGCAACTTGCCTGTCTGGATGCATAAGGATGCATGTCACAATTTTTCATTTATAGTCCGGTATCTGACGATAATAATGGAACGATAGTGCTAGTACGAGTCTAGCTACTTCTGGTAGATATAGCAGAAATTCTGTTATTCATTCATTGCCCATCAAACTCGCAAACGGTGTGAAGAAATACCATAAAAGGTGTAGGCTATCACTGGATACTCCTGCCTCGGGGCCAATGTCGTATTAGTATTCTGGTACAGTATCGGAAGCCACGACGGAGACTCGCTATCCCTGGCTATGCTGCGATTGTTGAGAAACGCGCTCCACTCGATTTGATCTAAGTTTCAGGGTTATATTGTCATTACACAACTGCAGATTACGCTAGCCTAAATGTCCCGGTTGAGGCAATGATGCATAACGTTCAGCGTTTGCATGGTTTGAGGAAGGACAATGAGCAGATGGTATATAACGAGCTATGGAGTTTTCTCTGCTATATAGGGATCTCAAAAGACGTCATGTTTCTTTACAGTAAGATACGATACAATGAGATATCTGGAATACCGTTAGTCTGGAGCTTTCTGATATGGGTTAGGTAGGGTGAAACAAGCTAAAACAATCGATGTCTGTAAAAGCGCGCACTGTTACTGTAGTGGTTGAACCTTCGCAGCTATTATTTCCCAAATCTTCACATGATACTCCAGATGTCCCTCTCCTCAGTACTTCAGAACACTCCAAGAAACCACGCAAAATCCAAATTCACATCTTCTCCCGTCCTATCATAGTACATCCTCCGAGAAACACAGCACGAAATATTTCAGCTTTCCGCTACTAACTTACTTCACTTTCAATGTTAGGGGCCAGAATGTCAAGCTATGTTCCAAAAAAGGAAGAGAAAAAAAGAAAAAAATAAGAGAGTTGAGCAAACGAATCATGGCATCTGCGAAACAAAATCAAGTAGATGAAGGCAGTCGATAATTTCATGTATCCATGACCCATGGTATGTGGGTAACATAGTCAGACAGTTGAAGGCCTTCGATAGTCTCCTCTAGTTCTCCAAAAAGAGTTCCAAATGAGGAGTAGTCACAGCAGTGAGCATAGGAGTCTGAATTCAAATACCGATGTGGTGATTTAAACGCCACGATCGTCTCCACAAGCTCTTGGTAACTCAAGCCCGCGAAGGGAGCCACAGGCTTTGGAGATAGGATACCCTTTGACCACCGAGATAACTAGGGCGAACTCCAGTATAGCCTCTACGTCGTTATAGACGTATGTGTCATTATAGCAAACAATCATAAGAAGAATTGATCGGACAGTCTTAATTATTTCAATACCAGTTTTTGCAAGACTATGATGCCCTTAGGGACCTGGGTAGACTGCGTTGGGACATACTTCGAGAAACCCTATAAGTACATCAACTAGTTACGTGAAAAATCAATCATATTGCAGCCTACCACTATTAATTCGCGTCCGTTTTGATGACAAATCTAAACAGTAAGCTACCTTCCAAAGCACATTGTCTCGATTGTGAAAACTTTTTTTGCAATCTAGATAGACGACGTTCAATGTCCCTGTCTAACGCCAAGGAATAGACATGCCCAAATATTTGAAGTGTTACCTGAAAAGTCAAGAATAGTTTCTGGTGAGACCCAATGCAAGGACTGCATCAATCAATCTAACGTGCTTGCACCCCCAGCCAGTGAGTGCTAGTTCTGACAAAATACACCAGCCCCATTGGGCATAATCCATATACATTGATGATGTAGAATTCTTTTTGAAAAGGGTTCCCTCTCTCAAGGCTAATTGAAATTGGTCAGAGAAAGGCATCCGACGTGGTTATGCAACTCGCCAAAAAGGGGTCCAAAGGAGGAGGCATCACAGTTGTGCACATCTCCAGCATGATCAACACTGGAATGGTCCGAAAACGAGCAGGACTTGTCATACCACTCTGGTGATTTGAAGGACTTTACCTTCTTTACAAGGTTGGAATAGCCTATACCCGTGAAAGGAGCCACGGGTCTCGGGGACAGTAGATGATTTGATTTCGTGTGCATTGTGAGAGCGCCGCTCGCGAGGTCCGCGTGAGTATCATGAAGTAGTGAAATAACCTTGTTAATAGATTTCTCTCTACCCTCGTTCATTGAATCTAGAAGAAAGTTTCATTAGTCATTGGCCAATATCGAAGCGGGCCGTCCTGCCTTACCCATGACTCGACCAGGAATTGGAAGCCCAAGATTGTTGATCTCACCGTTACTGTACGACATGGCAAGCATAGTGGCCATTGCGAACTGATCGTGCAGTTGAAAGCACCAGGCTATCCATAACCACAAAATCAGATCTCGAGAATAGCCTCTGGGAGGTGTTCCCTCAAGACCTGCGATCCACGTATCTGAAAAGAATTGTACAAACTCCTTGCATCCATAATAATCTATTATGACTGCGACTTTGGCGAGCATCTCCAGAGTCAGTTTTCGGGGTATCTGATTGAATTGGCAATGCATGACTCTGAGTAGGATCAAGAAAGCTTCAAGATCCCAGCTCTCTGCAGTAATTTCGACAGAGCCTTTCTGCAAATAAGTTACACTTTCTTTCCAAGGACCAGTGAGTATTCTTTTAAAGACTGGAGAGGCAAGTGTCAAGTGTTTCGCAGATACTTGAATGCGGAGAGGAGGTTCTGTGGGCTCGTCATCCTCAGACTCCTGGGCAGACTCGTTACCACGATGCTCATCAATCGGTTCTAGACTGGTGGACTTGGCATATCTTCCTGTTTTCTTTTCCCTTTCGGGATTCGCCATCTTTGTAGAGTGTTCACAGGCATTTCGGAACTCTTCGGCGCTTTTTTCGGTATGATTACTCATTTTATCGATGGTTTCAGGGAGCATTTAGAGCCTTATGTCCTCGTCCATACTCGCTTCAGCAAAAGGTGCGTTTGCATTGCGCAGAATTATCATCACTTCGCCATCTGGATCGATGACATGCGTTGGTTTGTTCATGGTGGTTGATTTTATACTGCTAGTCGGCAGTAGTAGTCTTTGCTTGATGATGGAAAAGATGGAGGAGGAGGAGGAGGAGGAAGAGCGAGAGGGGAAGAAGTGCGAGGGACGAAGAAGGAAGAAAAGAAGTCTACTGTGAACATGATCAGCATTTATAGGCTATAGCGAAAGAGTAAATGTTGGCGGGAATTGCCTTCTGCCTTTGACCACCTGGGTAATACATGGACCTGCCCAATGTAGTCAAACCGGACACCCTCTTTGCCCTACTCGCTACACGCTTTGATGACGAGTCTTTAGAATGCTTTATTCCCAAGAGCTTACTGTAGCCTAAAATGTGCGTTGTGGCCGACTGGAATC
Source organism: Talaromyces sp. PL2406 (assembly GCA_023626215.1). Classification (NCBI taxonomy): domain Eukaryota; kingdom Fungi; phylum Ascomycota; class Eurotiomycetes; order Eurotiales; family Trichocomaceae; genus Talaromyces; species Talaromyces sp. PL2406. The sequence continues at coordinate 168,382 of JAMAGL010000020.1, read as the reverse complement.
TCATATCTAGACACCATTGCTTCTCTTGATTGTCAACTATCTACCTATGTATGAACGAGCTCTCCACCTCCCTGGTGCAGTATGTCTTATCCAAACAATGAAGGCCTATTCCCCTTCGCAGCCCAAATCTCCCGCATCTTCACATAATATTCCCTCCCATCGTCACATGCAGTCAACTGGTACGTAGGTAAAATTATGTACACCAAGGATGGTTTATTCTTTCCGTAACTATGTAGGTAGCTAGCATACTCACGTAGTATTTAGAATATATATATTGGTTATATAATACATTACTTCGCTTCCTCGTCCCCAAACGAATCATACCACTGAACATCGACAGACTGAAAACAACAGTAAACGAAACACAAGAAACGCTAACTTGACAAAAAGCACAGCATATTAATACAGAACATGCAGACAAAGCAGCCATAGAAAATGGGAAGAGTAGACAATCTAGACATAGGGAAATGAATGAGTTTGTCTCGTATCATAGCAGTCGTATACGTATACACCTGAACCATGCAATAACGATATGAAAAACAAAAAGGGGGTAATTATACACAGGGTCAAGGAGAAGGCCATGAGGTAAATCAATCAATCAATCAACTCTCAAATAAAGATCCTCCCCTCGTCTCGTAGGGGTGATATTATGTTTCTTCGCCGACGGCGGGGACTGCACCTCCTCACCCGCTGCTCTTGTAGATTGTTGCCCGTTGCTGGCAGCGACTCCCTTTCGACTGCTGACTCCCGGCTTTGGTTGCACTCCTATCCGGAATTGACTCTCCATTTTGTCTGCTACGCTCTCTCCGCGCCGTTTTGCGAGAAGGCTGCTATTCACGCTGGGGCTGGGACTGGCGGAGCGCGAGCGTTGGCCGGGGCCTAGTTCGTGGACCATGCTCATTGGGTTTGGGAAGGGGTTGTTGTTATTGTTGTTGGTGGTGGAAGGTGGTGGTGGCATGCTTGGGATGCTTTGGGGATCGTCGTAATATACCTCTGCGACATGCGATTTGCGCATCCCTTGTGCTGTTGCGGGGACGATTGCTGCTGCTGCTGAGCGAGGGATGGCGGGGTATCGTCGAGGTGATTTCGTGGGCAGGGGGACTCGTTCAGATACCGGCGATAATCGTTGTTGGGGTTGTTGTGATTGTCGGGGTACTTGAGACGGCACAGAAAGTTTGCTGCGCTCCGTCATTGTCCAGTCATCTTCTGCCATGATGGTTTCGTAGCTTGAATCAACTGGCGCTACTTCGAAGCCGTTTGTATTTCGAGACCAGGGCGTGAGTGTGTTTGTTTTTGTAGGCGTCGTTAGTGATCGCGGTGCGCTTCCGAGGCGAGAGAAATTTCTTTGTAGTGGTGTGTTGTTGTTCCAGTTTCCGTTGCTGTTGTACTGCTGCGACCTAGGCGAGCGAGACGCGCTAGGTATCGGAGCAGCCTCTTTATCCCATTTGTACAAATAATGTCCTGAATTACTGCCATCATACGGATTCTGTTCCTGTCGCGTCCGTAGCGGAGAGAGCATCGCTCGAGGGCCAGTTGGAAGTCCCACGACCCGCATGGGACTTACGCCGTCTGCCATATTGCGCTGCGACATACATCGTGTCCTGTCAAGTGGTGGTCCAAATATGTCGTTGATGCTATTCGATTGCTGCTCATCTTCATCAAAAACGGTTGCTTCACTGGTAGGTCGAGGAGGGGGTCCACCGACGACCCTGATGGTATTAGTCGTAGGAGGTTGACGAATCACTCTCAACGGCTCAGGGACTATTCCTATCCCTTGTATTGCCGTGCGTTCCGGCAAAAGACGAGACAACGTCCGTTGTGACGATTGGCTTTGCGGAGAGCCATTGTAGTCTGTCTCCGGAGACATGGAGGCCTTACCGTGTGCGTTTGCATTTGTAACAATCAAAGGACCCTGCTGCTGTCGAGCTAACGGCTGCGATGGGAACTGCTGGAAATGAGCACCACTGTATTCGTTTTCTGCCATTGTTTGTGGATATTCTGTTAGTTGTGTCGGCAAAAATGGCTTCGGAGCAGCACCGAAATCTGGTGGTTCACTCATTTCGCCTCCGATCTCGAAACTCTGTGGAGCCGCTTCTTTTTGCAGTCTCTTTCGTCGTAATCTTCTGCCACAGAAGAGTACTGCGACGGTCACTAAGAATATGGCCGATATACCGGATGCAATTGATACGCCGATTACGGCAGGCGAACTCAGTGATGAGGATGTGGTAGCTGGTGCGCTTGATTTCGGTGTTGCCGTGATTCCTGACAGTGTTGTCGTACTAGGAAATGTCGTCAATGTCGTTATTGGCAGGGTGGTGGCCGCCGTCGCTGTTGCCGTAATCTTTGCCGAAGTTATCAACGTACTCCTGTCTGAAGTGCTGCTCACAAGCGCGGTCGTCGGCGTAGTTGACACCCCAGTACTCTCAGCAGAAACAGACGTCGCGGTGGTAGAAACTAAATGAGTCGTCTCCGTAACAACAGATACCCTGGTTGCTGTGATCGCTCCATGCGTCTCTGGCAACGCACCAGACACATCGTTGCAAATCGCATACCCAACCGAGCCTTCAGTCGAGACGATATCTGAAGAACATGATCCTACTATACATGCCAACGACGCTTCGCCTAGAGTCAGGCCACTGGTGGTATTCGTTCGACAGAGACAGGCTATATCAGTCGAACAGCAGAGGCCGGCGGCATATTGGGTATTGACAAAGTCCTGAACGCAGGGTAAAGCACACGATGGGATGGAATCGCTCAGGTAGCTACCGGCACTACCGGTCGATGCGCAATCGGCGGCCGTGGTTGTTGTCGTTGACGATACTATTTGGCCTAGTCCCAGAGAGACTGTCAAAGAGAGGAAGACACTGCTTCTCCATGGTAGACATGATACCAGCATACTGCGAATGTCAGTATAACAGTCTCTCTGTCCGGATAATGCGGGCTCACCTGCTCAGTCGATAGTTTGAGGTAGGTTACTACCCAGAAGAATATGATGATCTATAATGAGACATAGTCAAACTGGTCAGAGGAAACAAGCAACTGTTTGTCGTAATGTACAATGATCTGAATTGTAGAGAAAGATAATGAATGCTGATATTAGAATTCTATAATGACCAAAACAAAAGGAAATGAAGAAAGAAGAAAGAACACAGAGAGAGAATCCGACAAAAGAGAGATGAAGAGAAGAGGATACTAAACATGAAATATGAAACAGAATGAAATCTCTATTGCGATTCTTCAGCAATCAGCGAATACCATCGTCGACATGGTTGCGATTGGTTACTTGGTTACCTGTTGAGGTAAACTTCCCTTCACGCTCTACGCGCCAGGGGAAATCGCAGTAGCATTGCCTCATTTTCTCCTTTTTCTCCGTCTAGGCGCCATCATGAAACTGGATGACATCGTTGGTAGGAACGAGTACAGATGCTTCGTGCAGCGGATAGAGGAGTGGTTGGTTGTGAAGAGAATGGGGAGAGAGACGAGGAGGAAGTAGGCGCCCAGGGTTGAGCGTTGGCGCTTTGCGAGGACCAATCAGAGACCGAGATTGCAGAATTGCCCTTTTAATTCTCTGGCGCTAACGAATTTAGGCTGTAGGGTCATGTGATCTGGAGAATCAGCCAATGAGGGATTGCAAAATGCTCGGCGGGTTTAGCCCGAGTCAAATGCAGCCAAAAGAGATTATCAAACTCCCCTCTTCAGACGAAGCTGAGTCTACCTGATGAGGCGCCAACATGAAACAACAGGAAAGCGCTTGCGTTGGAGTGACTCACGGTTTGACTTGCAGCTTGAATTTATCAGATCTTCGATGATGTCACCAGATCTTATCTCTTTCTACAGTATGGATTTTACGGACAAGTTCTTCAGATACGACGGATTAATCAATTATCTCCTAGTAACCGTAATAATAGTAGACAAGCGCGTGAACGCCATGCGTACTTCGCTCAGCCAGACACCCATCAAACAACGTGTGCATCGGAGACGCGAGAAGAGGTAGTAATGTGAAACAGAACTGGTATCATCGAGATAGACGCAAGCAAGCAGCGAACAGTAATCAAACAATCAAGCACAATCGTATGGACCGGGGAATGGGATTCATGAATCAATTCAATGATCAATCAAATCGACTGAATTGAGCCACAACGCCAAGGCTGCCGAGCTAGCCCGAGGCGGAATAGTGTTGTTGAGTAGCGCGGCTGATGGAGCAAAGTGTTGTCAGCAGTCAGTCCCCTCCGCCGGAACGAAACGCAACAGCTCGGGTCGCTCGACTAGGTTGCCGGGGTTTCCGTATCGCGCGCGACTCATTAATCAACGGTGGTCGATTAGTACTTGAGGATGATGTACCTGTAGACAGTCAGGATTCAGTGTCTTCTCGAGAATCTTCAATAGAAAACTTACAAAGCGTGGATGATACCGGGAATGTAACCCAGAATGGTCAAACAGATGTTGATGAGCAAGTCGGCACCACATCCGCGCTCTAGGAAGACACCCACTGGAGGGAGGATGATGGCGAAGATGATCTTGCAGATGTCGCTGCGGTTTGTTAGTACTGAATTGATCAAGAATTGCACGGTCGCATGCGATGTTGACTCATCGCACGGTCGCAACCAAGCGACCGACTGCATGGAGATAAGGGTGACTTACGAAGCGGTGAAAGGCATGTTGACGGTTGATTGAGGAATCAAAAAAGACTCTATGTGTTTTGATTGTAGGGGAGTAGGAGGTATGGATATGAAGATGAAGATGAAGTTGTGTGTAAAAAGAACAGAGAGAAGGATGACGGAAATGCGAGCGGCTTAAGTACCAAGCTTTGGCGGAGCTGAGAGCGTTCCTTCCCAAGTTGGTTGGTTGACATGTTGGTTGGGTCAATTGCGGAAGTCGCGGAATACGTCATTGCCGTTCTGACTTCTGACCTCATGCTGTACCGCCTCATCTGTGGCGCAAGCTCCGGCTCGAAGGGCGCTGATTGGTCGCCGGGCTGCTTTGCGTAAAGAAGACGTTTTCCGCAGTCAGCACGTGCACTTCATATTCGTGCTTATGCTCATACAACACAAAATACTGAGTCTGTACGTACTATGTAGTACGATCGTCGATGCCTGAAATTGTATTGTTGCTGCCTCAGTTGGATTCTCGGCACAGCTATTTTTATCTGCCAAGTTTCTAGTATTCTGGCTGGGCGGCCCACAGCTCCTGACCTGTTGGCCATCTCAATTTGTACAGAGTATCACCAGACTTGTATCTGAAGACTAATTGCTACCACGCCACATTGTTGGCTGATGCGTCATCAGTCCTATGCTCCAAGACAATGAATAAGATGTCTATAAACAAAGCAATCTTATTACAGTCATCCGGAGTCATGAATTAAGGCTGGAAGCTGGAATGTCGGGGAAGCCCCACTTCCGCAGCTGCCGCTCTTGATTGGTCGTCTCACATGACCCAATTTCGACAACTTTCTTTGAGCTCAACTCTGACAACATAGACGGCTACCGGTCTTAATGTCATGCTCACTTTAACCGGCTATTTTCCCAGCTCCGTTGTGGGAGTTGGCTGTGCAGGAGCTGGTCGACGTCTGTCAAGGTCTAGTTTGGGCCTACTCGCAGCCCGGAAGTTTAGCTCCGGCCGGGAAAAGAATCAATGGCAGGCGTTGACGTGGACTGTGCAACAACCTGAACATGTGGTATGTATCTCGACTCGAAGTATTAAATATAGCTAATGACTCTTAGACTCCCGACGATATAATCCCCTTCTACACTCACCTCCGTCCCTCGTCGAAACAATCTCTCATTGTGCCTATTCTCTTCGCATCCCCGGAGTTTACGGCATGGACGGAACCAACTAACCCTCTCCTGTCGCAATGGGCGACACCACTATTACAGCAAATCCATCTCAATGATGCTCCGAATACAGCTTACACAATTGCAGCGGTAGTCGACAAGGTCTCCAGCGACGTCGGTGGCAGGAATATAACGGCTACTGAAGGGTTATCACTGCTACTTGCCGACAGTTCTTGTATAACTGCTTCGATTGCGACGCCTGCACGTTTGAAGAGTAACGCTTCTGATGAACCGGCGTTCTTTCTTGCAGCAAAAAGTTCCGAAAACAAAAGCAGTCAACCATCTTACGAAATCGGCCTACGTCTCGCGCAGACAGTGTTCCGGAACGGAAGGGACAGAACTTTGCTAGGAATGCGTTGGACTCGGGACGAGCCTTCGAACAGTTACATTCTCGATAGCTATCAAGATCTTTCGTCATGCTCTGTAACAAATCCAGTCCAAGAGGCACACTGCGCCGTCAACGTGCCCTTCCACCCCGTAACTCAACGTCGACGAGTCGTTTCAAGCATGGGAAACATCCTACGACAGGTCTCTAAATCCACAACCAATGATGGCGATCTGAATGCAGGTATACCCGCTTCTGCTGAGTTGGAAAAGGAGCTTCCTAAATACGTCAGCGAACGCGGGATCCCGCATCAAAGAGTAGCAGTATGGGCGCTTGTCGAGCCAGCAGCCTCGCCATCGTCCGATACCACTCAGCAGAGTATTCAAAACTCTTTATCCCAAGGAAGTAAGATCCACCGCGTGGTCAGTGGTGGTGGCGGTTGGGGTAAGAAGCAAGGTCTACTATCCTTAGACCCGGAGGTCACTTTCGCAGCTGCAAGTCGTTCTCGCGAGACGTCGCTTGACGAGGTATTCACCTCATCTTCAGAGATCGAGCCTGCCCTCACAAATGACCTTCCAGACTTTCTTGAAGGACTAGGCCTGGAAAAGAACATTGCACAATTATCACAAGTGGCATCACCTGGTGATTATATTCAATTCTTCGTGACTTCCGAAGACGGCATAAAACGGGAAGATAGGTCTAGGTCGAGTACTCTTACATACTCATTTGGCATAGTCTCTCCTGAAGAATTGGCAGAGCCATCTTCCACGACTTCAGAAGGGGTAGTCGTGGTTCGCGACCATTTTGGCGCGGTCTCAGAATCGGCGATAAGCTATTCTCAGAAGGACTCATCCCGAGCGTCAAAGTGTGAGACGAAGATTTCCGTCCCAGGGTCGAGGATCGATTTGTCGGTTACATGATGGACGACTCTTGTATAATAGATGTATACATAATGATTTAAACTGCAAATCTAGGCAATGCCTGCCAAACTTCCCATCAACATAGTCGTCTAGTCCCTAGTCCCTAGAAGAACAGCAATTTATCATGCCGAGGCGCCGAACAGTCGCACAATTGAAATTGACACCGGAATAACGCATCCCGAATGGCCCGTTAGTGCCTTCGAAACTGGAGGCTACCCGCCATCATTCCGGCAAATGTATCAAAGTGATATTGACGATGTTCATACTTCAACTGTTTCGCAAAGGACTGTTTCTTTACCGGTTGAACATATTCGTAGAGATAGAGTACCTGACAGGCCAAATGAGATGTTAACATGTAATCCTCATCACGATAGTCCAACCAACTGTTGATAAGAGCGTCGATAAAAGCAGGTAGCGTTGAAAAAAAGACGTGCTGTTCCGTCAAGAGTTCAAGAAGAGGAGGAGCGGCGTCATCGGCAGCAGCAGTCAGTGGGAAATGCCACTCTGCGGCTGGAAGCAAGACCGTTTTCGTGTCACTGTACTCGGGACGTAGGAGAGCGCTTTGGGTAGATTCATCCACTTCGGCGTTGCGGATTTTGAAGGGGCATTGCGTATCGATGATCCATCCAACTTTGACAAGACGCTCGGCTGTAATGTTGATGTCTTGGACTAGGAGATATAAGAGATATAAGTCAAACACAACCACAGGGACGCCATGATGATACAGAGCATCTTCAAACCAGATGACATATGGGATGCCCTGGTCAGTGAGGATTTGGCAAGGCTTGTATCTTGGATTTAGGCGGCGCTCAACTGTGTTGGGATGGGACGAACATAGTACCTATGCATTTGTAAGTCTTGAGACACAATATCTAGGTAGCCTGTTGAGACCTCAGAGATATATTGTCCATCTGCGACTACATGTACTCTATGGATACATCTGCTCCGCCCCCCTATCCGGATAACTTGAATATGGCGGTAATAATGAGAAGCTCTGTAGAATCCCAATCAACAGTTGTCGTGAAATAAATTCCGATATGAAACATGGAGGTTGAAGTCGCCTTGTGATGCTACTGATGCGCGCCAAGACAAACCACGTGACAAGGGAGCTTGGTCAAATCAAGAACCTTCAACAACCAGCAACCATCTATCTACCTAGCACACCTCATCATCGCTCTACGACACCCTGCCATCTTACCTTGAGAACCACGCCTTCTCAAGCTCCGATAGAATAAGAATAACTGCACCAGTTGTCTGCTGTCTATATCGACCGTCAAGATGGCTACTGAGCTTTGGTAAGTTGTCCTCGGGAGCTGACATGCTGCTGTTTGGTTGTCTGTACTTGCTGGCTGTTGCAGCTCTTCGGCCAGCTTTCTTTCCAGATATTTTTCTGAACATGATGCTAACATCTGCTATGAAATAGTCCGGTTTATGCGGTTAGTACCCACCACTCATCCCGATCGCTCGACCCGAGTCGATAACAACAACCCCATAACAACAACTAACATTACCCTTGACAGCCCTTCTTCGGCGCCATCGGCTGCACCTCCGCCATCGTCTTCACCTGCTTCGGCGCCGCCTATGGAACCGCCAAAGCCGGCGTCGGTGTCTGCGGCATGGCCGTTCTCAGACCCGACTTGATTGTCCGAAGTGCGTCCCCTCTGCTCTAGCTCCATAGATCAACACCTACTAACATCGATGGCCAGACATTGTCCCCATCGTCATGGCTGGTATTATTGCCATTTACGGTCTCGTCGTCTCCGTCTTGATTGCGAATGACTTGACGCAGCAAATGCCGCTGTATACGGGTTTCATTCAGCTTGGTGCTGGTCTTGCGGTTGGTTTGGCTGGTTTGGCTGCTGGGTAGTCCCCTTACGTCCTCGCTATTGTTTATGAATGTAGAGTACTGACTTTTGTAGTTTCGCTATTGGTATCGTCGGTGACGCCGGTGTCCGTGGATCCGCTCAACAGCCTCGTCTTTATGTTGGAATGATTCTTATTCTTATTTTTGCCGAAGTTTTGGGTCTGTTCCTTCCATCCACTCTTTTCTATTTACATTATTTGGCATCGACTAACTGGATGCAGGTCTGTACGGTCTCATCGTCGCTCTACTCATGAACTCGCGCTCCCAGGGCACATGTCGCATCGAAGCCTGAGACCACGTACCGACCGGTTGATTTGATTTGAATGGGAAAAATCGAATCGAATTGGATATTGCACATCTAAACCTCGACGCATTCATCACTACCAAACTCAACTCAACCGCCCAAAATCTGCATATGCTCTCACCCCAAGCGCATATGTAGACTTCATTTAATAACGAACAACCCCTCATTCTTCGAGCTTATCACTTTTCGCTCCGAAGAACGAGGAAATCGTGCATCTCCTGCAGTTCAGTCCATACTACGCCTTTCCCAGAAGAGGTAGTAGTCTGTGTCTGGCTGCGAATGTAAAGCAAGAAGAAATCCCCCAACTTTTCATCTTTTCATATTTGTCATTGCTTCCTTCTTTCTCTTTTTGTGTGTCTGTTTGTTTCATGTGTTCTGGTACGTTTTATGTTTATGTTTTATATATTTGAATTACATTTATCAAGTCTTTTGATCATGGTATAAGCTGCAGGTGAGCAAGGGAAGTGGGGGAAAGGGATATGTAGAGTATGAATCGAACATGAATCTTATAAACTAGAAGTATGAGTAGAGATCATGATAGTGATTGATTGAAACTCTCTCACTGACCTCCGCGTCTACCTATAAGGGAAAGATAATGGGTGTGAAACCTTGGAAGTTATTATATGGTATGTATGCATTTAATAAAGAATAGATCTAGGAACACAGACACGGTGGACAAGAGAGATGTATATAACAAGCTCAAACATTGCAGAAACGTTTGATCGAGTAGCTGGAGTCGACTGAACTCAACTGAAAACGAAGAAAAGAAAAGAAAAGAAGTAAGTAAAACGCCTTTGAGAATGAATATGAATATGAATATGAATGATACGGAGATTGATAACTATGTATGTAATTGCAGGCAAAGCGTCTAACCACACCTATCTCGGAGGAAAACCACAGGAAGGACAAAAAGAAAAAGGAGAGATTAAGCTTTATCAAGCTTCCGTCTCAACGTCCTCGTCTTGCGCAACAACTTCTTGAACTTGTGTTTCTTCATCTTGAGTTTTCGCTGTCTTCGCACGGAGATGGTGTACATTGTCCTATTGACTGTGCGCTCGATATATGATTTCCCAGCGCCCACGACGGGTTCATCGATAACGGTGGTGGCGCTTTCTTCGCTGGGGACCAAAGGGGCAAAGGATGTTTCGATTGTGCGTTGACCGTCTGCGTAGGCGGTTTCACGGATTGTGAGAACGGTGGAATACGTTCTGATATTTGCATCTGCGTCGTCACTGAGAGCGGCCTCGACGATCTCGTTGGCAGCAGCGTCTACTTCCGGGTTGAATGGCTCTGGAGCGGGAGGAGGTTGGAAGGGGGTTAATCGGCTCGCAAACTCTGCAATGGAAGAATGCATCTCCTCCTCGGACATTTCGTCAAGGTGGATAATGCGTGCTGCTGTTGCTGCCGGCTCAGCGTTACTGACTGATGCTTGCGTTACGGCGTGTCGGAGGCTGTTCTGCTGGTTCTGACCACCGTGCATTGCGTGCTCCATTGATGCGACGGCCGAGGTCAAGGTGTTGATTACATCTGCGGCCCGGTTTCCACGTCGAGGCTTGTTGGCTTCGAAGATGGCGTTGAACGTCTTTTCGTTGCTTGTGGGGGGTACAGGGGCGCTGACGGAGATGGGTCTGTGGACGGAGAAGAATGAGGCGACTTTGATATCTAACAGTTTCACATGGTTAGCAGCTGGTCAAAAAAAGTTTTCGCTGATCTTCAGACAAACCTTCAATAGGCGTATCCTGCGTCGAAGGCACACTAGGCAGATTCAACAACGCAGCTGAACCTTGCCTCGATTTCGTAGCATCGCCAGCAGCTCCAGCTCCAGCCTTTCGTCCCTGGGACTCCTTCACTTTCCTTCCCGCGGACGGATTGGCAGGCGCTTGTTGCGAGGATGACGAGGCGTCGATGGGTCTTGAGCCATCATTAGGCGGCACGGGAGGTTTCGACGAGGAGGAATAGCGACGCTGATGTTGGGCAGCGCTTCTCCGTTGGCGAGCTGCGCTATTGCTGTTGTTGGTGGTAGTCGGAGTGAGCAAGTTTGGGAAAGCGACAATTGCAGCTGTCGCGGAGGGAGACGAAGTCGTCGTGCGCACGGCACGGCGGAGGGATGAGGATAGCATGCTGATTGAGTAGCTATCCCTAAGAATACTCGAGACGGAGTATTCGGTGAGGTTGACGACGGGGATCGGAGAGGCGAAGAGTCGGAAGCGTGTGACCGAATTTGGTTGCGGCGAGCAGGCGGTCAGATGGTGCAGTATGGTTATGTAAGCGCCAAGACTTTTCGTCAGTTGACAACTGCAGACAAAGTTGAGACTGAGACGACGAAGTAAAGATGATTTTAGTTGTATATTCAACTAGATTCGAGTACTACTGCCTAGTCATCATCGTTTAGATATCTATATAACTGCATACACCAGACTCGGAATTACCTCGGGATCATTCCCTCCGAACAAACCCGCAACGTCCCATCTTACAAGAAGCAAAACCAAAGAAAGAAATAAGCCTGCGGGCTGATGATTAAATATACATGCTAGAAAAGCAGGAAGAAAAAATGAAACGAATAGAGACGCCGATCCTGCATGAGAAAAAGCCAAAAATAGGAGAAGCGTGACAATGAGAGTCGCATGCTATTTGCAGCATAAGAGAGGCGTGGAATCATGACAAGGTATCTTGTAAAGCTCACAACACGAAGGATAAGAAAGGAAGACATGATCGTCGTCGATGTCGATGAAATGCAGTAGAGCTAAGACGACTCGATGGCTTGAATAACGACCGATGTGAGGAGGGTGACGTCGAGAATGGAGATGCTGACACTGAAGAAGCCTAAGGAACGACTTCCTATAGGCTTCTTGTTCACCGTCATAAGATCAGCGTATGCAAATTCTTTTGAATAATCATATCTTGCACTGAGTCCATCGTAGCTTTCAGTAGCGTAGTGTCTGTCGCGTTGGTATAATGAATATAAATCTCTCGGTCTGGCATTCGATTAATGCTCCGGAACCGATCCGCGAAATATTTGGCAGCCGTGTCAAAGTCCGTTGAAGAGCCGCTGTAGTCGGGGAAGTGTTTGTTGATGGGCGAAAGGGGGAGTTTCGTTTTGAAGAGATCCATTTTGTTCAAAAAGAGCATGATGGGTTTACGCTTGAACCATTCGCCGTTTGCCAGAGATTCAAACAGCATCATTGCTTCGTGCATTTGGTTCTACGCTAGTCAGCCATATTCTTCCCATTCCAGAGGGACAAAGCATACCGCGTTTTGGTCTTCAAGCAGACTTTGATCATATCCAGATAGCGCAACCATAAAAAGAAGACATTGCACGCCTTCAAAGCAGTGAATCCATTTCTTTCGTTCAGACCGTTGTCCACCAACGTCCATCATGCGGAAATTAAGCTGCCCTAATTCGAATAACGTCTCCGTAATACCGGTTGTGCGAAGTCGAGAGTGTAGCATATCTTGGTTATCGGGTAACCAGCCGGGTGTGAATAGACGGTCAAGCGAGTTAAAGAAACTATTCAAATCGTTAGCGTTGACAAACTCCCCGCTCATGCAGACATACTAATGCAAATTATCGTGAAGCGCGAATTCATGCCCTCGCGCAACGGCTTTTTGAACCCCGCTATCAGCCCATAACGCTGTCATCGCGTCTTTGATTTCAAGATCGGAAAATGCTTCGTCGGTGTCGACATCCGCTTCGGTTTTGGCGACAAAGTCTCCGAGAGCCTGATTATCTTAGCTGGGGAGATATAGACGGAATGCAAAGGTACATACCTTGTTGCTCTCCTTCTCAAATTCAATCTTTTGCGTCTGCATAATCTCCATCAACACTTTGAATGCAACCACTAAATTCGAGTATATAACCGCACGATTCTGTCGACGTTCGTCTTCTGGGAAACCGCCCGAGTGGATGATGCGCATTTGTTTGATAATGGTGGATTTGCCTGATTCACCGGCTCCTTTTGAAGTTATGAGCATATCATCTCACTGAGAAAGAACAGAGGGTAAATACCTAAAAGGAGCATCTTGACCGTCCGGTCATATGTCTTTTTATCATTGCGAATCTGCTTCTCAATCCCGGCGTTGATTCTGGCGGCCTCCTTGTCCTCCGCCTCAAGCTTGGAGTTCATGCAACCCATGGCGTGGTTGGCTAGTTGAAATGAAATGACTTTTGATTATATACTCCCGACACATGCGTCGTCTCGATCCGTCGCAATCAAGCGGTGTCGTCGAAGACCAGTAGCTCGTTTGGCCGGCACAATTGGCACCAGGTTGACGAGTGCCTGAATTATCGACGAGAAGCGACGCAAACGCGCGACTCTTCGAGGGTGATGGCGAGGGAAGCGCGGCAGGAATCTGTAGAACTCATTGAACTCGCATTAGTCGCGACCGAGATGACGTTTGACTGGTAGGTCCAGACAATTGAAAAGTGCAGAAAAAACAATAACAAAACAAAATAACTAGAAAAGTACAGCTCGAAAGAAGGCAAATCGAAGCATTTCGGCAGACACGGAAGGAGGGATGTACGAGAGTCAGAATTCATGCAACGGGTGGTACACGTTATGTAACTCTGCTTTGGAGGGATTCTTTTCAGCTCCGGTTGTCGTCACGTCGTCCATGCCATGCCATGCCATGCCATGCCATGCCATGCCATGCAGCAAGTACAACGAGTGAGTGCATCCCGATGGATGAAACGGGCAGGGTATCATCCAAGACTTTCTCGACCGCAAAAGCAACAGTCTAGAAAATTCCTTTTTCCGGACGATTGTGGCTGATTGGATGACAGAGCTTGCTTGAAAATAGAGACTTCACGGAATGAAGAATGGATGGACATAGAAGGAAACAGACGGACAGAAAAGATGGATGACTGCGACGATTTGACGATCGATAACGATCATAGTAGTATATAGTATGATCTTACCTGGCTGTTGTGTTGATGTTGATCCTTTGTTCCCTTTCCTCGGATTTGACAGTTGTTCCACCCACCCGCTATGGTCGGACAATGCGATTGTCTGTATTAAGCCCTGAAGATGACGAATCTCTTCGATAATTCTGATTCCAGCTAGATGAACAGTAGCGACAGTCGATGAAGTGGTATGAAGGAAGAGAACATTCTGTGCCGTGATCGTGCCGAGAGGAAACGAAGAAGGGAAAGGCTTGTTACTAGTTGTTGGTTAGTAGGTAGTGGAGAAGGTCACCACATGGACTCGGCTAGAGTCAATTGCGAGCTTAACAAGGTGTATTAAGCTGTCCAACTCGGCTAGCGCTGGGTGTTGGATGAATCCGACTTGTTGACGTGAGTTGCTTGACTGTTTTGAGAAAGTACCTGGCTGCACGGACGGCGTAGTGGGTGGTTAGCGTGTTGCTAGCTTCCACTTTGCAGTCTGTCTATCAACGCGCCACCATGCGGCAAAGGCCCATGCCGAGCATCCACGAGGAGATTCGTCTGGACAGAGATGGTAGATACACAGGCAACAGTCGTGATATCAAAACTGAGTCATCGTGAATGTCGCACAGCATGTTGTGCAACGGCCAGAAAGACGCTGAAGAAACCGACAGCATCAGGCGCAGTCGTACTGTCGGTACCGACAGGGTTCCCCAGTTCGTATTCTATCCGTATTACCAATACAGTAATCTTACGTCCATACCACGTTTTGCTTTTTCGACATTTTCGATCTGGATCAACGTGTCGAACTTTGTATCATATTAACTCTACCTACTGCGCACACTATTTAATGTCCGTGATTTTGGCATGATACGAAACTAATATTCTCCATGAAGTGGCATCGCATGCTGGGATTGTCCCTGTTTGCGAGGCTGCTAGGCAAAACAGTTCCTCGGCAGGAATTCGTGGCTGGGTACGTATCGTCTCGGACATGGATACATTCATGGCTTAGCCAGGGTACAGAGTAACCGCCAACTACTACGTAACTGCTTAAGTAGTTGCGCGAAGTAAGTGTAAACGTCTAATTGACTGCCAAGTTAACACTCCGTGCTTAGTTCACCTTGTCAACCGAGTTCACCAACATGGCGAGATCCACCCGAACGCCGCCCCCTGAAGATCGCCAGACGGTCAGACATAGCCAGAGCCATATCAGTCAAGTCTTGACAACTTGACAACTTGAGATGCGATGGTACGAAGAGAGGGTGGATAAAGAGAACTAGGTTGAGCATGACTCAGGAGTTGGGACTCCATATCAGTGTGCCACAGTACGGAGTCTTTGACTCTTTGGCAGATTGCCTATGGAGAGACGGCATGGATATTCCACCTTGCCGATCTTCATCCTGACTAACTGACTAACTGAAGCTTTAAACGCTGTCCATTATTTCTACATGTAACATCATACAATACAGCGGTTCGAGTTGCATGACTTGGAAAGCATATGCATTGACCACGACATACATACACATGTATATCCATACTTAGTTACCTGCACGACGAAAGGATCAAAAGAAAAATCATCTGCAATTAAAAACCAAGTCTTACACATAGTATCCCAGACTCTCGAAAAGGCATGTCGAAGAAAAGCTCAAAATTCAGTCTTGCCGAATCCCTGCCTGCAGAGTCCAGGGTACGGAATTACGGGGATGTAATGTATGGGGGCGGAAAGTGTATGTTGCAGTACAGTTGATACATGACTATGTGTGTGGGTATTAGGTAACCCTATCTTCTTGGACGTATTGACTAAGCCGCTCTGAGTTATCCGGACACGTGCATACACAGACTCCATCCCCAAGACGAATCAAAACCAGGTGCTTGACGTATATAATACCGGGTTTAGTACGTATGAACGGTGGGGATCAACATGACCGTTGTAGGTTTAATCGCCGCGATCTGCTCATGATTTTTTTTTGGTGTACTATAGTACATCATAGAAGAACTTTCTTAATCCTGCTGCGGTCAGCATACGAGTGTGTATGTACGTAGTTGCATGGCTACATACGCAGTGCTACATAGTTGCCATGTTGTTTCTGTACATGGCTGACAGGAGTCAAAATCGGCAAGTAGTTTACTATGGAGTAGTTACGTTTTGTAGTCTGTCCCATTGTCCCATCGGCATGGCCGTTGAAAACGTTGAACTGGGGCATGGATTCCTTGAACTAGGAAGTTGATGGGGTATTGAATATTTGTCCATGACTCTATGTCTAACACGCAAAATTTTCAAGTGTCAAGTCGAGACCATAATTTTCCTCTCTTGACAGTTCATCAGCCAAGATTAAGGACTGTGATTGCTATGACGGGATTTAGACCATTAGAGCCACGTGCCGTGTACGGGTTTCATGCGGGTCTGGGAATACATACAATTGTATGGATGTAATGATGTATGTTTTGTACGGAGGTTCTTTGTCTACGGAATATATCCTCGCTTGTAGTAACCTAGTTCTCGGCTACGTTGGCATAGAATCACATAACCAATCATCCTTCGAGTTTGTAGTTTATAGAGAGATCTTTTCTTAATATATGACTAGAGCCCAGTCGATAATAGCATGACTATCAACCATTCCGTACAGATTACGTATCGTAGAATACAATTACATATTAACAGTAACAAATCCGTACCAACAAGCGTGTTTCAGCATTCGGGAACGATGGATACCGCATGATATTCATGTTTCGAATTTCCAATTGAGCCAATTGCCGTTCATGACGGAGTGGGCCGCCACGGGAACGGCCCACGGCTCAGCCGTAACAGACCGGTAAGTACGTACGCATTTCCATTAAGTGTTACGGCTCTGTCTCGGTATGTATTTTTGCATTGTTCTATGATTTTGTCGGCCATAGTATTGATCGTGATATAGAGCAATGCTGTGCCGAAGATACCTAGGTACGTAGTACGTATAGGTAACAGATTTGTGCGGCGATGGACGCCCGCCGCTAACGTTTTAATGGTCTAGCAATGAGCGCTTATCCTGTGCTAATAACTAGTAGGAAAGGTTGGTGACAATGGCAAGGTGGGATCGACAGGACAACTGGCTCCGGAACAATATGAATAGTCATTTTCGTTTCCGCCTGCCACAGGTACTAGCGGAACATGGCTTCGGTTCAACATTCTGCGCCACCTTTTGAATCCTTCGACGATGAATGAATGTATCCCAGACAAAGGAAACCTGGAACCATTCGAGGACGCTTTTGTTCCTTAAATCTACAAGGAGACAGTATATAAGCGGTACCTGGCCGGGTTTCTTAGTTGGAACGATTCGCAGCGCGTAAAGGCAGTTTCAAATTCCTGTTAACTATGACAGGCCAGACACTCATCCTCTGGATATGTCCCTTCCTACTACAGAAATAAACTTATATATACACAGCTAAACGGTCTCAACTTGCTCCACGACCGCCTTCTGGTCTGATGTCCCCGGCCTGACGTTTGAAATTGTCGGCCTCAGGCTGTAGAAAACACGACGCTCGCAAAACAGGAGATCGACCTCTTCCAAAGACAGCCCCTTCGTCTCCGGAATCATCAGCCAGACAAAAGGAATGGATAACGTGATACAAGCAGCAAAGACAAAGTATGTTCCGAAGCCAATGTTGGAAATCATATATGGCACACTCCTTGCAATCACAAAGTTCATCAACCAGTGCGTGGCGACGCAGATACTTACTGCGAGCCCGCGCACTTGAAGAGGGTATATCTCGGAGCAGATGATCCAAGGAACACCGGCCCAGCTGAAGCAGAAGCCTACTGCGAATAAGTATAGAAACACAGCTGCGGCGTACGAGGTGCCGGTAACTGGACCACCAGCTTTGGCGGTGCTTTGAAGCTTGACGAAAGCGCCAATCAGCCACATGGAAATAGCCTATTACTCGTTAGCCATTAGGTCAGCCAAGGAACTGGAGTAGGAGATTCGAGAGTACTGACCATAACGGCACTACCGGCGATTAACATGGGTTTCCGGCCAAAGCGATCCACAACGAAATACATGGCAAAAAACACAGCAACCAATCTGACGATCCCATAGACTCCCGTGGATATCAAGGCTGTCCTGGTCCCGGTGAGTCCAAATGAGTGAAAAATACGAGGAGAATAGTAGTTGATCGCATTCGACCCAGCCATTTGGAAAAAGATCATGATCACAACACCAAGGAGCACACGGTATCTTATCCCGGGTTGTATGATTTCTTTGACAGAAGACATGGCCCCATCGGAGCTCATGCCGCGTTCAATCTCTAGTTGCTGGAAAATTTCATTGGTCTCGATTTGCAAGGCGGGATGATCGGCTGGTAACTCTCGAAGCAGCGACAGAACCTCGATCACGCGTGTTCTACCGTGAACTTTGGCCATCCAGCGGGGGGACTCGGGCATAAACCATAGGCCAATTAAAAGGAGCCCGCCAGGAATCAGCTGGAGAGCGAATGGGGTCATCCATTGCGCTGATGTGGGTGCCATGTGTTGCTGAACACCGAAATTGATCCAGAAACCCAGGCACGTACCAACCTGCACACCAATCTCGTAGATACCAACTAAACGGCCTCGGATCGCTGGCGGTGCACACTCCGCAGTGTACAGTGGCACTAACATACTGGCAGCACCGACACCCTACACGCGTTAGCTGAGACGATCAAGTTTAAAGCGGTATCTTGGGTGACCTACTAATCCGCCAACGAATCTACCAACAAAAATGACGGCCTGACTACCTGACGAGGCAACCTGCATGATCGAGCCGACGACGAAGGCTATCGCGCCCAGAGCCAATGCAGTTCGGCGACCAAATCTGTCTCCAAGTGGTGCAGCAGCCAATGAACCGAAGAAGCATCCAGCTTGGAGCAATGAGACGATATTGGCTGCAAATGCATTCTGGGTGGATTCAGTGGCGTCAACAAGCCCAAAATCCCTGAAGAAAGAAAGTTAGTTGATACCGCCGCACCAGACATTGGATGGCAAAGATGTTACTTTTTGAATGGATCGAGGCCAATAGATGTCCCTATGAATGCCAGGTCGTAACCAAACATCAGAGCACCCATGGAGGTCACAATTGCAAGAACATACACACGCTTTGCGTGCGACTTTGCGTATTGTGTCGTATCGTTTGTGAGGGTAGCCATTGTGAGAGTCCAGAACCCAGAACTGACTGCAGTGACTGAGAAGATGACTTTCGAAGAATGTACTCTGACCCTGTGGACAAAACCATCTTTTTATATGCAAAATCCACGAAACTCCGCATTACCCCAGAACCCAAGGGTTGAAATAAGGTTTTTACCATCAGAACCAGCCGCGGAGGGATATGGGGGGAGTCTCGACCGTGGAATTACAGATCCCGCGGCGAGCGAGTTGCCGGCGTCGTAATGCTAAATATTGTCCCTTTGTGACTTCGATGGATACATTCGAGTAGAATGATGACTATAACCAGCATGGAACAAAGTCCCTTCCCCGGTTTATTTCTCCATTACCAGAGAAAAATCCCCGCAATTTGGATGGGAGCGGGGCCTTCCAGGTTCCAAGGGACTTTTTTTCTACCGAAGCAATCTCCGTGCTGCTGGGAAGTTTTGGGAGTTGGTTGTGATCGCAGCTATGCAAATTGGCGGCAGCTGAATGGGATCGGTGGTGCTACATCGAAAACGTCTAAAGTGTCGATATCGACTATACATTCGTACAGGTTGACACCAGACCGACCAGCTATCGACATGACTGGAAACTGCGGCAATATTGCCTCCGCTCCAGGGTTGGCCCGTTTAGATCATGACGAAGGAATGGGTACGCGCTCGTCTGGCCAATCTGAGGTATTGACGTGAGTCGTGCCGGGATTCAAACGAAGGTGATCGGGGACCGCCGTCCAGCCAAGTCTTACGCTGTAAGTCCGAAGACCTCAAAGTGTGTAAGTATACATAGTTGCGTGAATGTCAATACACTATATGCAGGATACCCGGGATATGACCTGACATGTGAATATGCCAAAGATTGCCACCGCTTAAGCTACTCCTAGGTGTCTAAGAATCTGTTGCTTAGGTACATACAGAATACTCAACCGGAGATATCAAAAATCGATAGTTATGCCGTTTGGCATTTGCGAAAAGAGAAACAATATGTACATATCACACCAGACTCAATGCCTAGGTAGACCTCCAGCCTCAAACCAAACCCAATTGCCTCCTCGTATGCGCCAGAAAGTCACTCGTCTTCCAATCTGTGACCAACATGTGTCCCGGTTTGTGTGCCATGATCGTTCCTGCAATAGCGGCTCGTTCGAGCGCTTTTTCGACTGCGAATTGAGGCGTTACGCCGCAGCCCTGTCGTCTGGTCAGCCAAACATACCTACTACATATATATTAGACGGGGATAAAGGGGGAAGGAGAAAAAAGGTGTATACCCAAAAAACAGGAACATCCCCCTCCCTCACAACCTGCTTATCCCCATAATTCACTTTCCCTATGTCGCTCACTCCGATGAGTTTCGCGCCCTCCCAGCCCCACGCAACCGGTTCACCATGCGAAGCCAGATACGGCCTCGACACATCTCTGACCTGTTCGATTTCGTCGGGTTTGTATAATCGCATACTTACTACATACGTACTTCCATGAAAGATTCCGGCCGGCAACAAGGGGATGGTGGTTTGGTACATGGCGACTGTGCGGGAATCTTCTTGATGGCAAACCCTTAACCCGGCTTGGGTTAGGGCTTGCTCGAAGGAGAATGAGCAGCCGATTAGGAAGGCGATGTGCTGGTCTGTCCAGTCGGAGAGGAGAGTTGATTTTGTTTCGATTATTACCTTCGTCTTCTTGTCATCGCCGTCCTCTTTGATGGTTTGGAAAACGTGATAGTATGGAACATCCGTCCTGATATCAAAATCACTCCCCTCGTCAATGACAGAAACATCTGCGGAAGTAGGTATTATCCTTCTTGGATCCCCCACAGGCGTCCAGCCCAGAATCGGACAGGGAACAGGGTTGCGCGCACATAGCATGCGGAAATCATTTGCGTAGTCGGAGCGTAAGACGATGAGGTTTGCCTGAACGTAGTCGCCTGCTAGACCAGAAGTAGTTTCTACGAGGTTGTGGCGACATAAAAGGCGCGCTTTGTGGGCGGGGGAGATGGGGAGGGAGTCGATTTCGGCGCGTGTTGGCATATTGCTTTATAGTATAGGATGGTTGGATGTTATGGTAGTTGCAATGAGTACTTCGATGGTCTATTTCATCGCATATATAATGGAGATCGGCGATTATGTTATATAGACCCCAGATCGGCAAGATCAGATCTAGGCCGATATAGAGTCAAAGCGCGTACCTGCTCACGACTATGTAGATATCAGATTGATTGGGCGAATTAGGCCACCAGAACGGATATATCACCAGATATTATGTAGCTAACTGGCTTACTGGAAGGCTACTTCCATCTATGCCTTGAACCGTACTGGTGATCAGATGGACTCGGATCTTATCTCGGCGATACTGCGTATCAGAGATGTGTTCGGCAGATTCGGGATTCTTGCCGAACTGCATAGATACATATCCACGTAGATGGTTGAATGTTGATAACGGTTTTTCTAGGTATAAAAGTGATGGGAAGGATGCCAATCATGTTTTCTAAACACAGACTGCTCTGCCTTTGCGTCTTGCGTTTGATACCCAGGTACATAAGTAGGCGCCGACGTATATCACAGTGACATGACTATGGCTGGCTGATTGATAAGGCGGCCGGAAACATTGAAAAGGGTACTGGCAAGGCTGAGTCTTTCCAATCGGCCCGGGAAATTGAATGCTTTTATGCTCTGCAGGTAATCACATTGTGTATATACGTACATTGAGGATTAAGCACAGACCGTTATGTCGATCATGTCTCCGATCCGATGCGCAGTCATACATGGTGTCTCGAATCCTCGACTCACAACGAACACAATCACCACGCAGTCCAATTACAAACACAATGAACAACAAGTACACATACCATCAAAACTAACACCCTCAAAAAGAGTGAACAGCTGAATCTCGCATAATCCAATTATTGTTGCAAGGCTGCATCTCCAAATCTCGATTGATTTCCATCCCACCAATCAGACCCCCGTAAACCACTGACTCAGTGCGCGGGGGTCTGGTCCCGCTGAACAGCGCTGAATCATACGAAGTACGTACGTAGTTACTCCGCGCTTTCTGTACGTAGTAAGGACGGACGAATTTGCTGCGTTACTTATTGCGATCTGATTCGATGATACATATTTCCGGGAAAAAAGGGGATAAGGGATCCGGTTTACGGACGGGTCGGACTGTGGCCGATGGCGCGTATTGCTATTTATGCAGCATGCTCGATCTCAGCAGCAAGGATGCAGCTCTTATTCATCATCTCTTTGAATACAAGCTGGCTCGGCCGTCTGGTTTGCCTGATAGATTATAGGCGTAATTTATTCTCAGGTAAAGGAGGAGTTAATGCTAAACTCCGGATGTTGTTGGTCGGGTAAAATCCGACGCCGGCACTGATTCATCGGTATCTAAATATACGAGGTGAACATTGTGAATGGAGGCTGAGTTATAGTGTAGTTCTTTTGATGAAATTGGGTCAGGGGAGTGGTATATAAGCGTTGGTTGCTTTCGGTCTTTCAGAGTTCCAATTGTTGAGGCAAGAAGCTGATCAAGGTAGACAGAGCAAGTTGTCAAGATGGAGGACCTCGAAAGTCAACGTACTTCTCTCGACGAGAAGACCCTAACCGGGACTGTCGAGCCATCAATTTCGGAATCAAACAATACCGCAACAGTAGACGCAATCGCAGACCCAAAAGACGGCGAAACCGACCAAACCGACATAAAAGAAGAAGTACCATCTACTGCCGACGTCCTCTACCCCGTCACAGACCTCGACAAAGGCATCGTCGGCTGGGACTCCCAAGACGACCCCGCAAATCCTCAAAACTTTACCGAATCACGCAAATGGGGTCTCTTGGGTCTGATGAGTGCCATGACGATTGTGTCGCCATTGGCGTCAAGCATGTTTGCGCCTGCCGTCCAATATGCAGCGGAGGATTTCAAGGTCACGAATGAGACGTTGCTTTCCTTTAGTGTTACTATTTATCTGTTGGGGTATACGGTTAGTTTTCGCCGTCCATACATAAATTGAGAAGAGAGGGATCTTGGTTGTGCTAATAGTTGCTTCAAGTTTGGCCCCCTCTTTCTAGCACCCCTCAGCGAAATCTACGGCCGCAGAATCGTCCTCAGCTGCGCAAACTGGTTCTTCGTCGTATGGCAGATTGGCTGTGCTCTGTCCCCCAATATTTCGGCTCTGATTGTGTTTCGATTGCTGGCTGGCATTGGTGGATCAGGCTGTCTCACGTTAGGCGCAGGCGTGATTGCGGATTTGTTCCCCCTGAGAGAACGTGCTAGAGCAACCGCGTTTTGGAGTATGGGTCCGTTACTTGGTCCCGTTGCTGGGCCTATTTGTGGTGGGTTTATAGGTGAAACGGTTGGTTGGAGATGGGTTTATTGGGTGTTGTTGATTGTGGCGGGCTCGTTGTCGATTGGTATCGAGATACTCAACCGCGAGACGTATGCGCGTGTTCTCATTCAGTGGAAGATGAAAAAAATGGCCAAGGAGCTGAATCGGGATGATTTGCGGAGTGGCTATGAGAGTGAAGAGCAGAGTCGGAATCCTCAAACCCCCGGTCAAGTTGTGATACAGGGACTCAAGAGACCTGTAATCCTATTCTGCAAGTCGCCCATCGTCTTTTTCCTGAGTACCTACATGAGTCTGATTTATGCGTTGCTGTACCTCTTCTTCACCACCATTCCGTCCGTTTTTGAGACTCTATACGGCTTCTCGTCCGGTCTAGCGGGTTTGGCCTACCTCGGTATTGGCGCTGGATTCTTTCTAGGGTTGTTGATTGTCGGTATAACCAACGACCGCATCATGCTGAAACTGATGAACAGCAACAATGGCAAATACGAACCTGAGATGCGACTACCTACGATGCTCATTTTTGCAGCAATCACTCCCATCAGTTTCTTCTGGTACGGCTGGTCTGCCGACAAACACGTCCACTGGATCGTGCCGATTATCGGCATGTTCCCTTACGGACTGGGCATGATGGGGTTGTTTCTGCCCATTCAGACATACGTGATTGATTCATATCAAACATATGCCGCATCAGCAGTGGCATGTTTGACAGCCACACGCTCACTAGTTGCGGCGCTCTTGCCGCTGGCTGGGCCTCGCATGTTTGATGCCTTGGGATTGGGATGGGGGAATTCATTGCTGGGGTTTTTAGCGTTGGCGTTTGTGCCGATTCCGATTCTGTTTACGAGGTATGGGAAGGTGATTCGGGAGAAGTATCCGGTTGATTTGGACAGATACTAGTATCTGTGGTGTGCCCTTCGTTTGTGTGTTGCCAATAGATCGGGTCATGTAATATAGACATTTCTTTTCTCACAATATCAGCAAGCAGCGGTACATGGCAGCACATACTACGTAGACCGGAAGCCGCGGCAGTTTCGATCGGATCAAAAGAAGCCCGAATTGTGCACTAAAATTATGCGTCCTGACTCAGCACAATCTGAGTGTGTGATTGGCCAATGGGAAAATATCTCGGTTGTTTCGGGCTTAGACTGGATTAGCTTAATTGATGAATAATCCTGAGGTTGAACATCATCACCACACGACATCAAATCACCAACAGCAGGCAGTGTAACAGGCAGAAGCGCACAGAATATGAACAGCCTACTCTATATCCGTTGATAAAGGAAAATGTCTGCCTCCCGCAACACAAGTCTGCTCTCTTCATCAGAGAAAAAGCGGCTGCGGGACAGAAAAGCGCAGCAGACGTTGCGCGAAAAACGTCAAAACCGTATGCTGGAACTGGAAGCTCGGGTGGCTTTTTGTGAGAAAAATCATGGGGGAGGAATTGCTCAACCCGAGATTAAACAATTGATTCAGAATCAAGGTGGAGATCAGGATCAAGATATGCAAAAGTTGCTTGAGACAGTGGAGAAACTGCGACTAGAGAATAATCGCTTGCGCGAGCGGCAGGAGAGTCTGCGCCGGATGGTTCGGTCGTGGGATTCGGGCGATGAGCAGAAAGAGGTTTATTCTGAGGCCACGCAAGAACGGAACGAAAAAAGTGGAATCCGGGCTTCGTGTGGTCGGTATGGTGGCCGCGCAGTGTCCGAGATTGATTATCGGACGTCTTCCAGTCCTGCTGTCGACAACCAATATCAAATGGCCAGTGCGGCTTCTGCCAGCCCAGCAGCAATACCCATGAGCAGAACAGACTCAGCACCTCTGTTCGGCGTATCAGCCCCAACGCTATCGACATCACTATACCAATTCGCAAGCTCAATATCCTCACCACAAAAACTCCCTCCCAGCCCACACCCAATCATCCATCTCCCCTCTCCACCCGCTGTATCATCCTCAGTCCCCGCCTGGTGTCGAGTCCCACGCAACACCTACGAAACCAACAACACACGCGTCTACCCCTTGATAACATCACGCTGGTTCTCGCATCCGGAGCTAATAGCTTCCTGTCCATTACAACCATCCCCCCTGGACTTACTGCACGGTACACGCCGCAACTTCCTCGCAAACACCATCCACGACTCAATCCGGCTTCGCGCCCTACGAGACGCCGAATGCCTCGCCTTTGGTTACTTGCTCTATAATTACAGCAAATGGCGCGTCTCCCCGACACCCGCAACATTCGCGCGCCTCGCGCCCTTCCAACACCCGCTCCCCATCCAACTAGAGCAAGACCACTTCAGCGGCATAGACATGATAATATGGCCGCAAATGCGGGTCAACATGATCCGGCATTGGGGCGAAGTCGACTTGCTGGAGTTGTTCGACTTTCTATCGGCCTGTATGAAGGTTCGCTGGCCGTGGAATAAGGATATGTTGGAGCGGGATGCAGACGACAAATTGCAGGTGCGAGAGGATTTTAGACAGATTTTTAGTAGCGAAGATGGATGGGGGTTGACGGCCGAGTTTATTGATCGGTATCCGATGCTGTTGGAAGGGTTGGATGTGGAGCGGTTGAGGTTTGAAATTACGTTTCCGACGGAGATGTATTCTTATTAATTTTGTATACTATGTTACTATATTATGATACATAATGCTCTAATTTACGAGATGAGATATAATCGGTCGGTTTCAGCAGTATGAGGATAACATCAATATAGCAGTCATACTCAGACTCTAATCTCATGTTGCCTCGGTATTGAAGATATCGATCTGAGAACCTGGAACGTCATGTATACTTAAAACAAGCCTATCCCTTTTCTACATTCGAGGTAGTGACCTAGGTAGTGACCCTGTGGAAACCTTCCACAGCCTTGCACCCCATATCAGTATCGGTCTACAACACGCATTTTACCCATACAAGATAACTGACCAACCATGTCAACAATCTACTGCTATAGCCACATCTACCTCCTCCTCCTCCTCCTCCTCCTCCTCAGCATCAGCAACGCAATCAATAGATCACAACTCATCACTCGCAGGCTACCCGCGCGACAATCTCAAATATGTTATCACGGCTACATGCTTTGCGTTCGTACTGTCCACATACTCATACAAAAGTCTTTTAGGACTTGTTAACAATTTCGATTCGCCCTCTTCACAATGTTTGAGTATACTGCCACTGGAAAATATATGCACTGAGATGTGACGAAAGAGGAACTAAACCCCGGAGTACCATGAGTCTTTGATTCTGAAGGACGTGCATAAAATTTTCATCGTTGATTGAAGACGCGGAATAGATTAGAAGTATGAAGAGAACTAACCAAGGGCAAACGAAATGGTTTGAAGAAACAGTCTGACTAGTTACAAAAGTGGTAGACAAGGACTAGTCGCTATATAAAATACAAAACAAGCGTCCCGAAAAGAGAACAGCTTAAAAAGAATCGAATGTATGAAATAACAAACAAAATGGCCCGACATATGGCTATGCAAGTCCCCGGATTATGGACGTGAAGAAGTTGTGGTGTTGTTGAAAGAAGGTAAATAGTACACATTGACGAATTGAATGAGCTCTTGGTTTTGTTTTTGGTTCCTGCGAGGACAAGATGGAAAACACGGTTGGATTAGATTATACTGAATTCTTGTGCGTCGTTAGATTTCGTGGGTTCGTGTTTTTTTGTTGTCGTCTCGAGGCTAGGCATTTAGAGGTTGACTGGGATGATAGTGCAACCGAGGTTGAGGTTGACGAGGCCGACCTAGAAGGCTTATTAGAAAGGAGCAATTGGAGAGCAGCAAGGCCGGCTTACCTGGTTGGTGTTCTCGCAGCAGGCAGTGACTGCACCCTGGCAGACGTTGCCGTTGAGAGCGTCAACGAGAGAGGTGGTGATGGGGGTGCCTGTAACCAAGTCGGTCAGTTTACGGTCTAGATTGATAATAGAATGTGTACTAACAAGTCAATCCAACTTGACCCTTCTGCGTAGCATCACCATGATCAAGACCAGCAGCATTCAACGCATTCAAAACGTTCGAGTTGTCCGTGCTGTCAACAGTGTCACAGCAGTGAACCGAAGTTCCCGCCGAGCATTGCTTGTTGTCGACGCTAGTACTCTGCGGAGCCGGAGGAGGGTTAGACACTGTTGTGGTAACGGGGGGAGCAGCAGGGGGAGGAGAGTGGTATTCAGCAGGCGGAGATGGAGCAGGAGCAGCGGTGGTTGCAGGTGCAGGAGCAGGGCAGACATCAGCGCGGACAACAACGACCTTTCGCTCAACTTCGACGGGGACTGCGAGAGCAGCAGCTGCGAAGACGCAGGCGGTGATACAGGCAAAGTTGAAATGCATTTTGGTTGTTGGGTTATGTTTAGGATTAATGGGTTATTAACGAGTGTGTCGAGTTGGTCAACGAGTGAATGGTAAGTAAGAATGAAGAGTTGCTTGGTTTGTTGCTTGTGATGATAGAAAGAGAAGTGAGCTGAGGTCGACTGTGATGGTCTTTATATACACATTCCGGCAAGCAAGACTGAGCTGAAGATATCAAACCACCGGTCATCAAGAAAGGGTTCAGAGATAGGGGTCTGCCTTAGCCAAAAACAATAGTAGACGCCACAAGGTGCATGATTGAAGTCTAGAGCTTAGGGAGCATGCAGTAAGGAGGATGATGCTCCTGGATGTGGCAAACCGAAAACTGGCATGGAAGCCCTAGCTGTTGTGGGCCATGGTAAGATTGGTGCATCAAGTTATGTCTTGACATTTTCCCTTTTGAGCGCCGTATATTACGAGCTCACAAACAGACAACATCAGAAATGACTTGCGAGCAAGTAATCAGCTGCCGCATACTCCAACCGACTCCTGAGTAAGATTTACAGTCAACCATCGATGTACGCGCATTGAGCTTCTCTTGGACAGATGGAACCTGTTAAAGTCGCACCACCTGTCCCATTACTGCTTCCCTACCACTTCACCTAGGCGTTGACCAATAAGCTCCAATATAATATTATGCAAAGATAGATCTAGATCTGATTGAACGGTAGCTCACATCTGATCGATCATGCACACTAAAATTGGGACCTGACAGCTTGTCCCGATCGGGTAATTAGCCCTAAGACACTTCTGCAAGGGAGGACGAATTATCTTTTCCCCCTCTCTTATACGTCTCCCCCGGCAATAAGACCTGTCAAGTTTTCCGTCAATGATCGAAAATACCGAATCGGAGAAAACTAAGTTCAATGGCTTGAGCTTAATATTGTGACTGTTTCAAGTATTCGAAATTTCTCATATAGCTTTGTCGATTTGTTCACACACCGCTATTGTTCTTTCTTGGAACTGAGTTTGATTGAAGATAAAAATAAAATAAATAGGTGATATATCATTATCATTAACATAGTATTCGAGAGTCGAGACACAGTCAGGCTGCATGAGAATTTGGTGGAGGTTGTTGCAGCGAGTAATTACGGAACTGGAAATGACCAATATCCATACTATGCACTGAAACGTAAAATAGCCCTTACTCTGGAAATAAATTATACGAGTATACTGAGCCTAGGGTCAAACTTGCACGTATGATACATGATGATTAAGGAAGCTAGTATGCAAGGCCGTGCTGCACATGTACACTTGCCTCTGGTCTGATTGGAAGATATTGCTGTTTAATTTCAAAAGCCCCCTTCAGGCTCTTATGGACTGGTCATAGACGTACGTATTATTTGATTTATTGAGCCGAGTAAACTTAATCCTCTGCTGTACTTCTTTGGTTCTTTCTCTAGCTTGCGTTAAAAAAAGGCTGAGTTGCTTTGGGGCGAGACATGTTCGCATCAACCTTCACGTCTTCAAGGCTATGCGTTTCAGACAGTATCATTCAAGATAATATCCGCAGCCTGTTCTGCCATGGCATAAACACAGTTTTGGAGATGTCCCGCCAGCGGAACAGGAATCGTGCGCTGGCATCTACAACCCGGAGTCGGTTCACCCCCTTTACTGACATGGAGGTGTCCACTACTTGGCCCATTGATAGAGTACCGACGGTATGATACATTGGCCTGCCAGGTAAGTGGATCTGCTAATTTAATAGAGCCTATGGAAGTTGGAGGCATGCAAATAACGGAGGTCATGATATGGGTTCCATCGGGAACGAGGGTTGGATTCTCGGCGTTTTGAGCAACATACATAATCCAGGTTTCATGGTGGCTGCGCTGTGAAACCACTCTGCGAGCCTCTGTATCATTGGTGCTGCCATCGGCGGCTAGTGCATTTCAAAGACCTTGTTGTGGTATAGACTGTGTGATGAAGAAATCTACCGGATTTCCCTTGAAATAATTTGGGTTGTTAAATGCCGGTGAGCCGATTGAGAGACCTTTTTCGGGGTCTTGAGCTTCCACCGTTGAAAGACGCTGATGTGATTATGGAGATGGAGACCAACATCTGCGGCGAGCGGAAGGCGCCTGCAGAAACGATCACTTCTCGTCGGGCAGTGATAGTGGTCGCTTCGTTGTCGGCCAATTCTATAGCAGTGGCCACTTTGTTGCCATCTATATCCTGAATGATGACTCGTTTCACGACCGTTTCGGTCATGATATCAACGCCGTTCAACGGATATACTATACATGCGAGGATTCTGTTTCCATTCAAGCGGTTCTCGATCGGGATCGCCGTCGTTCATATCCTCATTGAAAGGAACTTCTGTGGCTGCCCAGGCAGCTTTGATCTGTTCACGAAGAGGATATCCTCGCAAATGCGACGGAACCATCTGAATCACCCCGTCGAATCCATGAATGTTGGGATCGCCGTGAGGGCCATGGAAAGTTTCGATCTTGCGGAAGTAGGGGAGAAAATCGTCATAGCCCCAGCGGTTATCATTGACCACTTCGCCTCACCCCAGTGATCATAGTTTTGCCTGCCGCCTCGTGTCCAGGCACCTGTCATTTGATTTAGTTACTGTATACGGAACTAAACTTCTCTGAGCGTATACTCACCCGCATTAATAGCTGTGCTTCCACCTAATGCCTTACCGGCAGTATTTGCAACCACACGACCACGCAGATGCTTCTGTGGCACGGTCTGGTACTGCCAGTTGAGCTCGGTTGCAAAATGGTGCCCATTGCGAGCTATCCAGGACATGCGGGCGCTCGCTGACGTCGGAGCCAGCCTTGATGATTACGATAGAGAGAGAGGGATTGCCTTGTTTCAGTCGCGAGGCAAGGACACATCCAGCTGTGCCAACCTCCAACAATTACATAGTGCTTTTGGTGACATTTTCTCTAGCTCTTCCTGCGGGTGCTGCTTCCAGTCACGGATGTATGGTCGTTGTGTCGAGGTCAATCCCACTTTGAACTTATCTGTAGTTGAATGTGTTGTACAAATATACCACTGCTTCAAAAAGCGAAGGAATACTGTAATCTCAATATAGTCTAAGACTAGTTGGGTGTACTCTAATCCAGCATTCACATTTTTGTGTACATAATAATTAATTACTTGAGTAGCACGAGGCAGTGTTTTCTCTTTCTTTGTTCTTAGGTACGTAGGAACCAATCGAGGATTATATATAAGTAGTCATCCTAGAAAACTAGTGACTAGCAAATGCACAGGCAACACAGCATGGGTGTAGGGGAATTTGGTCTCAGGGTAGGTTGTCTGGATGGCATGGAAAATTCTATAAATATATACTGCTAGATATTATCTAGGCAATGATATTTGCAAAGAATTACTCGGTACTTTTATGCCGTGTTATAAGACCATGCTCCAATGTTGAAACGACTGTGCCTATACTTATTGGAGGAGCCATGTCACGATATATATCCCCTACCTAGGAGGGGTCCATTCCAGAAATCGTCTGAAGTATACGTATCTAGGTAGGTATGTTATATCGCCGAGTTTGCCTCACGTAAAATACAATATAATATAAATCAGAGATTGAAATATCATTCACAAGTGCTGTCATAAATGCGCTAATAGACATACACACTAAGAATATCAAAGCTAGAATACAGCAATAGAGAAGCGAATGACATGAAAGGAAAGAGACTTTTTGGTCGTTGTAAAGGAATTGAATAGCGGAAGATGACGCACCGAGAAAGTTGATGTTGATAAGTACAGAAAATTCAAAGGGTTGACATGCATCAAATTGACGGGCGTTTATTTCGGCTGTAAAAAATTATGCTCACACAAACAACCCTCATGCGTGGCTCATTCATGTATCAGACATAGCATGATTGAAGGGGTATAGAATCAAGAAAGGCAAAAAAGTTATTAAACAATATCCATAAAGAAGACGTTACTCTGGCTAGCCCGGCATTGGGGAGAGGGAAAGTAGGATGAAGGAAAGGACATTGCTTGAATTAGCGAGATCTGCCGATAAATTATAAACAGACGCAGATGCCCAAGGAAGTTTGACACAATGGCAATTACCGAACTCAACTAATTCGCAACACTTTAAAGCTGGAAACCAATGATGGCCATGGCACCAAGGGCAACGGCCATGCCGGACACCTCCATGCGGCCGGCGGCACCGGTGTAGGCAGGAGTCACACCAGTCGAGGAGCTGGATGGGCGAGGAACAACCCCGGTAGGAGCGACGGCAGGTCCGCTAGGAGCAGGGATGAGAGTAGAGGGAGCAGTGTTTCCGGGGCAGTAGGTGGAGGTACTGGTTCCAACGACGTAGACGGTGCTGGAAGCGCCAGCGACAGGAACAACCGCAGCGGAAGAGGTAGCTGCAGCTCCTGGGACAACAACGGAGCTAGCAAACCAGGAGATGGTCTGAGGAGCACCAGCGGCAGGGCCAGAAGGAGCAGGACCGCTGATGGTCGAGTAGGAGGTGACAATGGAAGCGGCGCCGGTGGGAATGGTTGCAGGGACAGTGGGAAGGTCTGTGGCGGGAAGGCTAACAGTAGGGATGCCGGAGGTTGGAACAGCAACAGTGCCGATGACAGAGCTTGCGGTGCCAGTGCCAGTGCCGGAGCCGGAGCCTCCGTTGTTCTGTTTGCAGTCGGCGTCACCCAAAACAGCAAGGCAGAGGTTGATAGGAATGTCAATGAGACCATCACCAGCGGAGGCTTGTTGGTTGCAGGTGACGTCGCCGAGGACAGCAATGCAGATGTTGATGGGCACACTGATCAAAGAGCCCTGGTCGCTAGTGGCTGTGGAAGCCTGCTGACACTTGGCATCACCGAGAGCGGCGATACAGGCGTTCAAAGGGACGTCGATCAATCCACCGGGAGCAGAGGTAGTCTGGTCGCAGGTAGCGTCACCAAGGATACCGGCACAAAGACCGATAGGAATGCTGATGAGGCTCTCCTGAGCAGCAACAGAGGCGGCAAGAGCAAGGCCGGAGAGGATGACGGAGTTCTTCATTATGATATTATTTGATAAGATATTAACTTTCGAGAATAAAAGTGGGCGAATTAGATTAAATGTTCAAAGTAAAAGAGTGGCTGCTGGGTATCGCAAAAACGAGTGGTTGCTTAACGCCAACGAAAGACGAGTTTGGAGTCGAAAGAGTGACTGGAGTGAACGAGCTTGAGTGATTGAGGAAAGAAAAAGAAGATCGGAGAGCGTGGGAATGAATGCTATTTTGTAGTTCCTGGAGATACTACAGACAATGAAAAGAAGCTAGGCCTCGACCTCGGTCCCTGGGAGGAGAAAGGAGAAAGATTGACCATTCGGTGTTGATATTAGGGCTTGTAGCCTTGTACGAGTCGCGCTCAAAGTCTAAAGACTAGTTTAGTTGCTGAATTGGCCTGGGTTGTGAATGAAACCGACTGAACTTGTTCTTAGTATGCATTTAGCCAAGTGGTACAGCTCAATTACGGACAATGCACAAACATCCGAGCCAATCGAAGCTGAGAGACTGAATAGTAGCTTGATTTCAAGGATAACGGAGAAAAGATACACGCGTGTACCTGCATTGTCATGTACATAAGTCATGGTCTAGGCTTGTCGATGTGGACATGCCATGCCCTCGCCAAGTGTGACTCCGATGATCTATATGGCATATGCACATTGTGTAGGTCGCCGTTACGACCGGAAGCTGTGTGCAAATCAGACGGATCAGAAATATTTATTAAGCCTCCCTGGCTATTATTGAAGGAAAGGCGTTCCGAGGTCTGTTGTTGATGCTTGACAACCAAAAATGGAGGGTCATTTGCTATTTAGTCGTTACTCCGAGAAAGCCGTGGATTTGCATGAGGCAGATTCTCGTGTATCCTGGTCAATGGGATCTACATTTTGGCACACAGCTAGACACGAGCCAGTTCATTCTCCTACATGATCCGCCTTCCCCCCCTTTTTTCCATTGTCTTTTTTTCATTGTCTTTGTTGCTATTCGATTTTTGACTAGATCGGCGTACCTAGATAGCCACGAAAAATACATACAAAATCGATAGACTGAATATCCATTTTTCCCTTTAGGAATGCGTTTTTGCGCGGAGGCATCGAATGAACCTCGGGACCTCGGAGCGTCGTAGGCCTCGATGGGTGTTGCCGGACCGCTGACTCTGCATGAAAACGAGAACAAGTTGTACAGGAATCACGAGTTAAGACTCTCTTTGCCCTGGTTTTGCAGAAAACCTTACGAATTACGGCATCTCGCTTAATTAATGCAGATGATCGACAGGGACAATAACCGCAATTTGCAAGGCGATGGGATAAGATAAAAACTAGAAAGCACCCCGGCTTGATTAAAAACGCGGCGATGGATACAAAGATAGCTACGCGAGTCCTAAAGGGTCTAACTATTACTGCTTTTGGTCTGTATTTCCTGAGAGCTTGAACTGATCAAGAAAGGGGGGAAAATGCACTGACCATGTGGAGAGAGGAGGTCCACAGTCCTTCAGTAGCTCCGCGCTATACAAAGACTATCCAATATTGAGTCGAGATCTACATAGGAAGTCTCCCCAATCCGGGAACGCTCTACAATTCCTAAGATGACGATTGACCGCAATTCTTATCCTGAAGTCTTGGAATTCGTAATTGTACGAGTTAAGGCGTGCTTCTACGAGAGTTCAAACAAATTGCACAGATTGTAGCTCGTGGTGGTGGATATATAGTTAAGTGAAACCGCGTGGCTCTGCGCACTGTTATCAATAAATCGATAAAAGTTCGTGCTACTTGGGGTACCTACATACGTCGACCTCAGCCTCTCGAGGTGAACTGTGAAACCATTGTAGAGTGACCCCTACGGAGTACGAAGAAGTTCTACGGAGTATGCTGCTGTGACATTGCAAAACAATCTGCATAATCGACCGGACATGGAGTACTATTCAGTGAAGAGCCATCGCTCGCCATTCCTTTGATCCACAATTAGAGTCTGCCACATTGGTGCCACCTCACAAAGCGCAAAGAAGGATCATGCAAGGATCAAGGCTCTTGCGGAGTCTTCGCTTGCATGTTGTTATTCGGATATCATCCGAACTAGCACTGCCTGTTTTGGCGGAAGGCTTGTGAATATGCTGCACTCCGATTAAATGTGGCACACGGAGTACATAGGGAATACTTATTAATGAGCACGTAGATTGGTTTATCTCTTAGCTTAGAACCAATTTAAGCGGAGATCCTCGATTTCTTCATCGTAAAATCGTTCTATTTATTTCGCTTTTTCGCTTCACCCTGTAACTGTCCTGTCAACACAAGCGCAAATTACAAATAACTTACTAGACTACTCCGTACATCGTTTCTATGCAAAGCCCCGCGACGCTGGTTGGCTCGCTTAAAAAATCTAAATTGCTATTGAAAAGGATGCTGTCAAACACGAGTCACAGCGCTATAAATTGATTCTAGACTGGTCACTTTTGCAATTAGACGACTGGTGCTACCAGAAAGCGCCGTACCCCTGACTAACGTTTGTACGTGTAGACTTTAAGGAGCATTAACCCTTGACTCATACTTCGTAATATGCAGCACTAGTTAGTTAGGAGATTTGGATATGACAAATGAACAGAACTGGGTGTTTCGGAGATTAAATCGTTTCGGTTTGTGCCGGATCAACCCTTGCAAGTGTCCGAGTCGACTCGGAGGTGAGTACGAATGGGAAAGTGAAGGATGTGGAAAGTATCCCATTCTCTATATGCGCCCTGAAAGGGGAACATAATGAGCTGTATTGGTCAAACTCTGACAGTGATTGTTTCTCTGGGCACCTCGATTCTTTCCTTTTTCCATAACAATTCGAGTCGCGCATTTCAAATCTGGGACAATGAAAAGA
Source organism: Talaromyces sp. PL2406 (assembly GCA_023626215.1). Classification (NCBI taxonomy): domain Eukaryota; kingdom Fungi; phylum Ascomycota; class Eurotiomycetes; order Eurotiales; family Trichocomaceae; genus Talaromyces; species Talaromyces sp. PL2406. The sequence goes on along the minus strand of JAMAGL010000020.1, from coordinate 132,591 downwards.
TAAGCCACCAGCGGCTTTTCGGACTTGTCATACTTTGAACTATGGCTTTGAAATCAACAGATGAAATCAATTATTGTGGAACAAAGCGAACAATATCGGATTATGGAACAAGGCTTTTACAGTGTCTTAATGCAGTTTCGATTCCTACTACTAATCCGCGCATAGTTGTATGTCTTAGTCAAAGTGAACGACTCGATTTACCTACGCCCAGCACATCTGTCGCGATATCGCTCTGCTTAAGCCTGCATCGAATAATTGAAGAGTGAAATTGAATATTTTCTCGCATAATTCTTCTACGAAGGAGTCATTATTGCAATCCGGAAGTGCTTGCTAAAGGTCTATTAGCAACGCATCGTACCAGTGGAAGAAATTTGAACGTCGGAAGAAGCGAACTTACGGAGAGACTACCAAAAAAATCAGATAAGTTGTCGAGACTTTCGATCTTTAGACAACAGCTTTGCATCAATAATATCGTCAGTAAGTATAGTACGGCCAACAGTCTGGAAAGCAACAGCTTGAGTGCCCGAGCATAATGTTCCTGTATTCAGCTAAAGAAAAGTTCTACTACAGATAAAATCAATGCATATACAGAATGAAAAAGATGCCGAAAATATCATCAAGGAAGGCCTTGATGGTTGACATGTTGAATGCACCATAACCTGTACAATTGCACGTGACAGGATAAACCCTCATTCGCACCTCCCCCCCAGTCGTATCAAATAGCACTGAGCGAAACAAGTGCGAACAATGATGAATTGACGATCACTATCATTTAGCAAAGCGTCAAAGTGATATCGGAGTTTTCTTGGCACACATTGACCTGGCTGCCAGCCGGTGGCGTTCCACTAGGCCAGTCAATAGAGCTGCAAGAAGTGTCCGAAGGAGTGACCGTGAGCGATTTGCCCGAGAATGGATCTCCAAAGACATCAGAAAGATCGTACCAGACCTCGCCGTTGGTCAAGGAATAGGCATAGTCGGTTTGAGGCGAGGCGTTGTAGAGACCGTTCTCAACAGTGGTGATCTTGATGGCTACACCGCCGGTGGCGGGATCACTGTGCAGGGTTTCCAGGTAGTTGTCGCCTGGCTGGATGGTATATTGCTGGCTCACGACAGAGTCGACGGACCAGAGGTAGACGGGGAATGGGCAGGAGTTGACGACGACTGCGTTGCCGACGGCTGAGGCCAGGGAAGAAAGGCCGCCAATGGCAGCGAGGATGGTGAACGAGGTACGCATTTTGTTTGGTATTGAAGATTTATTTTGGAAAGGCTTCTTGATAGCAAATCTTGTTGGGTTGGATTGGATTGGAAGTGACTTGGATTGTTGTGCTGTTGTTGTCTGTCTACAAGATCAATGAGATGGGAAGGACATCGGTCCCTTTTATACCTGTCTTGCTACCAAACGATTGCTACAAGTGAAGATGCATGAGCGCTAACAAGTATGGTATCCAGCAGACAACGGCAATAACACGAGGTTTGAGACATAAGGCCCATCGAATAGAATAGCTCAACACTAAGCATCGGAAAGGGCTGAAAACAATGACGCGCGGAACCGACTCATCCGGATCATACACGCCGATGGATTGCCTGATCATTTTTCTTTAAGACATGACAAACCATATCGTGGATGAAGTGGTAAAAGCAAGATTTGATGGTCCTCCGCCCTTTGATCCCGGGTTTACCAACCTAAAACCGGGTTGATGTAGATAGGTCGGATCTCAGCTAAGGCAACCAGTACCTACCTAAGCAGATAAGTTCTGAGTCAAGAGATGCCCAAGAAGAAGTTGATCATCGTTAGTACGTAGCCGGTTTGATGCGGAGACTGCCCATTTGTGGGTAAACACATCACCAACAGGCATTAATCATAGTTCATCATAGTCTACGCTGATTAGATCGATACGTCGTCTTTTCATCGGCACGTTGACCGCATTCGAGGCCTGGCTGAAGCTAGCTAATCGTATGTCAAGGCTATTTTCGTGAAGTACTACGGAGTATGCTATTGATCATAAATATTTGTACCTAATGCTGGTCAACCAATCACCTCGTAAACATCGAGTCATCCGGCCAAGAGAAAGTGAGACAACAACGCGGACACGTCGAATTTCTCAAGTAGAGCCAATGAAATACCGGGAAGTTCAGTGACTCGAAAGATATTTCAAGAAGCTAAAAAAGATCTGCGATCTTAAAAAAGGTTCCAAACATTTTGGTTTCGATATTGCGGGGTAGAAATCGATTGATGATATCCGAATATTGAAGATCTTTCTATATTGGGAGGCATGGAGTGAGACAACTCAATCCGAAAGTTGGCATTAGTCATGACACGAGTTCAGCTCAGTTGTCTTCGATGTGAAAGTCAGTGTCTGGTCTAGTTTTCCATAGAAATCAAACTTTGGGCATTTTTCTTGTTTAATTTCATTGACATTGCCTAGGAATTTAACGTGGTTGCACACCGGAAATTTATGTAGATGCGGAATTGGGAAAATTATGATCAAATTAAGGATTTTTCCATGCAAATTTGACATGAGTTATGATTTATTTGAATATTAAGAGTCATACTACATAGAGTAAGTAATACATCAACTGGCTACAGCAATCGAGGTACATTTAAACACTGCTTTAGCTACGGGAATGGCTGATGTGGCGTGGGTTGAATGACGATGTCTAAGACATCTAAGACATGTTCAAATCTGGCATTCCGGTGCCAATGAGAATCATATCTATTTATATGGATAATAGTCTTTAGCTCTGAGTATATTCATTTACAATAAGGCTAGCTTGAAAAAGTCATATGATGCTGAAGACTGGAAATAAATGCAAGAGTAATAGACGGAATCAGTAACTCGAAAAAAACTGGGTTCGTATTTTCAGACCCCGCGGTTGTTAAGCGATCATAAAAGAATAGTACAGATGTCATATATGTCTTGATAGAGGACTCGTCTCATTCCCTAACAGTATAATTTTCAAAACCGAGAGGATCAGTAGATATTTATGCAACCCCTAAGAATCTATTGCAGATGACTGCGTTTTCCACGCCGCTGTAATATGCCCATATACGTGCCATGTACTTTGTGATGGTCAGCCTATGCGAAAGTCCATCCTTCCGTTCCCTTAATCTGTGGAACTCCAAGCCCAGATACTGCCAGTCAAGCTTCTTCCCCTCTTCCAGATCGTCGTGAAGCTCATACACACACCTGGGAATTGATCGTTTCCAGTGAATTCTTGGGAGCTTCCATCGAGCAGCCAAGACAAGATTGCGGTATTCCCTCCCGTCACAGTATTCGAGAATCATCATGGCCAGATCAAGCGATAATCTAGAAAAGGAGCCGGGTGAGATGTAAAATCCCGCTTGAGTCCTGACACCCTTGTATTCAGAATTCGAGTCATTCCTGGTGGTGTGTTCATCTCCGTCATCCTGCGGGCACCTGTCGATTGCAGTTTGGATTGCTTCATAATAGTTCGTGATAAACAGGGGATCACATTGAACCACTGCTTTGGCACCGGAGTCTTCCGCCGGTTCACCATAGTTGCGGAAATCCTGCCTTTTGTTATGATATTCTTGTAAGAGAGCAATCAGTAGATTCGGTAGGTCATTTAATATTCCTTTGTCTTCATAGAATTTCGTCAACAGGGTATAGCAACTCTCATGCATTGGCCAACCTATATTCGGGGACCTCCGCTCATCGTAGCGAATAGCACATCTTGCGAACCACGCAATTTGCTTCGGGGGATGAATGGCGCCCCTGATAAGCCAGACATCATCCTCCTCAATTGGAGCGCCTATATAATATCTCCCTCTCTTGCCGAATCCAGAATGACGATAGGACACACCGGTAATGAAGGGCTCCGGACGGTCATGTAATTTAACGACTGATTACAGGTATCTCGTTTGTTAGAAGGAAACAAAAATAAACATCATAATAACGAAGCGAGTTCGATACTCTGAGAGGTGGATGTACTTACGGGCTCTGTATGTTGACCTCCAATCACATTTTCCGTCGGCAAGATATTCATGCATCTGATTATTAGTCAATTTAATATAGTTTCTGTTTCCAGAAGCTTCATTAAAATCATCAACCTTTTTGAAGAAATCACGGGCGTTTGGATCTGCTAAAATCAATTGACCACAGATCGCACAGCAGGGTTGCTTTGGATCGTTCCATTGACACTCTCTAAAGGTGTAATAGTTACCAACATCCTGAGGGCGTGCCAGACGCCAAGGTCGTAGTTGGGGCCATGCCATCCCTAAAAGATTAGATTAAAGTATTGGAAAGTTTCCCAATCGATAAGTACGTGTGTTGAGATATCTACCCAGGTAAACATTTTAGCATTCAAGAGAAAGTCACTGGCTAATATAGGACTTTATAAATCGTTCTCTTCCTTCATTTTGATGTATGTTACCGCATAATAATGACATTCTCATCGTCCCTACCCTCGTTAGGGTAGATTGAAAGATTCGCTTTGCCTCTAGTACAAAGCATGGATATTTGAGGCTTTGTATCATTTACTTTACAAAAGCAAAACATAGAAGGTTTATTTTCAAAGGGTATAACATGAAAGAAATCCACGAGATTCGCTTGAAAGACTCCTATATGCTCGATGTTGTCTGAAAGAATGCCGTAATAGCGTTCATTGATGACTGACAGGAAGTCTAGCAGATGATATTTCTCCTAAATCGTACTTAAACGCGCAGAGATTATTAAAAAGAAGGGAGGGAAAATATGGGCGTCCCTTGGGCTCAGGTAACCGGAAGTGACTCCAAACTAGGCAAATAAAACACAGACGGGCCCAGAAACACCCGCCTTGCCCTTCCAATTCCAATATGTAAGATTGATCATGTCCGGGGTAATCACGTTATTCCTAGTACCTTGGATGTTGTAAGGGATTCGAGCGAATACAATTGTTTTCGTGGGTAATCTGCTCGACGGAATCTCGGCCACAATCGAGTAGCACACTGAACCGATCATGATGCCGTAGAAGAGCGTGAAAACAAGAAGCAGACTGCTGGTAGCATGATTGCCGGCAGTACTTTGAGCTAGACTTGAGAAGGCAATTGCCGTAAGTACGAGGAACAGCATGCTCAATCCGCCGACGTAGACCGACATAAGTCATTACCCACCAGGAGATAAAGACACCGACAATGGCAAAAGAATAAAGCGCCATAGAGAAATCAAAGAAAATTGTTGTTGAAAGACCTGCTTGCTCAGAGAAGTAGCCGGAGAAAGAGAAACTATACTCCGGATGACCAAATATTCATAATATGGAAATGTCACCAAATAGTTTAAACAGCCATCTGGGGCAAATTGGGTTCTAGAACTACCCCAGCAAAGTCCAGAGAATATGGAATACAATGACCACTACTACTGAAAGCGACGCCGCTCACTCCAAGCCGTCGACAAGTTAGTGGATGATATCTTTGTCAAACTCGAAGAATTCGGGGTTCTTGACAACACATATGTCTTCTATAGTAGCGACAATGGCTTTTATATAGGCCAACACAGACTACAGTCTGCAGAATCATGCGGATACGAGGAGAATATCAACATACTTCTGATTTTCCGTTGTCCTGGAATCGCAGCCCACAGATATTGTTACGACACATAATGATCTGGCGCCGACGTTCTTCAAGCTACTAGGAATACCTTTAAGAGAGGATTTCGTTGGCAGGACTTTCCCTGTGTGAATCGAGTCGACTTTGTCAAGACATCATGAACATGTAGCTGTTGATTACTAGGGTTATGCTGCTGGTGAGGGCATTTATGTTGGTAAGCTACTACTAAAGCATTTGAAGTTAATATCTTGCTCTAACATTTCACTTTTAGGCACACTCGATGAGAACAATACCTATAAAGCAATTCGGATTGCGGGATCCGCTTACAACCTTTACTACTCCATCTGGTGTAATAACGAGCATGGACTGTACGACATGATCAGAGATTTCGGACAAAATGAATAATCTTCTCTCACCTAGCGTGGAGTCGACTGTATCAGTTGCTGGATATCTATTGGGAAAGGTAGTTAGCTGTTTGGATTCGCTTTTGTTTGTCCTGAAGTCATGCAAAGGAAAAATATGCCGTGAACCACGTAACAATTTGTGTCCGGAGGGCAATGTTTCCAGTCTCGGGGAAGCATTATCACCTGAATTTGATGAGTTTTACGAAGTCCAGCAAACTCGATTGGAGTTCGATTATTGCTGGAATGGTTACGTACTGGAAGCAGAAGGGTCAATGTGGGAGAAAGATGGCTTGTTCAGATATGGACTTCTAGGGCAACATGGACTCGATTGTGCTTATAATAGACGTGCTGTAGCTAGAGATTGATGCTAAAAAAAGGAGAGAAAAGCGAGAGAGAAAAGAAGAAGGAGAAGGAGAAAAAAAATCAATAGTGAGCCTGAAATCCTGTACATCATTGAGACAGAACCTTGAAACGCTTCATGCCGATCCTCTGTCAATGTCTCGTCGTATTTTTTGCCACCTAAATTCTCTATCGAACAATCCATACATCACGTACTTTTCTGTCATACACACGCGAGTCTATCAAGACTACACACACTGGAGTCTCCTGATAGACTCCAGTCGCGTTAGGCTCGGATAGCGACCTGTAACTCGATGGACGACCTTTATTGTATTTGACTTGCTGCCTCAGCAGGGCCAAATAACAGGAATTTGGCCCCTGCGATAACTATACTGATTGTTTTTGTTCTTGGTAAGCCGCTGCTGCTGCGGCTCTCCAGTAATACTGGGCAGCAGTCCTCATTCTTATGGACCTATAACGTCCGACTGGCATGTTAGAAATTTGTGGCATTTTGAAGGTTGTCTTTTTCTTGTTGATGTCTCCATTCTCTTTTGTCTTTGACGATTGCTCGAGAATTGCCGGGAGAGGAGTTGAATTCGAGTACGGCACAGCAACGGAATGCACAGTCATCACCTCGGCGTCATCATCATTAGCGGCGACCAGGGTAGATGTATCTGAGATAACACTGTCATTCTCATTCACTGACGGAGCGGATGCAGTTGTCGTCGTCGACGAACTGTGCTTTCTTCTCCGCATCATTGCCTGGCACATCCATGATCTCGCTGCGCTTAGGTAGGGCTTTGACCTGAAAAGCTCCCCATCAAAGCCGAACTCGATATCATTCAAATTCAAATTGTCTATAGCAGTGCTTTGTCGACTTAGAACCGAGTCTCCGTCTCTCTGCAAAAGGAGAGAAGATGTGTCGTCTTTGATTTGCTCAAAGAGCAAACGGCTTGAGTCTTTCAATAAAATGTTTGCCCGTTCTGTGGATGATTCACTAAGTATACGGTACTTTTATTAGCGGATTCCTTACTAGAAGGTATGGGCCAAAAGGGAAGGAAGGACAAACTATCTTGCTACTGTAAGGAGTAGGTTTAAAGCAGCAACCTGGTGGCTCAACATTTCTTGATCCTTGTCGATACCACTTTCTTCCAACAAAAAATTCAGCCTTGCTCGAGAATTACTTGGCCCGGATGATTGAGAAGGAGACTCTTGCTGAAATTGACTCAATTTCTCATCGATGCGCTGAATCAGAATTCCACAGCTCCAAATTGACCTTTCAAGATCCTGTATAAACTGTTCATCATTCAACGCAAAACTATGCGTCTCGCTCTTTCGTAGGATATCATCGTGGCTAATGTCTATGAGATCCTTGATCTTGTTGAGCGCCGCCCTGAACGTCGACAGCTGTGCCGTAATTTGTACGATCTTGAAATCACAGTCAGAGTATCGTTCTCGAAGCTCTATTAGAAAGAAGATGGAGCGCGATATGATGTCGATCAGACCGGCGATAGAACCAACCACGCCAACGACTTCCATGTCGAGCGGATAGCCTCAAAGTATCTGATGTACGGAGAGGAGGGGTTGAAAACTGAAACAATACAATAGAGACATGGATTTATGTTGCAAACTCAATCCAGATAGGTAGGCTATGTATATAGTCGAATACGAAGATTCCCCCGCCGAAGTAGGGAGCACAGAGGGTGAGACCTGCATGAAATGATGGTGATACCGACAAGAGTGAAGAACCAACTGCCAACGAATTAACAAATGCGAATTTTGCATGATATCCGTAAACCTGCTTGTGATATTTGAATCTGAAAATTCTTTATCGTAGAGGAAGCAGTTACTTCGAAAAAGAGAAAATTAACTGACAAAATACTTGCCTAGCCCTAATCGCATTCTCTCTATACTATTGCAATCAAAGTATTCTGCGAACCCTAGAGTGCCTCCTAGTGAAGCTCCGGAAATGTTTCCACACATTTCTACCGAGATGTTAGCACCTGATTCTGGGTTCAGTCTACGTTACCTCAATGCATGTGCTACAACGGTGATTTTGACCGTACACCAGCAGTGACACAATTGATACCCAGCCTGCTACGCTCGTTGGTCTCTCACAAGTAGTTAGGTATCCTCTTAGCATTGAATAATTTTGTCAGAAAAAGCACGTCCGGCCATTCAGAGCAAAAGCTCTGCTCCCATGGAAATTCTTGGTTGGACCTTTAACTGGAGCAAGTCAATACGATAGGCTTTCTACAAGAACTAAATCTAATTGGTAATACAATCGTCAGTTATGACAGTTAATGTTTACTCCTGTCCTTCTCTAATCACTGTACAAGCCTCCATTTTCATTCTATGTTAAAATATCAACTGGACGAGAAGGCAGTGCGCATGTCAGATGAGTTCGGACACTATCTTTCTCTACCGTACTAGTAGCGATCATGAACTGTGCAACTTGATCGACGGGGTCGGTCTTAACATTGTGAGTCGTCATGGCTGAATCCCCCCAGACTTTTCCTCTCGCTTGAAAGCAGCAGCGGACAAGTATGCTCGAAATCATGCTTGATCCGTTTGCAAAGCCTCTTTACCTGGTAACGTATGCGAAGCAACCTGACCCCCATACATCACCTGATAACTATCAACTATATAAGCCCTTGCTTCGCTCTATCTAGCACATACGACCATAGGGTGTGGAAAACAGGGCTTCCCGTCCGCTCAGCCGTACTTAAGCCACACGCCGGCTGGTTAGTAGTTGGGTGGGTGACCACCAGCGAATCCCAGCTGTTGTATGTTTTTCTTTTTGTATCCTTTTGCTGGACGTGCCATTCCTTTTCATTGCCGCTTTAATTCCAGCCTTGCGCCGAGCTTCTCCCCTAACTGGAATCGCTAACATGGCATTCGGCTAAACCTTCCCACCCGCATGGTTCTCACCAGCCCCTGATTTTTTTTGGACCAGTTCATTTTAAGCAAACACGGCACATGGGTCTCTCGTCCTGGGCTGTTTGAACATGACGGCTCGAACGGGTTGGATCCGTGAACATTGTTACTTTGTTTCATTTCAATGGTTGCTAGGCTCACCTTGGCTATGTAGCCGAGGCCCGAGCTCGAGATGCCACTCAGCAAACCTTGGGTAGAGTCGATGAACTGATGAATAGAGATGGAAGGTCGATAACTGCGTTAGAAAGGTAATGCGCCATCGAATCAGCAATCGGCGGACTTATTTTAACAGTCTGCGATGCGTCGTATCAACAGCTGGTCAACGAATTCAGCGCCTTTGAGTAGGTTGGTATCAGACTACCTGGTATATCAGTTCGGCCGCATTCAATGGTGCAGCTAGGCTTGACTTCCTAGTTCTCACGATATCGCAATGAGTCCCATGTCGGTGAGCCGTGCGCCTCTCCCTGAGACGGCAGATATCTCTTCGTGGTACTGAGTATCACTACTTATACATCCTTTCCATGCCAGATCATGAGGGATGGATCATCCAGAAATATTTCTAGTGGAGCCTATCGGACTCGCGGGAAACATCTACCGCGTGGTCGACTGTCAGAATCGACGGCACCATATTGTTAGTTAGGGTTAGTGCTGGACCCAAGGAATGCTTCAAGAATGTCAACATTTCCAGAGTGGAGTCAACATTCCATCCACCGTTGGCCGGAACACCAGGGTGGGCATAGATACGTAATAAGATTCTATTGTATTTGTTTGCTGGTTGGGATAATTTGTGTTTACTGAAGCTACAACTCTTCCTTGATATCCTTCACTAAACTTTTCACTTTTTGGTCTAAGACAAAGATGCTACTTCTAAGACTTGCTTCTGCGACGTTGTTGCTGCATGTGGCCAAGAGCCAGAATACCGATTCATATGACTTCATTATCATTGGCGGGGGCACCGCTGGACTTGCTGTGGCGAACAGACTCTCAGAAATACCAGATATCACCGTGGCTGTAATCGAGACGGGAGACTCTGTTCTCAACAATCACAACGTTACTCAAATCACGGGCTATGGCCTGAGCTTTGGAACGGAAATCGACTGGGCTTACGAAACTGAGAACCAGACATATGCCGGAGGGTCAAAGCAGATTATGCGCGCTGGAAAGGCTATTGGGGGAACGAGTACTATCAATGGCAAGGAGTTCCCGTTCCGTAGGAGATACGATGCCTTTTGCTGATTTCTGTCACAGGGATGTCATATACTCGAGCCCAATCCGCCCAGATTGATGCTTGGGAATTGGTGGGGAACAAGGGCTGGAACTGGAAAAATCTCCTCCCATATTATAAAAAATCAGAAGAATTTCAAGTGCCCACTCTGGACCAGATTGATAATGGCGCCGACTATTTTATAAGGTATCATGGGGAGGATGGCCCAGTTAAAGTGGGCTGGCCGAAGGCAATGACAAATCCCGGCTTGCTTCCGGTACTCGACGAAACCCTGTCGGGACTCGGTGTCCCCTATAACCGTGACGTTAATGATGGTAACATGGTTGGGCTCACATCCCATCCAGATACCATTGATAGAGACGCCAATATTCGCCATGACGCAGCGAGGGCTTACTACTGGCCCTACGAGGATAGGTCAAATCTCAAGATTATCTCAAACACACAGGCAAATAAGATCATTTGGGCTGAGGGGTCTCAGAGTGAGGCCATCGCGATTGGAGTCGAGGTCAGTAGTGTTGATGGAACCGAAGTGATACACGCCTCGAAGGAGGTGATCCTCTCAGCTGGTTCTCTGAGATCTCCTTTACTCCTAGAGTTATCTGGAATTGGAAACCCGGACATACTCAAAAAGTTCGACATCCCCGTTAAGGTTAACATTTCTACTGTGGGCGAAAACTTGCAGGATCAGACAAATAATGAAATGTCTTATGACGGGAGAGAATCTTGGTTCGGTTCACCGACTTTCGCCGTTCTCCCGTCAGTCGACCATATATACGGCGACAATGTTTCTTCGATTGCATCTTTTGTCAACTCAAGTCTCGTTGACTACGCAAAGGCTGTATCCAACTTTTCGAATGGGGCAGTACTGGAAGCTAACGTTCATGCCGCGTTCCAACTTCAGTATGATTTAGTCTTCAAACATCGAGTTCCATATGCAGAGATTGTGTTTATCCCCATTGCACATTCGTTCATGTCTGAATACTGGCCTCTGTTGCCGTTCTCAAGAGGCAGTGTCCACATGGCCTCCTCGGATCCATCTCATCCGCCTTCTATCAACCCGAACTATTTCATGTTCGAGCAGGATCTCAACAGTCAGGCTGATGTGGCTCGGTATATTCGCAAGATGTTCAGTACAAGTCCTCTAAGCAGCCTTGTAGGAGACGAGCTTGCACCGGGACTGGACCTTCTCCCTGAAGACGCACCAGAGTCCAAATACAGTAGCTGGGTCAAGTCGACATGTAAGTATTTCTTTGCTCCTCACAGGCCCCCAAACCTCAGAACCTCGGACAGTTCTGACACCCATCCCTCCTTTCAGATCGATCGAACTTCCACCCTATCGGCACAGCCAGCATGCTGCCTCGGGAGAAAGGCGGGGTTGTTAACCCCGACCTCAAGGTTTACGGTACGGAAAATGTCCGCGTGGTTGATGCTTCTGTCTTTCCGTTCCAGATCTGTGGCCATTTGACAAGCACTGTCTACGCAGTGGCCGAAAGAGCATCAGATATCATCAAAGAAAAGTATACATGATTTTTTTTATTTCTTTTTTCTTCACTTTCTCAAAGCGTTCTTGTATCTTCTTCTGGTAAGATAGTTTCCTTACAGGTACCTAGGTAGACATTAATCAAATTATTGAATGTTTTCTAAGCATTATATGTACGCAGGAAACTATCTGTTGCTGTCTTCACTATTTGGAGAATTTCATGCTCTATTTTGAGATCATTCCATTGAGTTCATACCCCGTTAAGTATTCTTTTAAGAATAGCTATGGAACATATTGAACAAAAAATTTTCAAAATGACCAGAAATATGTATAGTTGTAAAATAAATAACCAAGATCAAAACTCTCTCATCAATACGCCTAGTGAGAGAGACACATCAGTGTTTGCCGGGAAACCTACATATCCCTGCACTGAAACTACCTATACCTAGGTATTAATCACTAGTCATTAGACTCTGAAAATTACGCAAAAGTCCCTTTCTCCGGCCCAAAATACCCTCTAGCAGGAATAGGCAGAATCCCAGTACCACTACCATCCACGCCTGCTGAACTCACCTTGTTTCCCCACCACGACAACGTCTTGGGATGATATTCGACCGCAAAGAACATAATCAGAGCACTTATGGCCACTCCAGCTGTCAGGGCAGCCGACAATACGTAGTTGTACTTTTCCCACCACGCTAGTCGATGTCGTGGGAGCCAGTACATGAATACAAAAGACAGGATTAGACCTGGGGTTTTGTAGGATAAGTTTGATGGGGCCCAGTGCTGGATTCCTTGGATGATGAGAACGGGGTTCAGCCATAGCAAGGACGCGATGAAGCGGAAGAGCGTTCGGTCTAAAATCTCAAAGGTGTTGGGTCGGACTTTTGTGCGAATTCTTTCTCGTAATCGTGGAAGGTATCGAGGGCCGTAACCCTGGCCGACGAGGAAGATGAGGGCAATGGCGAATCCGATGAGGAAGCACCATTTGAATAGTGGATAGAGAGAGTTGAACATGCGATCTGAGCCTAGCAAACCCCACTGTAGCACATCTATAAACATCTGTATCGCTATCCTAGGTTCAGAAAACTTACCATCAAACTACTCGTGTACAAAGGATATCCATCCCCAGCACACGTAAAATGACTAGGTTGATCCGACGTACACAGACCCGGAACATTATTCAGCACAAAATCCTGCGTGCCCACAGCCACAAAACAGGTGATGATAATCGTACCAATCTGGCTCCGAAACACGGCTCGGGGCGCAATCTTGCAGTAATGAGCCATCTTTTGGTCTTGCACGTAATTGTCACCGTATCCGGCCAGAGCCCATGAACCAAGTGATTGCGCAAACATGAACGCGTTCGGGTTCTGCGGTAAGATGAAGCCGGTGATAATCTGGATTAGAGATCCTAGCCCCAGATTCGTGCCGGTGGTAGCGGACAGAAATGATAGCGGGACCGCAAAGACAAGATTGATTCCGATCATCAAGAACGTTACCCAGACAGGAGTGTTGAGGGGATAGATTTGTAAGAAAACGATGGAAACGATGAGGGCCGCTAGGAGGATTAGAAGGAACCACCAATCTGGCACTTCCTTGTATTTTGACATGAGCCGACTGTGCACGTCCATGGCTCCTTCGTAGTTCCCTTTACCATGCCGCAAACCTTGGTAGAAATCAATATATGCCTTCTTCATGGTCTTCCACTGATTTCCCATGATGTACAAAAAATACACCGGGTAAAAAGCAAAATTGGCGCCAACGGTCAAGATGTATCCAGCAGTATAAAACGGAGGAGAGTATTCCTGGTATAGAGTCTCATTGAAGTTGTTGTTAATCACCACCTTGGACACATTGTAACTTGTTGCGTCGTTTGCAAATGTTGATGATGAGTTGATCGGCAAGTATGCAGTGTTGTACATGTTGGAATAATACATGCCGATAATGATAAAAGCGCCCAACACGCTGCCACAGTACATTGTGACGGTACTGAAGAATGGCTGGGCAAGAGCGGCGTAAGATGAAGTTGCCACGTTCCAATCAAAGGTGGTGATGGGATTGAAAAGCCCGAGCCCAGTAACTGACCCCGTGATGATTGCTAACGTGATGTTTTGGGGCGAAATCCAGGTCATCCAGTTGAAGGTGGACAACGCAGTAAACAGATACCCCGGTAGCCAATAGTATACTATCATACTAACCGTTACGATATAGAAGAACCGGTATCGAGATATCGTCCATCCGTAAATGTTCTCTTTGGCTTCTGCTTTGGTTAGAGCGCGATTCATAGCAATAGTTGGTAGGATAGTCGGCCACAATGCCTTGACAGGGTATACACTGAAACGCCTCAGGTAGCCAGCAAAGCCCATACCCATAAGTTGCACGAACAAGGTCAGCATCAATTGATATCCGAACGTGATGAACTTTTCGTTGTAGAATAGGGGTGACTTTTGAACCAAAATCATCGAATAGCTGTTCGTAGTATAGATGGCAATGTTGAAAGTGATTGTAGCAAACATTTGCTCTTTAAAAGTCCAAGGACCGGGATTCAAAGAGTGACGAACACCCATAACCGTGATTCCCCAGTCAGGAAGAACGGATTCAAGAAATTTTGCGCAGGGATATAACAAGATCTGGATTACAGAACCGGATAGCCCTAAGACATGAATTAGCATCAATCGCACAGCGGTGAGCAACATGTCCTAACCAATTGAGGGAAATCTGCTGTTGAAAAAGGTGGACATAAAAGTCCCAATGACCGCCCAGCCAATGCCCAAAAAGTAGGCTCGTATAGTCTCAATGGGAACGTCCGGACTATCCACCAGATCGGCAACAGCACGAACACCAGGATACGGTGACGAATACCGCATCATTGTGGCATCTATTCTCAAATCGCGATCGTAGAACTCGCCATATAATTTGGGCCCTTGCAACAACCGCTTCATTCGGTCACGCATGTCAGACGGGAAGTTCCAGTCATCGGCATGGAATTCCAGCGATTCGTGAACAATCGCTATGGCTTCCTCTTCGCCCATTGAGTTGATTATTCCGAGAATGTATTCACTCTCGCCATTGGGAGCCAGCTCTTCGAGTAATTCATGCGAAATTTGGTCCCCGATGCGTTCAGCTGCAACATGCTGCTGGATCTTCTTCTCGGGATCAGATTCAAAAGCGTCCGGGGCGATATCGATATCCATTATGCCAGACTGGGAGACTTCTTATGTAGCCGTAAACCTATGGTTTCGTTGATGCTTAGTTGCTAATTTCCTTGCTTTCGTTAGAATTAGAACTTACTAAGTAAGAAGGCGATGAAGGGCTGATAAAGAAATCAAGCTGGTACTAAGCAACACCAAAATGCGGGGAAATATACTGTTGCTTCTTATTGCAACGTTGGCGTTCCTGCATCATGTCTTGTGACCAATTGTTATCTCTAGCTTAATTCCTGCCCTGCTTGCCTCTTTAGTCTCTACTTTTCTTTGTGTGCTAGTGGCCAATCGCTGTCTTGCTCTCCCTTGGAGTTGGAGGATCGAGGGATTGGGTATATCATAGGATAGGTGTGAACACAACATGTTTGACTGACTTATCAAGGTCTATTTATACGTTAGCAGTATACCAGGCTCTACATTACATAGGTAAGTGAGGGAGAGATTCTCGCCTCCCGTGAAATGTTGCATTGCAGCTTTCTTGTGCAGCCACCCGAAAAGCCGTGATATTGGATCAAACGCAAGGGAAGGAGACTCATAAAGACATCTGTCTGCAGATGAGCAAATATCCGTCGACCAGTTTCAATTTGCTTTCCTAAGGGTCTAGGGAGAAACCACGAGATCTAGAAGCTGTTCGAGCTGTAACGTGGAATACTCTTAATTTCTCTCATGTGGTAAATATTCCCACTTGGCAGATTAGAACATTCCAACACTAAGGGCCCATGCATGACAACAATCTCTTCGGCCAATAAGCAAGCAATCTCTTTTTCTGAAGCCGGAATGTCGGGCTTATCAAGGGAGGACAACAAGATGATAGAGCTACTAGCTACGTAGTGTCTAAAATCTCTAAATTCTTTCGCGCTCTCTTGGTTACCCGAAGAGGAGATGATCGTAGCTTGGAGAAAAAGTAGCCCCGCACCCGCAACAGGTGGAAATCGAATTCAATTGACATATTCGATTTGACAGAACTTAGTAGTCTCTTATCGGCGGTACTAGGACCGGAACGAATTAATCAAGGTATGAAATGCTATTGACACCGTATATACACATGCGTAGCTTCGCTTACAATCATCCCGTGGTCCGAAATACTGAGGCAGACAAGAAATATTCCATGACGATATTCGCCATACTGAAAAGGCTGTTATTGAATTGCCGATTCTAGTTTCAGCTAAATGGGGACCGGTCGTCCTATCAATCTGTATAATGTCTAATAAGCGGTTTAAGACTTCATACCCCTTTCTGACCCCATTTTGATAGTTTCCGGAGCTTGGTAATGAGTAGCTACTTCGCACAATGCACACAGTGATCTGGAGTAGACACATGCTCTTGTTCAAAACCACATCATTCGGAACTCCTGGCAGGTGGAACCCCGGATAAAGATTTAAACGACGTTAGTTAACCCAAAGGACCTATACAAGCAGAGCTTTCCCGCTGGAGTTTTGAGAATCAATAGGGCATCGACCCCTAAAATGCTTTCAGGGGTTCTTAGGCTGCCGTTGGAGCCTCAGGCATAACGAGATATATATCATTAAATCTAAATTGATGTTTCGTGATGAAAATGTGCAAAAGGTAACAGGAAATTTACCAGATATCCAACCGAGTACGTATCTCAGTAGTTTTCAACATGGACGCACAAGTCAGCTTGCTCTCCTTATCATCTGGTAGAAAACACCTCCTGTGGTATCTCCTTGTTCTAGGAGGTCCAGGGCCTATGAATTGCATGCCGCACGCC
This sequence comes from Talaromyces sp. PL2406, assembly GCA_023626215.1. NCBI lineage: Eukaryota > Fungi > Ascomycota > Eurotiomycetes > Eurotiales > Trichocomaceae > Talaromyces > Talaromyces sp. PL2406. Next base: position 115,726 of record JAMAGL010000020.1, on the reverse strand, counting down.
GGTATGCCCGGAAGCCGTTCTTCAATAGGTACACGAAGCAGGAAGTCTGCCTGCACCAGCAAGCGCCGTTGTATGTTCTCGCTCATACTATATCTCCAACAGCAATGAGTGCTACCTCAAACAGTGAATCCTTCAAGGTTTACTCCAAATTGGAGTTATATCTAGATCGTATGATTGAAGTTCTTGTTCTGTCTCTTTATACGAGGTCAGAGGTATCTTGGTACACATAGGCCGCCGGAGATAACACGGGGATACCGGATATGGAAAGCATGATATGCCCTTGATAGTACGAATACGTGTATTTCTGTCAAGCCTTATTACGTCCTATCGCTCACCTGTGGTACCCTAAACTTACAGAGTCATTATTCCTATCGCTCGCTCTAGATCAGGCTGGTTGAAATGGCAGCCACACCGAGGCACTCCCCTATTCCTAGGAGATAGGGGATCTACGGCTGCCTTTGAGAACTGTACCTGTAAATCTAGGAGCAACAAGACTCCTGGCACCCACTGATACGCTTCTGGAGTCACTTCAGCGGGTCTTCATAAGCTGTGGCAGATCTTTATTAACAGTATAAGCTCAACGTCAGCCTAACTCCGTAAACTCCGACGTCGACTTATCTAGAAGACTGATATAAAAGGAGGTGGAAAACTCGAAGGTGGAAGTCTTTACTGCGCTTCAAGTACGGCTCCTATATCTTGGACTGTTGCAACGTTACCAAAGAACATCAATAGCCATGGTATTCGCCGTGCCGGAACAGCCCAAAACTGAACTCGGTCGTTACCGCATTCTTTCGAGCACAGCTGGCGTTCGTGTCTCTCCAATTGTGCTCGGTGGCTTGTCCCTCGGTAAGTCATGGTCCTCCATCATGGGCTCCATGAATGAGGAGCAGTCCTTTGCGCTTTTGGACGCATTCGTGGATGCCGGCGGTAATTTTATCGACACAGCCAATAACTACCAAAACGAGGAGTCGGAGAAGTATATTGGCAAATGGATGGCAGCAAGAGGAAATCGGGACCTTCTTTTCGTCGCCACGAAATTCACCAATTGTTTCAGAGCGCATGAGCTGGGGACTGGCAAGACAGTCAACTACGGAGGAAACCATAAGAAATCTCTTCGCTTATCGGTTGAGGATTCACTTCGCAAGTTGCAAACAACTTATATCGATCTTCTCTACGTTCATTGGTGGGATTGGACGACCTCCATTGAAGAACTTATGGACTCCCTCCATAATCTCGTTCAGCAGGGCAAAGTGCTATATCTTGGAATCTCAGATACACCAGCCTGGGTCGTAGCCACTGCCAATACATATGCCAAGGATCACGGCAAGACTCCTTTCTCAGTCTACCAAGGCCGATGGAATGTAATGCGCCGTGATTTCGAGAGAGAGATTATTCCTATGGCCCGTCACTTCGGTATGGCGCTTTGCCCATGGGATGTTCTTGGGGGCGGTCAATTTAAGACCGCAAGACAGCTTGAAGCGCGCGATACGTCCGCCAAGGGAAGTCGCAACAGCGTCCAGAGTGAGGAGGCTCGCCAGATTAGTGCAGCGTTGGAAAAAGTGGCTTCTGAGCATGGAACCGACAGCATCCAACAGATTGCCCTCGCCTACGTCATGCAAAAGGCAAGGAATGTGTTCCCAATAGTTGGTGGCCGGAAGGTAGAGCACTTGCATGACAACATTGGTGCATTGAGTATCCACTTGACGGATGAACAGATTCAATACTTGGACAGTGTTAAAGAGTTTGATCTTGGGTTCCCGCTGAACTTCATTGGCGATGATCCCAAGGAAGTAGGCGCTCAGCCCCAGTTGTTCGAGACTTTGACTGGTGCCAAAATTGCCTGGCAGAAGTCTCCCAAACCTATTGGTCACGACTGATGGGGAAGAGGTGCGGATATCCCAGTTTCACATGGAAATTACAAACCCATTGACCGGAATTGGTTTCTGGCTATCGGTATGATGATAACCATTCCGAGGAATTTTCAACTAAGTCTTCAAACTGTCTAATATATTGAACAATTTGATAATATTTGCTGGTTTATTATGATCTCTATTATATGCTATACATCAAGTACGAAAGACTGCCCCCTTTGCTAGTTGTCATGTAGTGCAGATCAGGCCCAAAAAGAACCTCCAACAAGAAATCAGCAACTGGAACGAGGCGGATATCTTTCAGCAAATTTCTGGTCAATCCGGTCAATATAAAGTGGCAGTTTTCCATCTAAGCATTCTTCCATAGTAGAAAAAAACCAAGGTTCACTCTTGATAAAGTGATTTTTATGGAGAAATGAAAATTTCGGCTTCTACGTCAATAAGCTACCTCCTAGACCATCACGTGGCTTGCCACTGTTGCCGGGATTCCTCTCTTCATTTCAACCAACCGCAATCACCTCCAGGTTCTTATGAGGCTGGACAAAATGGAAGGCCTGGTTTTGAGGTCTTGAACGACTTGCCAGCGGAGGGAGCGAGCAAAGAGATGTCCAACATGGTTATTACGTGCTTCGAGGCATTAAATGTCAAGATTGTGACAGCTGCGTGGATGTGTTGGATTGGAATACCCTCGAACACCTTGATGGTAGTGTCGAGTTGCCAGAAACAATTTTCCAAGCACGAGCGAGCTATCGCTGCAAAACAAGTGTGACTGGCACGACTTAAGGAGGCAAGACTTTTAGGGGAAATGGGGACAATACACTGTCACGAACTTGGATTTGTATTTTAGTTAGGTTTCTAGACATTTGAAGCAATAGCTTGTAGCCACAACTGTCCTATACTCACGGTACAGATCTTGCTATTGTCAGGCTCGTATACGGCATACAAGTTGAGAACCTGGCAATCAAAATCCATACGAGCGCGACGACGATCCACCGTTCAAGGCATACACACCTATGTGGTTATAATTAGATGGACCAAACGGAGATGTCAAGGGACACAAAACGTAGAGAAAGAACCTATTCCGAGGTAGCGTATCTGTATAAGTCCGTATAATACGGACTACTACGAGTACTGAATTACGATTCTTGATTATAAGTCTGAAACGCTTCTTGTGTGATTATTGCTATAGATATCTACCAACCTTCCTACTGATAGTTGCTTTCCCGATCTATTGTTTAGACGCCTACTGTATTTTCTAGTTCTTTCCATCCTAAAGAATCTTTTTTTGTATAAAAATATCTCGCACCAAGCTAGTTGACTTCTTTAGTGTAGCTTCAATATTGTACATGTAGCGCGTTTAGGATGCCCAGTTTGGTGTAAACGTGGGACACAGAACACCATCCCTATGACATAGTTGGAAAAAATCTATTCGATTGAATCAGAGTGAAGAACGACCTACGCTCCTCATATTCACCGAGTGGAATATACTTGTCGGATCAAGTTTCCGGCACAGCTCTATATCCCGATTGACTGCGCCGCATTTCGCGGAGCGAGCATATTAACATGATGGTCCTTGCGTGCGGCCATAAGTGAGATCGAGGCGCACTGTTTCCTAGCCTCTCAAGAGAATATTGAGAATGGCGCACCATTTATCAGCAGCAATGTTTTTAGCCTCCTTTTGTAACGTCAGAGGGCACTTTTCTCTGAACGTGTATCCTTGGCAAATCAATCGACAACATCTAGTCTTATATGAGAACTGGCGTCCAGGTTGGCATCTGATACAACAAATCGTGGGATAACTGTGAAGTTGGTTGCTAGTCGCTGTTTCAGTAATGAGGTTTAGAACTACTCCTGGCGGCTCGAGACAGATTAACGCATTGAAGGTTACAGTATTGTGTAGATATTTAAACCCAAGATACCTTCCTGATGCTTACGATGTTGGCCATCCAAATTCAAACTCTTATTTTACGTCGCTAAGTCAATTATTGCAGATACAAGTACTCGAAAAGAAGAGGGAACCATCTACCTCATTGCATTTCGGCCTGGCCCACGTCAGCGGGAACATTTTGGAATATGGGTGCCTACAGGGGCAGACCCCAAAACTGGGAGCTTGATACATGTCGTTGGAGCACCGGTTGCTGGTTTTTCACATGAATTTTAACGCGGTTATGACCCAACTCAAACCAACCAACGCTACCAGATTTGGCCTATCGGGGGCCAGGTTGATTCTTCACATATCGTGGGCTTTCCGGATCCCGGGCGAATTATCATCGAGCACACCCTAAGAGGAGACCTAGAGATCGCAGCAACACAGGTGCGACCTTGGGATCAGCGCGAATTTTATGGACCCCGTAAATGATGTACTCAGTAAGCTCTTCCCATGACCGATGGTTTGGTTCGGCACCCACTGATGATCCACATAGACCACAAAAACAAAAGATGTCAAGAGTGGACTATGGAATACGTCCCCGCTATCTGGTTGCGAATGGATATATTGGAGCCGAAGCAATTGAGATTGTGCAGTCCCACCGCGACCCTACTAGTTTTGGAATTGGATTACGGCCGGTAGCCGCATAGCCCGAGGATTATGGTTTTTTGGGGACATTTTACATGCTGGCCAGGTGCGATCAATTCAGTATTATGAGCTTAGAAAGCGACATTGAACAAATCGAGGGAGAGATTTGACCGTAGATGGAGGAGATCATTCAATATAGGACATGGTATCATTGTTTGCATTTTTCTTGTAATTAATGCTTGATAGAGGAAATCGAGCTATTGAAGTATCAGAATGCACCCAGGGCCGTAGTATACTCACAAAATATGTCGTATACATCCTCATAAGGCTGCAAATATTTGTCAATGTACTCTATGCGCCACTCATCCTCGTATCAGACTGTCCAAGTAGCCTTGCAGTATTCCCAATAATCGGGGTACCATCCTGATTGCTGCCAGTCAATAACAACGATCCGAACTGAATTGATGGAGGGAACGATAATATTGACCCGATTTGGATCAGCATGAGTTAGCTTGATTTCTCCGCCATCTGGCAGAAAACACCGATTGGGGTCATCATATCTGTCTGTGTTCAAAGCGTAATTGGTGGCAAAGTGCAAACCAATCGTTAAACTCTTTCACGCCAGGGAACGGGCCAGTTTTCGGCTGATGCCTAAACACGTAGTCCAGTAGAGGCTGGCGGTTTATTGATCCTATACAGATGTAAGTCACTAATAAAACTAACTTCTCGCGCCTTCAATCATACCGATAAACTGGTCAGTAGGATCCTGCTTGAGTTTGCGTAGGTTTCCCGTAACTCGCGATAGCTGTTTAATAACCGCCATTCTCTCGACAGTGCCGAGTCGATTCCAACATTCTTCGAGAGTTGGCCCAGTTATAAGCTCCATATATATGAAAACATAAACTTCGCTATCAACGCGCCAGCTAAAGAGCTCGGGCGCCGGAATCTCGTCGCCAATAACTTTCTTAATCATCCAAAGATTCACTGCCTCGGTAGTTGTAACCTGAAGGCCAAATTTGACAATCAAATTAAGTTCCTTAAAGCGTATAGGGGTTGGCCGGGGCCGTGTAGCGACATCTTTGGATAAGGTTCTCACTTCAGCTGGCGTTGGAAGGTGGCGGTCTGAGCTTGAAGAGAAAAACGAGGTATCAATGAAATCTACCTCTTGCTGCGTAGAATCCGGCAGCTCCAGTGAGATGGACTGGTCGCCCAACAAATATCGAACCATGTGGCAAGCTGTTGATCGCAAATAATAAATTTGCCGGATATGATGGTAGTCGAGCGATTTCACGGGTAGGTTGGCGAAGAAGAGACATGGAACAATGAGAAGCGTGAGAGAGGGAGAAAGATCACAACGCTAGGCAGATAGGTACTCGAAGCGCCTGCCGACGATTCATCGAAGTCGGCGTTTCCCTTTCACTTAATTCCCATTCGGGGCATTTGATTCAATATTTCACAGCCTTGACTTCTTCTTGCTTTGGCTGCCTTGAAAGACGAAAGACCGAAACAAAATGCCAACCACAATTGCTCTACCAGAGTCGTATACGACCCTCCCATTAAAGACAATATCTATTTCCCATGTCCCAGAAACCTCTCCCACGCCTACCAAGGCAGTCCTTCTGAAGCTGAATCGCCATCGTCATTTCACTGCCGTGACGGCAAAGATGATTGAGTAGTTGATCACTGCATACCAATACTTCGAAGCCGATGACAGGATCAAAGCAATTGTGGTGACAGGTTCAGGGCCGGCACTCTGTGCAGGCGCTGATCTGCGAGTTGGGTTTTCTGCGTTGGTCGAGGATCCGAAGAAAGACCCATCTAAGATGGACTCGTATAGGGACGGGTTTGTACTTTCACAGCCTTTTTCTGCCTAATAAGGTTTCATGTTCATACTGATATATTTTCCACAATGCCAGAGGCGGCAGATTCGCTCTAGCCATCCACAACTGCTCTAAGCCCACTAATGTGGCCATCAATGGGCCAGCGGCTGGATTTGGAATCACTCTAACTCTACCTGAAACAATCCGAGTAGCGTGTGCAAGTTCGGAAATTAGCTTTGCCTTCTCGCGCCGCGGTCTATCAATGGAAGCCTGCAGCTCTTTCTTCCTTCCAAAGCTGGTCGAGATGTCTCGTGCGCTGCACCTCTTGACGACTGGAGCAACCTATCTCGCACCTGATCCGTTGCTGAGCAATTTCTTTTGGAAGATATTGCCCACCCCGGAGGAAACGGTTGCCTTGGCAATTGAAATTGCGGAAGAGATTGCGGCAAGTACATCTACAGTTAGTACAAAGGTGATGCGCGATATGATGTACAGGGGTCCGGGAAGCGCCGAGGAACCCCATTCGCTGGAATCGAAGTTGTTTCCCGGGATGCTTATGTCCAAGGATAGCATGGAGGGTATGAAAAGCTTCATGGAGAAGAGAAATGTAGATTTTAAAGTAAATATGAAGCGAGACGCACCGGTCGGTTGGCCGTGGTGGGAGGCAGTCGATGGAGCACTGGAGTCTAAGCTCTAGGTCACTTATGGCTAACACAGACCTTTATACTGCATGATTTATTTTATTTCAAAGAGTTGTTGCTCCCCAAGTCTCCTGTATACGTTGTCACAAATCCTACTATGGTTCGTCGTGAAGAGTAGCCACATGGAGTTACAAAACAATCTGAAGGACAGCACATCATTCTACCAATTGTAGAGTAGAATAACTTTATCTTCCACTTAATGTCAGTATGGACTGTCTCATGAAGGTATCTGCACCCGCAATGCAGACTTGAATGCATTTACAACGCCTGTCCTTCTGAAAGCTGGCGCCCGGCAGAGGGAAGAACAGTGAACGGCATTTCCATGGCATCTCCCAAGGCCCGATGAAAAATACCAATAGCGCATCCCTCAACATCAGTTAAGCGACGCCACTCATTCCTGTCAACGCCTTGCACGATGTCCACAACAGCGGAACCAAGGGTGTGCAGCATGTCTTCATCCAGAATTTTTCCAGCTTTGCGATACCGAGAATGCAAGTAATTCATGAGTGCAATCCCCGGAAGATGCGAGTCAGACCCTGGTTCCAGATCGTGCACTTCATTGAAAATAATTTCAGTATCTGCTGCCCGCTTAGAAGCATTCCTGTGATTGAGCTGGCGGGTTGCAACAAAGAGTCTGGTCATAGTTGGAATTGATGCTGTCTTATCCATGCATTAGCTCTAGAAGCTACAAAAAACAGCAATATGTCGGAAAGCTCACCTTCAACAGCGAAAGCTTCATTGCGCTGTGTAACGTGTGCGGGAACTCAAGTTCGCGTAGTTCGCGGAAGATTTCATGGGCTTCTCTCACCGTCATACTAGACAGTGGCCGTCCATTGAATTTCGACTCAATCTCATGGGCACGTCGAAAACGAAGCCTTCGGACCAAGAGTAGATATAGTACTGATATCGTTCCTACGACACAGAGGCGTTCACGCGTTAGCTCGATGTCAGCCATATCAGTAAAAGAGAGCATGGCTTCAGTGTGTGCACATTAACCTCGGTCGGTTGCGCCCTAGGTCAGTGTATTAAATATGATTTTGTACTATAAATTTTTCTCTGATCAATTGATGTAAGGATTTATATTGCTGAGCCGAGCTTGATGTTGATATTATAATCATGGACCGAGACAGGAGCGAGCCGAGATAATGTAATTGGCCATATTGCGATTAATGCGATAATATCGTCAACCCAGTGACCTTTGCTAACGAGGTCATTCTTCTCACGTTTCGGCTCATTCAATTTTTTTTTTTTAATTTTCTTGAGATTGAAACTCTGAGTCGGGTGTAACGGGCAATGACCAGTTACTACCTAGGTAAAATTAGGGCTTTTACTACCTAGGTAGTTCGGGCCTGTTGCAAACATGAAGTATCAATCTATCAGGTCTTTACAGATCTGCACATCCAGAAACATTACAATGTTCCAAGGTCAGCTCGGTGGTTGAAATCAAATTAAAAACTTCATCATATACTTTCAAAGACTATACCCTAATGTTTGACATATACTGATATAGATACTCATACTGCGTCTGACGGAAATCATCCGTTATAGTCGTAAGACTATTAGCGTTGAAATTCACCAACTTCTTCTCAGTACTCCACCGCGGCCAGTTGGGATAGGTTGTATTTGCATTTGGATCAAGGTCATAGACGAATGAAAGATAGTATGACCAAATCGCTGCTGAGGCATAGTCCGGCACAATGCCGTAAAAGACTTGCAGAATATCTGTTCCATGGCCCGTGCCGATAATCGGAGTACCGTAGTCGTAAGAGGAAAGGTAGGACCAGCTTGGTACATTTGGGTTGGCGGCGTTGGCTAAGTTCAGGAATGCGCGACGTGTCAGTGTGAAGACGGCATCGCCGAGGATAGCGGCTAGACGCTTGTATTGAGGGTACCAATTATTGAAGATCCCGGTTCTGAAGGGCGAGCCGAAAGTGATGTCGTTTGGGTAGGCGTTGACGAGCCCTTCTATGGCGGTCTGGTTTCCGTCGTATGAAAAGAAGACAGTTTGAAGATAGTCAATGAGTTGCTGGGTGGTGCTAATATTGGATTGGAAAAGGGCGAACAAGGTGCCCTCATCCTCTTGATCACCGATAATCATAGGGACCGGTGCATACTTTCCGTTCTTAACGAGTACTTCCGGGCTGTCTGTGAGGATGGTATCGTCCGGTCGTGGTAGGTAAGAGAGAGCAACCGAGTTGTAACTGAGAATACCAGGTACAGAGTTGGCTGCATTGAGATAGGTGGTATAGTCAAGTCCTCGAAGACATTTCAAGGTATCACTTGCAGATGAGCAGCCAGCAGCTGAGACAACAGAGTCGTAGACTTTTTGTGCGGCATCACTGTCTACGCGGTTTGTAGGAACAATGCTGCCAGAGTCCATGATTGCACCACGGAAGAGAGGCTGGCCCTTGTATTTGTAGTCTCCGTCATACAAGAGCATCTGATCCAAGACTGAGATGGATCCTGCTGATTCACCCCAGATGGTAACTTTGGTGGGATCGCCACCGAATTGGGCAATGTTATCTGCAACCCATTGAAGACCGAGTCTTTGGTCGAGCAGACCTAGGTTGCTAGATCCGTCCGCAAGAATCTCCTTGCCAGCCAAGAACCCGAATCCACCAACGCGGTAGTTGACAGCAACGAAGACAATAGGCGCTCCCTTGGCAATGGCATTTTCGACAATACTTGTGCCATCATAAGTAGAAGTCCCACCGAGTTCGAATCCACCACCGAAAATCCAGAACAGAACTGGTAATTTTGCCGTTGGACCAGCGCCCTTGGGTCGGATGACGTTGATGGTCAAACAATCCTCTCCAGCATCAGTGATTGTTTGAAGTAGAGGTGTGTCAAGAAGTGACCCGAGAATACCAGTCAAGCTGCTCCAGTTGTCCGAGAAAAACATTTGAGGACATGACCGTGCTGTGCCTGTGGCAGTCACTTTTCCCAATCCGGTCGTTAGAGCTACGGGAGGCTTGAGTCGTAAAGAGCCTGTGGGTGGCTCAGCAAACGGGATACCATTGAAGGTGTCAACAGTGCCAGATGTGGCACCGACAATAGTAGCAGCTGGAGCAGCAATTGTGACTGTAGGTGTGGTTGTTGCTCGTTTGACTTGTTCTACTGGAGCTGCTGTGGCATATGGCACCAAGGCCAGAGAGAGAAGGGTGAATAGCCACTTCATGATGAAGTCTCTATCAGACTACAGAAAGGTGTCCAGACTCTGAAAATCCTTTTCCTGGGGATTACGGGACTGCGGTGGTTGCCCCTCTTCATAACCTTTATCTCATCGATCCAGGACTTTTGACCTATCCAAACACGCAGTATATAAACATTTGATCCCATTTCCTCTGATTTCCATCTTGGATTGCACATGTATGGTTGGTGGCCTCGGTTATTCAAAGTACAAATGAATTTTTGTCCAGCTGACCGGAAAGTTGTGGTGAGTGGATACCCTAAGCATTGCATATCAAAGCGGGCTTCCAGCCTTACCGGAGCAATTTGCACATTCCATCGCTCCGTAGTTAACTTCTATGAGCGCCGAAGTAGAGGTGAGTCGATGATAAATCACGGATTGAGGGAGATGTGATATGCTTAACATCATCCGATATAGAATGGGCAAGAGTCATGTGTCAATTAGGCACCAGGACAGATATTTTACAATTCGTCAATCGTTTTGATGAGTGGGTACCGACATGATTCACAGGTAAGAAAAAGTATAGAAGTCAAATCAGCACCCGGATCTTCAGGGCCCTACAGCTTACGCGCTTCATCTATCAACGACGCCAGAGAACCCATTTGAGGATGAGTTGTCGTCGATAAACGAAATGTCATCAAGGAATGAAAAAATAGCTTACAGAATTCGACTAACTGCGTGGTCCCACTAGTTCTGCCTCAATACTTCCCCAAAATTTCCATAAATCAACCACAATCTAGCGAACTAAGACCTGCAGGGTCGGATGTCTTGCCCTAAGTGGCAATGACAATTCGTGCTCTGGGCTTACCGCAAGTATTTCGTAAGCTATGCATTTATAAGTTACATAGGACATTCAAGAGCATGCAATTGGCGATCTTTAGGTCATAATAGAGTTCTTCGAAAGAAATTCATGGGTTTAGGCTTCTACGATCATTCTACCATTGTCATGCTGCTAAAGTAACAAAGATGTAGAATCGTAGAAAAACCAACACATAATCGCTCTTGATTAACCACGGAAGAATTATATCAGATCCAAATCATTGCAAAAACCCGGCACTTGCACATAGTCTGTAGAAACCCCCGGACAGAACCTCGGGATCGTTCGTGCCATAATGCGGGGTTACGGGGTATAATCCATACTCCGCACTCTTTAAACTCTGTAGAGGGCAGGTCAAGCGATAGATCTACCTATGAAACCGGTTTATGGATTGGTTCTCTCAAAATCCCGACAATGGCTTGGGGTGCCCCGCGATTTTCATTTATCGGAGCCCATTCAAAGTGCCGTGACAGATCCCTCGAGTCCCAAAGGAGAAGAAACGGCCGTGATGGTGGCCCTGTCAGATGATTAAGGGTTACATGCCCATGCCCAAAGCTTCTTCTATGTGCCGAGTACTCGACCACTATGTACTTAACTGCACGAGTCATAATTTAGAGGATATCTACATACGTCATACCACGAGTTTCCAGATGTTCTGATCGGCTTTCAGTCCCAAAGAGGAAGTGGGATAGGATTAGACTATGGTATGTATAGTAGTATCCGAATTTCGTATTCGTACAACCTTTCCGATTTATTGCTTATAAATATAGAAAGTATGTATATACCCCGCTATTGGGCGCCGTCGAAGGAGGAGAAGAAAGCTATCGGAGTGTACTCCTTCTTTCGGGGCTCAAATACTTTTCTAACCCTACCATCGTCGCTGCAGGATGAATATGAACACCATCACAGCAGAGATGACTGCGCTAGTTGGATATTGGTATCTCCCTCAGTATATTTAAGGACAAGTCGAAGCTTTATCTCTAGCATAAGCACATATATGCTGACATTTACCACATCTCTCCCCAAAGTCTCCGGCATATTGTTCGTATTCGATTTGATATTGAGTTATTGAGTTCCAGATGGCAGTTCACGTGACGATATGGTGGTGCAATTTCCTTAAAAAAAATCATTGAACGAAGGAATACATTGCATCGTCACTGTCTAAGTAGTATTGTGTAGCTGGCGGAGGTGGAAGTGAACCATGTTCATTTCTAGGAAACTGACCTATTCCAACCCCTCAACGTCCACCGAGGTGTATAATCATGTTCCCTGTGATTGATCTAGACCAGCCTGATTACATATACTAACTTAGGCCAACATTATTACCGTCTACTTCAAACTCGAGATTCGTGATCTCAAGAAGACATCTGAATCTCTCTCGCATCAAGCCAGGAAGACGGAAATCACCGCCTCTTTCGGATGCAAAGCTGTTGCGATAATCTTAAAACAAGGTGGATGTAATTTTTTAGATGTTACGGGACGTACAACCACCCAGTATAGCCGTGAAGGGTTCAATTTTCGAAAAGGCGAGGTTGACTTGACGTTTAGCAGGTTGCTCAAATAAACAATTATCATCCCCAAGAGCTCCAGAACGATAGCAAATACTCTCATATTCCTCGTTTTTAAGCTTGTTCTTGTCGACAGTTATGTGCCATGTGTTCCTCCCCCCAGGGATTCTGTGAGCAGTTCTAAAGCATGCTATATGTGTATATGTACTTACTTACAAGAGCTGGGTAAAACTCAAAATGAACTGATCTATCAACTCCTGCCATCCGCCGTTCCCTCTCATACAATCCAAATATTCAAAGATTTTTCTTCTCAGCCGTGCTCACTTCACTGAGATTGATGTTTCAACCATATTGACACATACATACATACATTGGAGCCTGGAAACAACCTACATATGTACACATGTCTACAGCGCAGCTTACAATATTAGGCTGTCTCGGCTATAAACATTCCGATAGAGCGAATTAGGGATTATATGCATGGTACACAGGGCGTATAGGAAGTCTGCTACTCTGACTCTAATATATATTAAAATTACATATGTTTTACGAAATGGTAACATTATCAATGCCATGCAACTTTTATATAGCCACGACTTAATTTAACTTACCTTTGGCAGATGATATACACCACATCGAGGTAGGGAAAGACTTCCTCACTCCTTCATCCAGGACAACTCAACTCAACGATACTAGATGACTTTACACTCTCCTACCTATGTATCCAACGCAGATACGTAGTAGACTGATTGAGCATCGGAATCATCCATCATGAGAAGAGATAGACCTCACGAACCCGCAAGGCCCAATATAGATTATACTTTCATATTAAGTATAGCCAATAGGTACCTAGGTAACGAAAACACAACGTATTTTCACGCTTGCCAGAAACAGAACAAGTGGACGCAAACAAAACTCTTCTAAATATCCAGTCTATCCAAGAAACCATAACAAGAAAAAAAGACATTTTCCAGAAATCCGAATGTATATATAACCCAGAGCCCGGGAAGACGGAACAATGAGAAAAATCAGTAGGGGAAATGATAGAACCAGAACGCCAAAGCTTAACGAGTCTATCAATTAGCGAAATTAAAAATGGGTCGTAAATAATTTTTGGAGTGAGTCGTCTCTTCGTCAATTGGCAAATTATTTTGAGCAGGTAGTGGTATTTTGAGAGTTGACTGGGATGGGCTGTTCGCCTAGAGCGCAGAGGCGGAAGATGTGGCGTGGTTTTGCGCCGTTTTCTTCGTCAATGTAATCGACGATGGCGGAGTCTATTTTATTGTTAGATGACGTTGTGTTCATTTCTAAGGGAAGAAAGGATGAAACTTACGTATTGTTGAACGGTTGTCAAACATGACTATGGTACGGGGCTGCCATCGCACACGGGCCTGGAAGTCATGACCGGTAATGAGATGCTGCATCAGGAAATCCTGCAACACTCTGAATTCAGGTTCCTTGAGTCCCTGAATCTTGGTGATGAATTCGCCGTTGATGAAGAGACATTTCTCGCCAGTCACGGGGTGCACGCGGACAAGTGGGTGGACGCTTTCCACGGGATCCTTGCGCACTAAGCTACCAGTTAACCTAGCGTGGGCAATCATTTTAGCAGAGGTGTGGACTGCTTTTAGATTGTCGATAAAGGATTGGAAAGTGGGGGATAATCTCCTACGGGTGGTTAGCCTCGATCTCAGTCTAAACCGAAACGTGGGATTCGGAAGGTTCCGAAGACTTACTTGTATGCAGCGTCTGTGGCGGCAAAGACGGTGTCTCCACCGACATCGGGACCCTGGAGTAGTCCTAGCATGACATAAGCAGGGGGCTGAATCTCGTAGCTGACATCCTGATGCCAAAGCGTAGTGGTTGTGCGTTGCTCCAAGAAGCGGTTGATCTCATCCACATTACCATCTCGGTGAATGATATGGAAACCTGGGTATCCCTTCATGGACCCAGAGATGGGTTGATAGTTCGGCTTGCCGAAATGTCGCATAAAGTTGTACTGCTCTTCCGGGCCAGCATCGATAAGATCCTGGTCGGGAAAAGCAACGACCTTGCGCTCGGCGATAAGCAATGCAAGTTCATCTTTGGCGGCATCGGAAAGCTTGTTCAATTGCACACCCTCGACAATACTGCCAATGCAGGGTTGGATATGTGACAATTTGGCAGTGGACGACAACAAATTCGGCTTAGACTTGTCCTTTACCCGGAGAGCGGGGTCCTGGTAGTCGAATGAAGGCAGCGGGTCAAACCAGACCTTGTCCCAGGTGGGCAGGTAATGAGAATATTTGACATTCTTTTTTGTCTCCTCGGAGACACTGACGTAAGGAATATTGATGTCGTAGCTTATCGGCTTCTCAGCCTTGGTGAGCGTGACTGTTTGAGACATTGGAAGAAGAAAGGCTATTGGCCGTGATGGATGTGGTCGAGCCCAGAGGGGAGGCACGGTAGTGAGGGATTTCTCTTGTAGAAAGAAAAAATAATAAAAAAGCAGGCGAGTTTACCGCGCAAAAATAAAATTTTTCGAGGAGCAAAAGTTGGAGCGAGTCTTGTGACGTCCCTATGGGACTATAAATCCCCCACGACCGGACCTTCACTTTCAATCCCAAATTGTGAAACACACAAACATTCGTGATTGACCAAGACGTGCTATCCGTTAGGATCCAGTATAGGCCCACCATCAGCACAAGATACTAGGCTTGCATTGGGTTAAGTCATTATGCCGAAAACGATGCAGGTTGTGCCCGCTTTCGAAGAGAGAATTTCCGTTCGACTTGACCAGATAACAATCTGTCCTTGAAAGCCCCATCAAGGGAAAGCAAAACCCATACATGTCATCGATATCACATGTCGAACAGTCTCGAAAAATGGTTCTCGATCCTGTTTGATGAGAATGGCGGTCAAGGATGCGTCGAAATCCAGAGCAAAAACTTACGAATAGTCTTCGCGGCCGAGCAGTTAATTGAGTTGGGGGACCACGAAGCGGGTAAATTGCCAATCAATACGAATCCTTGCAATCTCGAGAGGTGCCGGCGCGTGCTAGATTTAGTGGCTACAACGAAAGTTGACTAGATTGGGGCAATAAATCGAACGGTGTGAGTCGTGCGTGAGACTGGCTCCGTTATCGTCTGAAACGGTGAATTCATGACGAGACGAAATTGATGGAGGAGATAACGATATCGGCAAACGTCAGAACATGCATCGAAGATTCTCTGCGACTGGTGGATTGGGGGATACATCCTTGTCGTTGGTTGCATATTGAATGCAGTCGAGTGATAGGCGGATCCAGCGTTATCAGAGAAATAACTGCACTTGCGGCATCCCTGCACGAATGGGCCCATTATTGGCATGGAAATGAGTTAAAAGAGGTTTGTGATTGTGGAAAATTTAACTCCAGGCTAAGAAAATTTAGCAGGTTTAGTTAGTTTCGTATTGGAAGTTTGGAACAGCCGGGGTATCGCTCATTTATCGGATTCAACCAAATCATCGTTCTCAAGTCGTCAAGATCCTTCCGGGTTGGCCGGTAGTTGCAACCGTTGGACAATGGATCTCGATCTCAGATAAAAAGCCTGCGTAAATAATTTTCCCGGCGAAGACTCGGATATTGGATATGACAAGCTTGTTCGGTAGTATTCCGAGCTAGGCTGCTTGAGTACAAGGGCATTCCCCGACTGTGCTGCTCCACACTTGGCCTATTCACCATAGCGTCGGCATGCAACACGATTGAAAGGAATGATGGACTGCTCGTACGATAACGTAGTCTGGCAGCGGACGCGATCCTGACTTTCATAACCTCGACGCTGCCGGAAAAAAATAGATGGGACGCCATATATTATCCGACCAATCGCCTCATCGTCAAGTCCTCGTTTGAGTGTCCCGCCAACATGGTGTTGATAAGACAATTTGGAACCTCGGGCCGTTAGTAGTTCAAGTGGGGCTTTGAGGCCATTTGAGGACCTTTCGACCTACAACCCGCGCCCGAGTGAAATGTGTCCTTCTGTTGATCTTGAATTCTTGAGCGTCATATTATGTGTGAAGACGTATGTTATAGTTGCTGTACTTCCAAGTGCTCGCCGCCGAGTGTATGATTGGTTTCACTCGAACACCCTTGCATTTTATTGGTAACAGAAATGCATCTCCAGCGCTAGCAATATGCATTGTGCGTTCAGGTTGGCCCATACATATGTGCGTACTTGATGTCCAATCGATGCAAGCTTTGTTGTTTCCATAGTTCGGATTATTTCCGGAGTTATGCAGATACTTCTGTTGGTTAAAACGTGCAAGGTATAAGCTCGGGAGTAGCTTTTCATTAGCAAATGCTAAACATAATAATTTTGTTTGTTTACTCACCGCTCCATTAATCAAAATGGATGCCATAAATCCGATACACATCACAATGCGGCACCTCGAATGCACCAAAATCGGCCGCAGCTTTCGCAATCTCCACCAGAAAAGGCGCCAGCAGCTTAACTCCGTTGGACTCAGAGCCAACATATGTATGAAGTGCTCAACTCGGCATGATTGCAACACCGATGACAAGACCAGTAAGCATCCCCACCACGGCACAACGGGTTTTGACCTGCCGTCCCCGAGGTACTTTTTGAGTCTTTCCGTTGTTCGTTTATCACAAGCAATGATGCAGAAGAGTGATAGAGCTCCAGAACAAACGATAGTGCGGTTGGATTTTGAATCCGACTGAATTACAAGCCGACAATGATTGAACGAATTGACCAATCAGAACTGGCCATTGAGTCAATGGCAATGGCATCTGTTATCAAGGACCATATCGAATTCGTCTAGTCGGTGGATATTGGACTGTGCGAGCTGCATTGACCTGAAAACTCAGTCGGATTTGGGACCACGATGTCGGTAGTTGCTCGCTTCAATACGAATGACTCGCCCGTCTCGTTGCAATGGAGCTATAGAGCTGATAACTATAGAGTAGATAAAGTTAGTTGGCCATGTCATAAATCCAGGGGCGGTTCCGGATGCATGCCTCTATTCCGCAAAGGCCTAGTAAGAGCTAGGCCGTGTGTAGATAGCTTCATGTACTTCGTACATGTACATGTACGCCTTATCTCTCCTGCGGGTACAAACGAAGCCTAGGCGTTTCACGACATGACTGTTGTCCAGTAGCACAGTGATAAACCGCGTAAATTGTCATTTGGCCGGCCAGTTCGAACAGGCGAGATTGATAAGGATCCGAAGTCGGGGTTGTTATCTATCACACATGTCAGAAATGATTCGTACGTTGTACATGAGCAAAGCAGAGATATCAGGGGTGTTTATGCATACCCGAAGTTGTGAGATCGACTCATTTATACCAGTACAAACGTCATCGATTATGAAGTGTTCCTGAACTAATTGCGCATCGCAGTTCTTGCATATCCTCATGTCGCGGCCATGTCGACTGTGGTGAAGTTGAAAGAACAAGAGGTTGCCGGTCGTCAAGTTGGGCGAGGGACGAAGTTTCTCAGGATGCTGGGTCACGCCTTCCTCCAGGCAACTCCTTCCTGACAACCTTGGTTCAGGTCACATGACGACCACTTCTCCTCGAGTCGCTTTTTAATCTTCGATTATTCAAATTTGTCTGTCCCGACTTCCTAGGTATTATATTGTCCATGTCTGACGAAGACTATAAGTCTGATGGCGACATCTGTCTGAAAATGAGTTTTTTTCTTTTGTACCAATCTCTCTATTTTTCATGCAAATGAGATCTTTATCTTCATTTTGTCTTTTTTGACTCGTATTTTGTGCTCACGATCCTGGGGTTCGTGCCTGGAAAATCAGGTATGAATTGCGGAGAGACGGCAAACCGGCAACGACATAGCCAATCATTTGGAGTCACCAAGATCCATCGATTTTGATGTCATTTATTAGTACGGACGCAATCATGGATCAATTTTGCTCGTTCATATTTTGCGGTAGATGGCGACTGATACAGAGCAGGCTTCGTCCCAGGTCAAACATGACCAGAATGGAGTCAAGGGACACGATGAAGCGGAATCGAAGCCGCCGGAGACGATAGGCTTTTTTCACCCAGACTTGAGAAAGCAGCGCGGAGTAGCATACAGGCGATGGGCATTGACGAGTTAGTTGGTGGCATTTAACTCCATTGTTACGTATGCTAATTGTTTGGTAGTTCTCGGCCTGGGCGTGTACATCCTCACGGTTCTGTCAATATACTGGGGCGCGCTGTTCACTGTATACGACAATTTACCGAACATGCCTGTCTGGATTGTTGATTTCGACGCGAAAATAGCTCCATATAATGAATCGACACCTACTCCAATTGTCGGACCATTTATCACCAATGCGTTTGCGAGTCTCCAATCGCAGACGTTTACCAATCTAGGTTGGACAGTCAAATCTGCAGCAGATTTTGATTATGATCCGATTGCAGTGCGACAGGGTATTTACGACGAAGATGCATTCGTAGCGATCATTGTGAACGCCAATGCGACGACTCTTTTGCAGGACGCAGTCAACAATGGAAATTCATCCTATGACCCAGCCGGCGCGGCTCAAATAATCTACAATACGGCTCGAGATCCGACAACAATGTCATCATATATTCTTCCAGCATTATTAGATGTTGTGTTTCCGCTGCTTAGCGAGTTTGGCAAGCAATGGGCTTCAATCTTGGCCCAAAACGCATCGACACAAAATGTTTTTCGAACGCCGCAAGCTGTCAATCCGGGCATATGGTTCAGCCTGATAGACTTGCGACCGTTTGCACCTGCAACCGGCACACCAGCCATCTCAATTGGATTGATCTATTTGATCATCATTTCATTTTTCAGCTTTTCGTTCCTCATGCCTATACATGCGTTGTTTATGGCGAGCAAAGGTCACGCACCTATCCGTAAGGCGCACCTTCTCATTTGGCGGATAACGTCAAGTATAATCGCATATTTCTTCCTGTCTTTCTTCTACTCCCTCGTCTCGCTTGCATTCCAGATCCCATTTTCCAACAATAGCGCACCGCACACAGAGAGCGCATTGAACGCAAACGCATACGGCAGGGGATCGTTTGTCGTGTACTGGATGCTGAACTGGGTCGGGATGACTGCGTTGGGACTTCCGAGCGAGAACATGGCCATGATCTTGGGAGCACCGTATGCATCGTTGTGGTTGGTGTTTTGGGTTATTACAAACGTGGCGACGTCGTTTTATTCAATTGTATTGGAGTCTGACTTTTATCGTTGGGGGTATGCGTGGCCTTTGAACAGAAGTATGCCTTCCCCTCCTTTTTCCCACTGCACTGAAAGAGGTTACTGACTTAGGCAGTCGTAAATGGCTCTCGAACGATCATATTCAACACCAAATCAGCCATTGGCGAAGATTTCGGCATCTTATTCGCCTGGTGCGCAGTCTCGATTCTGTTTTTCCCATTCGCGTCGCGGGTGATGCAATGGAAGAACATGCGAGCGCAGCGCAAATAGACAGAACTACTACATTGGCACCATCACGATAGAGTCGAGGCCAAGCATAAAACATAAAACGGACATTCAATCTCGAAATAAACACAATAAATACAGAACGGTCAAACAATATGTACAATACAATATTCACAATCTCAGTCTATATATCAACAACTCTCAACAACAAATCTCAACTCACAACACACTATCATATCTCATCAGTCAATCCATTTATAACTCTATGATCTCCCTCTAAATGCCACCTATTCCTTGCGCAACTGAAACGGAGGAGAGGTTTACTCTTCAGGATTAACACCCATATCCTCCAACGCAGATCTGGCATGCTGTCGTCCCTGCTCGGTGTTGGATTGATTATGTGCCGCCCTACACCAATTAGCGGCCCCCCCTTTCACCCGTCTTGCGTCTTCTGGTGGAATACGTACGCTTTGTAACCCCTCACAACATTAGTCCTATTCCTCTGCTCTCCACGACTGGTCGTCACGTTCTCAGATCCGTACTTCCCGCCGCCGCCGACCTCCGGGCCGGGGACTTGTTGTTGCTCCACGACGTCGCCGAATTGGTCCTCGAGGACGTGGCGGGCGTGCTCTTTGGCGCTTGCCGAGACGTTGGGGTTATTCAGCGTGCTGTCCACCAATATCAACATTGAACATATTATAAGGGGGATGGCTTGGGGGGAAAGGAGTACGCTTTGAAGCCAGCTTCCTGCCGAGTTGGATTTGGCGATTGGGAACGAGGCATTTTCTTTTTCTTTTTCGGTGGTCTTTTTTTTATTTGTCTTTGATTGAAAGATAGATCAACGCTCGTCTCGTCTTTGCTGCTTAGTTTTTTTTTTTTTTCGAATATACTCCCAAGAAGCAAAGGGAAGTGAAACCCGAGCTTCGAAGCGGATGTATAAATCTTGCAGTGTGGCTGATGACATCAACACCACCACTCCCTATAGAAACCGCGATGTTTTTGTCAGTGATGTAGTTTATGATGTTAATGGCGATGGTAGATGATATAGATCTGAGGCGTTGATAGCGTTGGTTTGTGGCGTTGGGGCGTTATGGCGTGGTCGGAGATGATTTCCTTACCCTCCCTTATCGTTGATAGAGGGACGGAATGTGGATACGTGGAGGCGAGGTTATCGAACATCGTACCTACTAGGCTACTACTATGAGATCAAGGAATAGAGCATACTTTTTGCACTTATTAACGTGATCTGGATTTGTTCTACTTCTGTTAGCTGCGCAAATGAATATCAATGTAGGGTGTTTCGGTCATTAGTGATGAATAAGTAGAATGTTAGAATACATGAGAAATAATCAATTGAGCTAGTATCACAAGCAGACAGCACATACTGCTCTAATCGTGTAAGATCCGTCGAATTCCTCCAGTCGAATTAAACCGACTGCTCTCAGTTCAATCAAGCCAGAGCCCCAAACAAAGCCGAACAAAACAGGAGCGCAATAACACCCACACCCCCCGTCGAAATTTTTGCAGTCTTGACCGCGGCACCATGCGAACTCGTACTCGACGCACTCGACCCCGTCGCCGTTCCAGTACCAGTACCAGTACCCGTCGAACTCGCGCCCTTGGTACTCGAAGCTGTGCTGCTCACCGCCGCGGTGGCAGTAGCATTCAATCCACTATTACAAAACGGATCGCCACCATTACTCTGCAAACACGATTGTAGCGCCGAGATATTCTGGCCCTGGGCGAGACAGTAGGATGCGCAGCCGTCGTCGTAGGAGACGACGGAGGCGACGCCGCAGCAGTGGGATAACACGTCGGTGGCATTGGAGAGGGAGGATGGGTGGATGGCGCAGGCGGCGTCTGTGGTGGGGATTTCCCAGGTTGTTTGCGGGCAGGAATGGATGCCCGTGGAGGTTGTGGAGGGGGAGGAGGCGGTTGATGTTGTTGTGCCGCTGAGGGTGGTGGAGACAGCCGATGCCATTGTGCTTGATGGGTGAGTTTCTTCTAAGGTGAATTGGGATTCTTGATGATTGTGGTTGACAGACGAGTGGAAAACACGTAGAAAGAACAGCAGGGCAGAGAAGAGAATATAAAGCACAGCAGAGAAAGATGTCTCAGTTTCGTCGGGGGCTGACGACACTGCCTGAGGCTCTGTGTTGCTATATTTGGCCATAAACATCAAATGAGCCAATCAGAGCCGTTGGAGCTGCACTAATTAGGTAAATAGTGGGGTGATCAGCGAAGCTGTGAAACAAAAGAAAATCCGGGGAGTTTCTTTCTCTTTCTCTCGATGGAGTCCTCTCTTTTCCTTCGTATTTTCTTTTTTTCTTGGATTTGTTTTCGTTGCACGTATCTTCATTATTGTTTGTACGGAGTAAAAGACGAGTATATGGCAGATTGACGAGAATTTCCGATTCTCGACTCTCTGAATCGTCCGCAATGGCATGACTCCTGTTACGGGTTGCCTGATTCAAGAAATCAGAGTCACACAAACAGGGATGCGATTGGTCCATTCCCACCGATGTTTCGTGTCAAACTGCCAATGATTGACATGTTTGTAAAGGGGTAAAGTATCGCATTGACATAGAATTGACGTTGAACAGTGGACACATCGAATGTTGGGACAACCGACCCACTCCCTAGCTCTACACAATGTGATCCTCGTTGCTAGCTATATCTTAGTATATTAGATCATCTAGAATGCGCGCTGCTTATGGTCTCGTTGGTTCACCAACATCAAATTGTGTTGATCGAGTCTGTAGCTTACATTCGAGCGTGGTGTTGCTCGACGGAGTTGTTGATAATCTCCGCACAGATTACTAACCCTATTACTAACCCTAACGGAGCCCTATGACGGAATCATTATCCATGCGAACATATAAACTCGAGAGGTACCAACAACACCTTCACATTCAATTCAGACTCAATCCATTTCCGATTAAAATTGACAATGGCAGAAAAGAAAATAGGCATATTCCCCGCCTCAGGCAGTCTCGGCGGCAGCATCGTCAAGCATCTCTCTTCGCTCATCCCGGCATCCAGCTTGATCCTCATTGCGCGAAGACCCGATTCTCTGGCGGAGTATAGTCGGCAAGGCGCCGTAGCCCGGCGGGCGGATTATGATGACGACAGCTCACTGAATCGGGTGTTTGATGGGGTTGGGGTGCTGTTTCTGATTTCGTATGCTTCGTGTGAGCATGAGCATCGGTCGAGGGTATCCGCCGTTCCCCTCCTCTAGTTACAATTTGTCTAATGGCATGACAGGCACACCGCAAAGCAATTGACGCCGCCTTGCACAGCGGCGTAAAACATATCTTTTATACTTCGCTGGCTTTCGCCGGCAATCTCACCAAATCCACCGACGCCCTCGTCATGCGCGCCCATCTCGATACAGAGGCATACTTGCAAGAACTCGGCCGTACCCGCGCCCCAGATTTCACATTCACCATCCTCCGCGAAGGCCTCTACCATGAATCATTCCCAATTTATACCTCCTTCTTCCGTCCGCAGGAGATCATCGATGCCGTTACCGGTGAGAACAATCGAAGACGAGACAGCGGTGGCCACGGCGAAGTCCAGATCAAGATTCCGCATGACGGATCTGCGCCGGGAGTAGCGTGGGCGAATCGCGATGAATTAGGTGAAGCAAGTGCCAAAATCGTTAACCTCTACATGCATAATCCGTTGGGGTACCCGTTCACGAATAGCACGTTGTTACTGTCGGGCCCGAAAGTGCTGACTCTAAACGAAGTGGCTGCGATTCTGGAAAAGCTGATCCGCGAAAGAACGGATCGGGATATTTGTATTAAGATTAAGGAAGTTTCAGTGGAGGAGTATGCGAGTCAGCCACATGTCGCGCCGTTGTTGACGTATCATGGCGTCGATCTTAGTCGCGAATGGGCTACGGCGTGGCAAGCTATACGCAACGGGGAATGTGCGGTTGTATCTCCGGTACTCAAAGAAATACTTGGCCGGGACCCAGAGGAATTCGAAATGACACTCCGTAAGGATTTGGCGAGACAGTACGGTTCTCGCCCCAATAACATTCTATTTTAGATAGATAATAGGTAATTTACTTCTGAATCAAATGCTTATTAACAGCTGTCAACGGCTCCTGACCCAAAATCACCCTCTCACAATTCTCCATGGCAAGTCTCTCGAATCCTACCACTGTATCCATCGCACCGCCCGCCGTGTGGCATGTCAGCGCTACATTCCGCATTGCAGCCATCTTGGGATGAACATGAGGTTCATTATACTGCACATCAAGCCCGACGGCATGCAACTTCCCAGACTCGAGCGCGGCGATAATAGCCTCCTCATCAACCAACTTGCCACGTGCAATATTCACGAATCGAGATCCATCACGGAAATGCGAGAGTAAAGCAGCGTCAATAATCTCCTTGCCCCCAAACGGCATGGCCAGAACGACACAGTCTGCTTGAGAAACCATCTCCTCGTTACTAGCGCAATACGTCGCTTCAATAGCCCTCTCCAACTCCTCCGATTTGCGATAGGGGTCATGGTAAAGGATCTTCATGCCGAATGCCCGGTATGCTTTTTGAGCGATTGTGTACCCGATATTACCCAAACCGATTAGACCGAGGGTCCTGCCGCGCGGGTTCCAGGCCGTGAGCTGAGTGTTTTTGTGTGCCTCTTGCCATTCTTCAGCGGAACCCGAGTGGGCCGCGACGAGGGACCATTTGAGGTTACGGAAGACGTTGAGGATGTGGTAGATAGCCGTATCGGCGACAGCCTCGGAAGATGCTGCTGCGCCGTTGCAATACAGAATACCGTGAGCAGCCAAAACATCAACGTCAGCCCAATCATATCCCGCGCCGGCACTCGCAAACACTTTTACGCTTTGCGGTAATAAGGGGACTAACTCCTTATCCCAACGACCCATTTCTCCGCCAGAGTTCCAAAAGGGTCGGCATATGGCTTGGAAATCGCCCCATTTTTTGTCTTTTAGGGCTTGCATGAATGCTTCGCGTTGTCGTTCTTCGAGGGAGGGGCTGATAATCGTGAATTGAGATGAGAGGCGGTTGAAGGTTTCGAGGTTGTATTTGATCGGGTCACCGATGTGGAGGATTATTGGTTTCGACATTTTGTCTTCTTTTTTCTCCATGGATCTATGCTTGGGCTTCTTTCCAGTTTGGCTGGAAATGCTTTCTCTTTTTTGAGGTTTGTCTGCGAGGAAATAGGACGTCACTGGGCTTTATACGTAGTACAAAAGTCCAAACCCCATAGAAAGTGGGGAAGAGTACTTACGTTGTTCTGAAATAGGAAATTAGCCGACCTACAGGTTGGTTCTAGAGTTCAATTATACCCAGGCATTGTTCGTCCGGCAGATAGCATCACATACTATATAGAAAGAGCCCCGGAACTCATAGCTCGACTTTACCATACCCGCTACATCAATTTAATACTTCCAACGCCCTAAATCGACATCCTAAAAAGAGGGAGAAAAAAAAAACCTAATGACATTCTCTATCCATACACTTGACGATACCACGCCTGCAACATGCAAACTTCACAATATATGCATCCCTATTGGTTAGAATCGGCACCATCTCCGACATTCCTCCCCATCGGCTCATCTCCGATTCTCTGAAGTAGGCGACCTTGACTGCGGCCATTGATTGGCAGACGGTCTTCTCGCCGTACCCACTTTTGTAGTCACGATACGCGCTAATCCGTTTTTGGGGAGGGTTAGTCTGGGGTATCTTCGTACGTAGTTACAGCATCGCTCTGATTTATGAGTCGTGAAGACACTCCACGTACTGCGTAATGGTATGCTGTAGATGGAGGATGGCGAGCAGTACCCGAGTGACGATCGGTTGATACTTAAACAGTGTCTCCCCAAGGGGTACTCGAGATACCTATGGTAACAATGTTTCTCATGTATTCTTGTACGTATATGTTAAGCATTGTCGGAGGGCTTGACAGGTACAAATACATCTTCACGAAAACTTTATCTGTATGTTGAAGTTTATAGGGCTACGTGCGTCTATTATGTAGCAACACGGAGAAAGCAAATGTTGACCATGTCGAAGGCCACGTCGACAGAATTGAGCGTGAATTCTCCAAACGTACCGAGTACATATCCCTTTTCATTTATACAGCTACCCTCGGCATCGTCACAACCACCTGGGCAGTTGATTACTCACAACAGAAGCAGCATGGCCCAAATACATCCCAGTCGGCTACTCGGCTTCCGGCTGGATGAAATTATGCGGCCGCACCACGATCAATTTACAAGGGACCTGAGACCTTGTTGTAGGCATGTGGCATATACATACCTAGTTATGCAATTGTTTGGATGATCATTTAGCCACTATATTTCAGGTTGAGAACTGGATTTTTGACTCGTACGGGTATAGAACTTTTAACTTTTTGGTGTGTCTAGATATATAGAAACTAGTAGAACACTAAAATGTTTCCTTTCTGGGAAGGCTATGATTTACCGTCCTGCTTCATCCGGAATCTATCGTAGTAGACGACCGCCTCTAACAACGCCTGCGTCCCAATCGCACTGTACGCACACATTAGTCGAGATCATCATTACATCCTTTCAGGGACGACATACCAATCTTCCGGCGAGCAATACTCCTCCGGATGATGACTAACACCATCACGACACGGCACAAAAATCATCGTCGTAGGGCATCGTCGACTGGTATACACGCTATCATGACCCGCACCACTGGTGATATCCATATACTTACCCGGTCCTACGATATTATGTGCGGCAGCTCTCACAGCACCGATGCAGTTTTGATCGAATCGAACAGCGGCAGACTCAGTGTCGATCTGCCATGTAAACGAAACACCCATCCCATCCTGTCCAGCGATCTTATTGAAAGATTCAAGACATTCTGCCTGCACGACATCAACGACTTTATCATCTGGATGACGAATATCGAGCGTAAAGGTCACTTCTGAGGCGATTGTATTCGTCGACGCGTTGGATGGAATCTTGAATATCCCTGTCGAGGCCAATGCGTCATGTCGGTGCGCGATATCGTTGGAGGATGCAATCATTCTCGAGGCTGCAAGAAGCGGATCTCTGCGTGCGCCTAACGGTGTTGTGCCGGTGTGCGCGTCTCGGCCGGAGACGGTGAAACTTAACCATCTATATGCCTGCGAACCCTGGACGACGCCGATGGATCGTTGAGTCTGTTTTAAGATGGGGCCTTGTTCAATGTGTAATTCGAAATGGGCGCCGAGAGGGTATCCGGTTTGAGAATCATATGAACAGGCGATTTCGCCTAGATAGCCGTGTCGCTCAAGCTCGGATTTGAGTGTTATATCTGGATTGTGGATGTCGCGCAGGTCCCATGCTTCCTGTACGGGGATGTTGCCAGCCCAGACACCGGACGAAGTCATTGATTTGGGGAATCTGGCTCCTTCTTCACTGCACGCACAACGTGTATCAGCCAATATCCTTTTTTTTTAAAAAAAAAAAAAAATAAGCATCGAAAGGTAGGAAGCATACTTCGTCCAGTTAACCAACCCAACATCAAATCCGGTCCGATAACCATTCTCCTTCATCGTCCTGAGCACTTCCAATGCCGCCATAACACCCAAAATACCATCATACCTCCCTCCTCGGGGTTGGGTGTCCAAATGACTGCCCATGGCAATCATGGGTGCCGGGGAATTTAGTCGACCTTTCTGCCTAGCAAACATGTTCCCCATTTGATCTATGTAGAGTGCACAGCCTAACTTCTGGACTTGGTCACTCAGCCAGCGACGGACTGCCGCGTCGGCGTCGGTCAGTGTGAGGCGGGCCATGCCTGTTTCCGTGAGGTTGCTTTATATTTAATATTTATCATCAAAGTGGATCTTTGTGTAAAAGGTTACTTGAGACGACGTACTCGCCATATCGATGAGCTGCGCCCCATTTGCAAGTCTCATGCAAAGTCTCCCATAGTCGTGTAGAATTGATCTCCAGACCTGAGAGTTGTGTCTGCGACGTGGATGTCGATGCTAATCGTCTTGCGGTAGATTGTCGGATCACGGCGCAAGAGGTCGTTTTGGCCGCTTTGGTTAGTAGCACCATCTTCATGAACAAGCGAATGATGTTCGGAAATTAATACAAATCCTAGAAATATTTAGTTTAGAATCTGACAAGGATATAAGAGCAAAATAAGAAGCTTGATGTTATTTTTGAAATGAGTGCAGTGCGGTGCGCCTTCCGATAACATTGATAAGAGATTCGGCACGGTACTACCGCATACTATATCTACCTTAGCGCCAAAATTCGTTTTCTGGTGAAATTACATTTGCACACGTGTAATTTTTTCTAAATCCGCATCCAGTTATGATTGGTTAATGAGTCTAGTATTCAATATACACCTAATAAACACGTGTTCTACCCATATATTGATGGGTAACATATAAATATGTTCTTTAATATGGGGTTAAATATATGCTCGAATATGAGCGCAAATATGAGGATAAATGTGTTTATAAACTGTAAAGATAAGCGGCGGAGCGCGCCAGTATTATATTAGATTAGATGCGCTAAAGCCTAAGGTGGCAGTAGATTAGAAAAATATAATTACTCCTCTAGAGTAGAGTATTAGTTCTAGATTTGATCAGTCTACTTGATAGCACCTCCGTATCAGCTCTGTACTACAGGCCTCCGTCAGAACCTCTGTGAGAGTGAGCCTCCGTGAGAGCATCTATAAGAGCCTATATATAAGTGCTTGTGCAAGCTCTTTATGAGCACTAAAGCGGCCCTATTATAGTTATACACTCTAAGAAAGGATTAGAATCATGTGTCATACCTATATCAGCCAATCAAATTACGCCGTGTTGGACGTGCGAGAATGTAAATTTCGTAAAATTTCAATTTTGGCGCTAAGGTAGATATAGTATGCGGTAGGTACTCCACTTGATAAGCCCATAAATAATATAAGTCTTGGGACTATTCAGGCCGCACATAGCAAATCTCCATTAGACATTCTGTGTATAAGTGTGAAAGCAGGAGAAAATTGTGTCTTCCTTCCTGATCTATTTTATTTTGACCCTAAGGTTTGCAACGATGCAGGCCTTAGTTTAGTGAGTCGACCCTCGCGAACTTGGGCTCGATCAGGCAAAATCTGCCGAACCTCCGAGCTTTACCCTGGCCTGGCACGAGCCCCAAGTTTCCTCCATCCAATTCTCTCCTTGTTGAGATAGATTATGCCAAAACACTGGCTGACTTTCGCCACGCTCTGTGGTGGCATCGTTATTCCCGTGGCGCGTTGGTCAAGGTAAGTCATTTGTTTGAATCTATGTATGTAAAAACCCGATGCTGAAAGGACGAATGTGCGTTGTTCACGTTGCCTAAATAGGGAAAGATCAATTGGAGAAAAATATCATCGTCCTCATCACTGACATTGGTAAACTCCTGTTTAATATAGTACATGTAGTCTTCCGCCGCATATCGTGTGGTCATAGGGCTACATGTAGCTTTTCATCTTCCAGACGTGATCTAGATAGATCCATCTGACCATTTGCTCTTGGCCCTCAGACGCGACCCATATCTATAAAACAGAAATGACATTGGAATGAGTCCAGCAGAAATGAACCCCAACAAGCTTGATGCCCACGCCGTCCCCAATGTATGATACATGGCATTCGCAAAAAGGGGGAAGCAGCCAGCAAAAACACTTCTGAGAAACGTATTCACTGCAACAGCACTCGCAGAATACTTCTGGATTGTATCGATCAGGTAATTGAGTGCAGATTGAAAATGGTGAAGAGACCGAGTCCCGTACAGGCTGCGCCGCAGACGGAACCAAACCAGAAAATGTCGGCGTCACTTGTCCATCCCATTATGAAGAGGCCGGCTGTGAAGAAGATAGAACCGAGCATCATGGGTGGAGTCGAGCCTCGGGGATGGCTTGGTTATTATTCTCTCGGAGCCGTTGAGCGTAGAATCTCTGGTTGACTATATTGACCACTGCTCCGAGCAAGATCCCAAACAATAAGGCGAGGAACGGTAAAGCTCCAACAAAGGCGTTCCAACCACGAATTTCCTGGAACTGTATAGGAAACGAAGCCAGGCTCAGATAGAGAATGCCATAGACATATGATGCATAGAGTGCAATGGCGAAACATATAGGAATCATCAATAGTTGAAACGGGCGAATCAAGTATCTCCTCCAGAGTTCTTGCGGTGTAGCGTTCCACTCTTCATGCTGGGCATGAAGGGCCCGGTTGCCTGATCGTAGGCGTAACTCGCGACTCTTGTACACCAATAGCACGGGGGGAAAGCTTTCATCCAGGAAGATTATCCCTAAAACCAAGGCCGCGGCCATAATCACCCCGGCGATCTATTGTTCCTCAAGTTAGAGAAAATAGCCATTTTTGGTATTCACTCAATTAGAAGGAGCTTACGTATTCAGTCCATCTCCAGTCGAGATCCGCCACTTGAACCGCGCCGCCCACGATTGGAGCAATGACAGTCCCAGAAACTAACGTCAGCGCATAAACAGTGACCGCAATAGCGCGATGCTGTGGATGCCAAATATCGTTCAGAACACCACCCACGTTTGTTATAGGCGCAGTACCGAAAAAACCCGGTAAAGAATCGAGTAATCAAAATGGATTGAATATCCTTTGACACCGCCGTAGCGAATGTGAGGACAACAGAGACAAAGTAAGGGACTAAGACGGCGATCTTGCGTCCACAAGCCTCAGAACAAGGCGCCCATAGTAGAGGACCGATTCCTATACCGAACAGAAACAGTGAAGTGCCTAGGGTACCAACTTCCTCCGAGATGTTGTACTATTTGCCAATGCTTGGGATTATAGGAGAGTACCTGTATTCGTTTAGTACCAGAATATCAAGGAGGTGGTATTCGGATAGGACGTACGCAGAACTTGCCCAAGCCGAGCCTAGAGAGCAGCCAACTATTAACAAACTCAAACAAGTAATATAACGATAGAGACTTACCCATCGTGATAAAACCATATGGAATGGTTGTGCACGTCTTCTTGCGAAAGCTCCAGTTCAACGGTCTATATGGATCGGCTGGTCCATCAAACTGAACGATATGCTCGCTGTCCGTCTTCAAATGCTCGAGTCGGTGAATGTGAGGCAGAGCCAGATCTGGATGTCTTCCACGAAGTCTAGACAGCAGGGATTGGCGCCGCCCAAGTTCAGCTTCGGCGTTAGGAGGGTCGAATTGCTCCTTGATCTCGTGACTCCTAGAAATCATCTTGTTGAGCTCGACTTTGCTGAGCCTGACAATACGCGTGAGAAGAATGGTAAACGAGGTAGAGTCTGCAAGTGATGCTTGCAACGAGTTTCTCGGGTTTTGTTTGTGTCTATTTATTGAGCATGGAGCAGGGACAAGCCATCACGGTCAAGACGTTCGGCTGTCTCCTATATGGAGATCGCAGAGTTGCCGGACTTTTCCTCGATCTTGTGTTTTGCAACTGCCAACTTTCACCACTTCTGACTTGGGAAATGTGTGCCGAGACTGTAAGGCCGATTGGATCATCAAATCAACTACTGTTGGATAAAACTTGCTTTTGTAATTATACCCCATTGCTACGTGTGGAAAGGACTCATGACTCAAGCTTTATTCTAGCACATGAGAATGCAATGTCTGCCTTGGATGACGGCTATTCGGATGTATCAAAAGTACCAAAATTGAACTGCTCCTTACAATGACAGGCTTTCGAAGGACAAGGGTCCACTTTATCGTTGTGTGAAATGAAGCTATTGTATCTGCCTTAAATCCGCAATATGAACTTCGGAGAAAAGGTCGGATCCGGCAATATTACTTAGCAACCGGCAAACATCTTAACAACCCCCCGATCATATTTTGCAAACTTTATCCCTCTTATTGATAATCTTGCTTGAGCTAGAAGAAAAATCTTTTTTTCCTTGCCTCTATACCTCCAACATGACCTCTCATCCGGCCACATCGTGTTGTTATCGAGGGTTTAAACATGGAGGACAACCCCAAGGTGCCTTGTCCATGTTGGATGACATCGAAATCTATACCAGTCATCCCCCAAACGAATCAACCGAGTATGGACTACTCATGTAAGTCTAAAGTTCTGATCTTTGATATCACATTTCCTTTTAACGGGCTCCTATGACTTAGACTCACGGACATCATCGGCCACCGGTTCGTCAATGTCCAACCCATTGCTGATCAATTCGCGATCAATGGGTATCTCATCGTGATGCCTGATCTTTTCTACGGTGACGCCGTATCACTTAATAAACCAGGCGAGTTCAATATGCAAAAATGGCGTGCTGGCGAGTACCATCCTAAAGGAATAAACCACCTCTCCTCAACTGTCGATCCTGTCGTTGAGGCATGTCTTGAGCACATGCGTACCAAATTCAACTGCAAGGTAGATTTCAAATCAGCACATCTCAAAACCTACCATCTACTAATGGACCGTTAGAAAATGGGCGCCGTGGGTTACTGTTTCGGCGGCAAGTATGTCGTTCGGTACCTACGTCCCGCACAGATCGACGTCGGATATACCGCGCACCCATCACATATCGAGGCGGATGAATCGAAAAATATTGCTGGGCCCCTGGCTATTGCAGCTGCTGAGAACGATGCAATCTTCCCGACACAGAAGCGGCAAGAAAGCGAGGCTATTCTGAAGGAACTCAGTAGTCCGTATCAGATCAATTTCTACAGTGGTGTGAATCATGGATTTGCGATGTGTGGAGATCAGGAAAATCTTGTGGTAAAATATGCTCAGGAGAATGCATTCTTGCAGGCAGTGGAGTGGTTCAAGGAGTATCCAAGGGAATGATCGGATTGTTCTCCTGACTTCTTTTTGCTTGTTAAGTGAACCAGCTCTTCACTGCTTTTTGAATTTGAAGAAGTATATTCCTGCAAATGAATAGTAAAATACGACATCATGGCCATTGTGTCGGCGGCATTCCACCTTGTTGTCTATGTAAATTAAAATCGGATTTATTGTGATACTCAACACCTGTGGATTTTGAACGAGTAACTTTCATTGAATACGCGCCCTCTATGATGTCACTTGTATGAAGTTGATTTTTTCAGGCAGTAGGTCTCTATAGGCCTGTGGTCTTGAAATGGGTATTAAGACATCTAGAGCGACTACGGAATGTATATACGAAGACCGAGGAAAGGGACTTATATCCGATCCCTCTTGTGTTTCTCCGTGTGGCGACCCAAAACAGCCAGCAAAACATTATTGTCACTATGGTACCGGATAATCCTTTAACAGAATATATTGACTCATTATTCAAAACTTCCGAAAGTCGGATAACCAGGAGCCGTATCGGGAAACGAAAGGCGAGAAATTTGACCCCCTAGAACTCGAATAGGGAACTATATCTTCATTCTTTATTCTCTCAATAGAAGCAACAGTATACTTCTTCCATCATTATACTAAAAACACTATGGAAAAGCTTGATTTATCTTTTGCCTGCGGTCCTTATGATCGCATGGATCCTCTGGCCAAGAAAGAGGTCGAGCCTCTCGGCATAAATCTCAACTACATCACAGTCCAAAACCCGCGAGAAATCTTCGACCGCATGATCAATGATCGGGAATTCGACGCTTCTGAGATGTCTGTCTCGGAGTATGTCTGCCGATATGCGGATGGAGAGCGTGACTTTGTTGGGATTCCAGTTTTCCCTTCTAGGGCCTTCCGACATAGCTGCATTGTGGTCAATACGGATATTATAAGGGCTCCCTCTGACCTTAATGGCAAAAAAATTGGTGTCCAGATTTATACCATGACCGCTGCTGTATGGATTCGAGGGGTTTTGCAAGAAGCAGGGGTGGACCTTTCCTCAATCACATGGGTCGAAGGGGATTTGGGCAAACCTGGATCTCACGGAAAGCCTCAAACCAAACCACTGCTGCGTCCCGTTAACCGTATTCGCAATGAATCTTCGTGTTCTCTCAGTCAGCTCCTTGAGACCGGTGAAATTGCGGCTACGATCGGTGCGGATCTTCCTACATGTTTCGGGAAGGCTTCTCATATTCAACGTCTCTTTCCAAATGTCCGTCAAACAGAAAAGGAATATTTCCTAAGAACTGGAATATTTCCAATCATGCATCTCGTTGTCATCAAGAAAGATGTGTTGGATCGACATCCTTTCATTGCGAGTAGCCTGTTCAAGGCAATGAATGAGTCAAAGGAAATTGCCCTTGCCCAAATGAAGTTTGCATCTACATACCGGTATATGCTTCCTTTTCTGCCATCTGACTTGAAAGAGATAGAGGACTTATTTGGTGGTGATCCATGGCCCTATGGTGTTGAACCCAATCGCAAAGTCTTGGAATCGTTGGTTACATTCCTGTATGACCAAGCTATGATTGGCCGGAAAGTACCCCTGGAAGAACTCTTCCCCTTTGCTTGGGAGTAGGTTACTTTAAACCATTTGTAAATCAATGGCTTGCAGCATTGAGTGTCATACTTGATTTCACCTTCCTGTCAGAATCCCATCGCCGGGGACTGATAAATAAATTGTGGATAACATTGCGATACGTTGATGAAGCTTGGCCTGTATCACAGTTAGATTATACTGTTGTTGAATAAGTACACATTAAAACTATGCCCTACGATGATGGATGAATAAAAGACTGTAGACAAGAGTTTACATTCCACGTGTCGGCCTTGTAAGTAGCAATGAAATCCTTGTCCTTTGGTTCATAGCCAAATAATTTTTCACCAGAGATAAACATGAAGAATTAAACTAGATAAATGATAAACAATCGTTTTCATATTCATAGACATATCTTTTCCATTCTGCTATCTTCTAGAACCATTTGTTCAAACATTACCTGTAATGCCTTTATTTTTCGTGCATGTTTGTGTTCATGCCTGACACGCCATCTAGGCTATCAACTTGGTGCCAGAGAAAAAGTACCGGGCTAGAAGCAGGACTGCTGTTCCGGCTAAACAAACAACTCGGGAGAAAATGATCGCTGCTGTATAATTTCCATAGTGATTGACCATGGCACCTGTGATGGGCGTCCCCGTCAACCCGGCTATACCCAGAAACCCCATGGTCATGCCAACGTAGCAGCCAATCATATTTGGTTGCGGCGCTGTCATAGCAATCTGAGCATGGAATAGACCAAGGAAAATCCCAGAGCAGAAGCCGTAAAGAAGAGAAAACATAATCATGCCGCCATGTGACTTGATAGCCAACCAACAAAGTATTAGGATACCGCACGAAGCACCCGATGCCACCATCACGTTAGAGCGGCCAAGTTGTTGGACATTGCACCACCGAGCAAGCGGCCACACAGTGATCCGGCATTCAGAATCGCAATAAGATAGTTGGACAGATCGATTTCGATTCCCACTGAGATTCCTTACCCAGGAATATAGAAGAAGAGAACGAATGTGCCCCACATCACGAAAAAAAGACCAATATTCTGAGTTGTATAGGATCGGTTCTTCCAGGCTTCAGGAAGGAATAGTGAACAGGCATTCCGACGCGGTGCAGGCGAAGTGATGGTGAGGCAGGCAATGATGCTCATGGCAAGCATGATGTACCCAGCTATGCGAACCGACCAGCCAAAGGTAGGTGGCTTTGGTGCCGGTGCACTTGGTGGTGCTTTTTCGCCATCAGAATTCATTTTGTGTTTTAGATCAAACAAGTCTCGATATCACTCATTATAATTTCAGATCTTGAAATGTGATAGCTATAAATAAAGTTTTTACAATTATGAGCAACGGTGAAGCAATACCTCGGGCATAATATAGAGGATCGGAGAAATCGGTCCCAGGGGCTCGGATATGTAGTCATAAACGGGAACCATTGCCCCTTTTTAGGGCTACGTAGCAAAGATAAAGCCGGGTGGATTCGGTATCTTTTTCTAACCAGGGAAGTCATGGGCGAGTGACCTTATTTATAGGCCGACAGTTCATCTTGAATTGAGAGTTTTGCACCAAATGTCTGATGACAGGGCTTCGGACCGAAGCTTGAGTTCGGGGTTGCAAATGGAGTTCGCCGAAGTGAAGCGAAATGCGACTTGAGCAACGAACTACCTATGTAGAACGAGGAACCTGCGTTAATCGTGTTACAGATTGATAACCCTGCTGGAGTGTGTTATTTCATCGACACAATCCTGATTTATTTGTGGACTAACGCAGAATGCAACTGTGGGGACTAAGTGATTCGGGTGATCTCACCAGGTAGAACGAGGCTTATGGATGTGCTTCCCCTGACGAAGAAATCACCTCTCTGAAAGGAGTAAGGTCCTCATGTTTACACCCAGCTGACATCTTGGTTAACATACCGGCAACCAACTATTACCTGGGTACCTGATCATTAGACATTCCTACAAATAGGCGGTACATAGGTATCAATGGTAGACTGAAAAGACCCCGGGAATCGTGAAAATTGTAAAAATATATAAATTCATGGTCGGATACCTAGGTCAACTGGCACGTGCCAGGTTCCCGAGATGCTCCTTCGGCTACAGAACTTAGGAAGGTTGAATCCTAGGAACTTGCGGGAGCAATAATGACAGGGCTTCCAAATGCTAATACTATATTTACCTTCTATTATAACCGTACGCACGCGCCTTTAAACTTCTAAGCTTGACGTAGGACTGGGGGTCGACTCGGGAATCACGGTCATAAGCGGGCTAGGAGGCGTCAGCGACCAGCCTTGGACTGGACCACAGCAGTAGGCTGTTCCCGTCTTATTGGCCACTGTAGCATTCTCGGGGGGCAAGGTAATGGAGCTGGCGTATCCGTTACTGGAGCTGGGAAGAGAGGTGACGCCGGGTGGCTGCACTGTCCCCGTGTGCACGCCCGCTTGGGGTGACACGCAGAGCACATGGCCATAGGTTGCGCTCCAATCTTGGAGGTTGGTGCATCCGCCGTTGGCCCAGAGACGGTAAAAAGCATATCTTGAATTTCAACAATGCAAACATCTCCGGGACTTCCAACTCGTACTGCGACATGAGGTTGATTAATATTTTGGAATTTCGGTCCCTTCGCCATGATCTGCGGCCACGCCTGTCCGATAATACGGGAATTTTTAGGGATAGTCAGAGTATTTTGAATGACATAGATCCCGTACGGAATGTATACAATTGCAGATAGGTTGGCTGCAACGCCTAGAATGCTGTTCAGAACGACCGTGGCATCGGTTCCATCGCCCTTGGCACCGTAGGAACGAGCATCAAAGACCTGGCTGCCCTGCAGATTGTAATACTGGGGACGACGGCGGGTGAAGAAATTGGGCTTGACGTATGAATTGGTTCCGACAAGTGCCGCATTTCGCTCGAACCAGTGGCGTCCGGCAAAGGCCACTCAGCTCGGGGCAAAAGTGCTTCTCACCATCCAAGGACTTCGAAGATCAATGGCGAAACACATGAAAGTGAAGTTCCATGCAAATATGATCAAACCGGCATGACATCGATATTGTATTCCACAGGTTAACGGGTTCTGCGCGCTATCTATGTTCAATTTATACGTTTTATTAAATACATTACATGAAAAACAAGTACGAAAAACCAATATCCAATAAACTTTAGTCAATCATTCTAGTCTTCTCCTCTAAAAAAAAAAACATAGTACTTATTTTCTTGTGCGATAGACATCCGTAGTGTGCTATAAAAATCAACACATATCAGGATCAAACCAAGGAACGTCATCAGGTCCATTCATCCTTCCACAGAGATCATCCAGCTGGAGGGCGCCCCCAATGCGAGTCACGCGCCATAGGTAATTCAGATATAAGCGGAATACCCTGGGTAGTATTGCGTGTTATAATTGCTGCCCCCTTGGTAATTTGGGTCCACCACTATGACCCACGCCATTTTGGCCACTCTGCGGCGCAGGGTGGCGGAGGATAGACTGCAAAGCGCCTTCATCGATGACTAAACACCATCGAAATAGTTAGAACTCCATCATTTCCGTTATCGCTCTCTTGGATCTCCTTGAAATGATCACGGATCTTGTCTAGCGTCGCGCCGTTGAATTGGGCGGAGTCATCAAAAATTAGGGGGCGGTATCCCTCCCGCAAGATCCGGGATGGCTCGTTCTCATCTAAGCGTCTGGTGATACTCTTGGATATTGTTTCGAGAAAAGTATCCCAATGCTTGTTGGATTCTGAGGTATAGACAGTGCGGTAAATGGTATATTCCCACGGCCACTGGAAAGGAAATTTATCATGCAGGAATTCCACGACTTCAGAGTTCCTGTTTTTCCACCACGGCTCCGATGTCAGACGGCGAAGTCTGATTATTTCCTCCTTGCTTTCAGCCGCCGGAAAATCATCCGACGTCCAGGGTTCGTTCCAGGTGTCGTTGGTGAAAGCGCCAAACGATTTCCATTGGAAGAGTCCGGAGGGAAAAGACAGTAAAAGCCTAAAGGAATTGTAGAGGTTGAAGAAGTCTGGAAAATAAACGGGAGAGAGAAAGTGGGAGGGTGCAGGGTTCACACAAAATTGCCAATGCCTAGACTTTGGTACCGGTATGGCTTCTATCTTGGCAAAAATCATCAAGTCGAAGTCGATCAAAGAGTAAGTACAAGTAGCAGCCTGTAATTGCATGGGAAAAGCTGCTCCTCCTTGGTGAATGATATTACGCTAGTCCAAACAGGGACTCTAATATATTATAGTCACATCAATTGATAGTTTATTGGACTTATACATAGATTTAAATACTACCGGTATAGAAAATTGGAACATTGAATGTGTTTGAACTCACTAATCACCGAAATTGTTGATCCAGATTGTTAGGATCTCACATATAAAATAGTCAGGATGTCCAGATAGCAATACATTAGAAAATCAACCAATCAACGAATCAATCAAGTGGTTAATCCTGACGCAACATTCCTGTCCTTTCCTCGCTCACTCCTAGCTAAGTTGGTGCTAGCGCTCACCCTCCGATTGGGTTTTACCTATGGTTAATGAAGGTAAAGCCCTGAGAAGGCATGAGCGATTGACCTTATTTCTCGGCTCCGCTGTGTCCATCGTCGAATCGAGACATATGTAGAAAGTATCCGATAGAAATAATATTTCACTGGTGCTGGTAATATCGTTCATATTAGTTAGCATATCAATTACCCAAAAAGAACACCTCCAATGAACTCAAGATCGACGTGACGTTATTGCACGATGTACGCGATATGGTGCTCCGCACTCTCTTCAGGCTGACACGTTCTCCGATCGAGTTTATAGACGAGTTGCAAAATGGGTTCGTGAAAACGGAATCAAATGTTACCTCACAGCGGGCATATGGCGAGAATCCGTGTCAATCGTATGACAGGTCGCTAAAGCACTGTGGCATTGTGTCTTTAGCTAAACACGTTTCCTTAAATGAAGTGATCAATACCTCTTCTGGTATCTCAAGGTTGAGTACATGGGTTATATATTGGCTATATGGATCATGCTGCAAAGAATAAAAAAAATCAAAAGAGTAGGTTGGTTGGTTGGTTGGTTGGCGTCTCTATTAACGTCTGGTAGAGCGCCTATATTATTCGGGGCTATACAGACTCCGACAGATTAGATGCATAAATCTCACTTCTTTATAATTCAGGCCTTATAGCCTCCGTAATTCCATTACATTCTCTAAGGATCCCGTTGAGAACCTATATAGGTAATATGCTAAGACAAAAAGTGTCAAAAATTTCTTAAAGAACTATAGCTTATTTAGCATAGAGGAAGCTACGAAAGATATATATCAAGAACCCTACACCGTCCTATCCCTATCTTTCAAACATACAGACCAAACATCTTGAAAACCTGTAAACCCATTTCCTTACCCATGGCCTTCCCACCTGGGGTTAGGGGCTATGAGAATCGAACTCACGCGCCCCCGTCACAGACGGCCAGGGGCCCAAAAATCGA
This sequence comes from Talaromyces sp. PL2406, assembly GCA_023626215.1. Lineage (NCBI taxonomy): Eukaryota > Fungi > Ascomycota > Eurotiomycetes > Eurotiales > Trichocomaceae > Talaromyces > Talaromyces sp. PL2406. The sequence continues at coordinate 76,070 of JAMAGL010000020.1, read as the reverse complement.
AACAGTATGCGGAGGATGACACGGGATATAATGGATATATATATTTGGGGGTAATGTCGACTAGATTTCTCGGGATAGGCTACGCCATGTGGTTTAAAGACAAGCCATGACAAATTAATTAGAATTCCACTTGTTCAGTGGACTTTCTCTACCTTTTTCCCCCCGATTAACATAAAAGCTTGTATGATTGCTAAGGTTTGTTTTCAGCCGCCTGCGCTGCTTTGACTCAAATCTGCCATGTGATCCGGGTTTCTTAGCCGGGAGGACTTCATAGCCCATACGTCTCCAGCCCGGCAGTTGATCTTTTCCCAGTATCCGTGGATGCTATAAGCTGTTATGTTGATTGGTCATAGCCGACAAACAAACGTACGACGACGTCCGTCGGTTGGCGGTTAGATTATTGTGATGCGAAATTACAAACGGCTGATAAACCCTGCTATTTAACCGGGAAGAAAATAGCTCAATGAGTCACCTGGCTTTTCCCCACGGGGACGAATCAAGATTAGACAATTCCAATGGCCATGTGTCTTTTGCAGAGCAATAAAGATAAACTAGATCCAAAACAGCAACTGCACTCCAAAAACCGCGGGGAAACCCACATGAACCAATGGATGCCCTGATACGATGCCTTCGGAAGAAAACGAATACATTGAGTATGGGAGCCAAGTCTGTATTCAGGCTAAATAAGCTTAGGAAACCATGCTCTCCACCTTCAATGAGACGATCTTTCTCCTTTTTGTCTTCACGCGTGTTTGAATGCTGATGATGCACAGACCCTAGCTGCAGGTGAGCTGTTCGGTGATTTTAAACACGAGGTGATGGCAGCTCCTGAATGGTTGAGCTCAGGCCGTCAACGCATAGTATCCCCGGATAAGTCAAGTTCTGGCCGGGAAAATTGTTTTGTCTGGCAGAAATCATAACGCCCATGCTGTATAGTATAAGTACCTAGACTGGTCCGATCCTGCACTGGGTCATCTGATGCGTGAAACATTCTCGAATAGATAGAAGAAAGGTTAAAGGCTATTGAGTTTTGTGTAAGCTTTTATACTCCTACCTTTCCACATTTTACTTTTTCTTGTCTTGAGCCTCTAAAGCTTAGTGCTAACATTCGGACAAGACAAAAAGTTGATTGCCATCATGCCGCTTGCTATCGCTTCCCAGATCGACGATGTCGCTCTTAAGCGACGCATGGCGCTGGCCGGCTCGTCTGGGCCAATGGCTGCCTTTCACAACATGCGTGTCGTCGGAATCGCCATGTTTGCCTGTCTAGGTGGACTGCTTTACGGTTACAATCAAGGTGTCTTTAGCGGTATGTCCCACACTCCCATGTATATGGTACTTATCTTGCTGATTTGTGATAGGTGTCTTGACCATGACCGCATTCGGCGAACACATGGGCGAATACACAAAAGATTCCACGAAGAAGGGTTGGCTGACCTCGATCTTGGAATTGGGTGCTTGGTTTGGAACACTGTACTCGGGATTCTTGGCCGAAGTGCTTAGCCGAAAATATGCGATTTTGATCAATACCGCTATTTTCATTCTGGGTGTTGTTATTCAATGCACAGCCGTGTCTTCGTCTGGTGCCAATTCGATTCTGGCTGGCCGTTTTATTACCGGTATGGGTGTTGGTTCGTTGTCGTAAGTACTTCCATGGGACTGTCTGTTCGTCTGTCTTGATAGTAACGATGCTGACCTATATATCATAGGATGATTGTGCCTATGTGTAAGAAATGCCGAACTCGTTTTTGATGCCCCGACTAACGTTAACGTAGACAACGCCGAATGTGCTCCTCCTGAAATCCGCGGTTTACTAGTTAGTCTACAACAATTCTCCATCGAATTCGGAATCTTGATTTCTTTCTGGATCGACTACGGCACAAATTATATTGGTGGAACAGGTAAAGGCCAAAGTGATGCAGCATGGCTAGTCCCTCTTTGCTTGCAGCTTGTCCCTGCTGTTGTTCTCTTCGCCGGCATGATCTTCATGCCCTTCTCTCCCCGATGGCTTGTGCATCACGGCCGCGAGGATGAAGCTCGTCGCGTCATTGCTATGCTTCACGGTGGCAGTGGCGAATCAGCTGCCATGGATGAGGTTATCGAGCTCGAGTTCCTGGAGATCAAGGCTCAATCAATGTTCGAGAAGCGTTCTACCGCCGAAAAGTTCCCCCATTTGCAGGAACAGACTGCTTGGAATACTTTCAAGCTCCAGTTTGTCGCTATCGGGTCTTTGTTTCAGACCATGCCTATGTTCCGTCGTGTCATTGTCGCCACGGTGACTATGTTCTTCCAGCAATGGACTGGTATTAACGCCGTGTTGTACTACGCACCAAGTATCTTCGGTGCGTTGGGATTGTCTAGCAACACGACCTCCTTGCTGGCCACTGGTGTTGTCGGTATCGGTATGTCTAGTATTCCTTTCCTCTAATATTACAATTAGCTAACAGAGATAGTCATGTTCTTGACCACCATCCCGATGATGGTTTACGTAGACCGAATCGGCCGCAAACCTGTCCTCATCGCTGGTGCGGTTGCAATGGGTATCAACCATCTTATTATCGCCATAATCTTCGCAAAGGAGCAAGACCAATGGCCAACGCACAAAGCCGCCGGTTGGGCCGCCATTGCCATGGTCTGGCTCTTCGCCGCAAACTTTGGTTGGTCTTGGGGTCCATGTGCCTGGATCATTGTCGCCGAGGTCTGGCCACTAAGTGCTCGTCCTTACGGAATTGCCCTAGGTGCCAGTTCCAACTGGATGAATAACTTTATCGTTGGTCAAGTGACACCAGATATGATTACTCATATGAAGTACGGTACTTTCCTCTTCTTTGGGTTGTTGACGCTCTTGGGCGCGGTGTTTGTATGGATCTTTGTGCCGGAGACCAAGCAACTCACGCTGGAGGAGATGGACGTCATCTTTGGTAGCCAAGGTGTTGCGGCATCGGATAAGGAGAGGATGGACCAGATTCGTGTTGAGTTGGGATTGGTCGACAGAGCACCTAGTGAGGATTTGCAGACCGCAGAGGTTAAGGAGGAGGTCAAGGAGAGTGAAGTCAAAGCCGAGTAAACTGTCTTGTATCTCTGCTGAAGTTGCATATCGTCGGTGGTGTAAATAGGTATCACTTGCGACAAGTCAACCTAATGTTGGATGCATCTATGACCGTATACCCGACTACGTTGTTGTTTACGAATGAGCCATACTGATACTTAGTGTGCTCGATATTTATACCCAAAGGTGCTCCATATTGACACCTTGTGAATCTAATCATATTTCTTCTCACTCATTCCTGTCCTTTAGTTTTTGAAAGGTCCTTGGGATGGTCTCATTCAAGATCTCCTGGATATGTATGCAAGGGTAAGCAGTAACTTGCCCAGGTGTACAAAACACTGGCATTAAAGTTCTAAGGGGATGACCAAAAGAAATAACAATAATATTACACCCTCTTATAGGAAGGCTCGAACCGGTGTGTATCAGTTCGATAAATCCAGCGTTGGTCAGTCGACCTTCTAAACAGTATCTCTGGGGTCTGGCGGCTCACTGAGTGTATATCTTGGTGGGGAGTGAATACCTAGGTACTGAATTAGAAATGATGTTAACCTGCGAAACCTACACCATAAGTCTTCTCGTATGTAATGGTGCTAACGTTATTCTTATTTCTTAAGACAGAAGGCACGTTGATGAGGTAGTAGATAGTTGAAGAGACATATCGTTAGGGCTAGCTGGATCATGTGCTTGCTATGTTTGTGTCATCGCGACGTCACCAGCATCAACTGAAGTATAACTACTCAACTTGATATCTCAACAGCTTCAACGACGAAAACATAATTTTGACCTCTACTTTTAAATTGACAAGTATAATACGTTAATTATTGACTCAAAAATGGCATCCAAGAAAGTCCTCATCATCCTGAGCGATGCCCACTCCTTTTCCATCAAGAAGCCTGCAGGGAGCAGCACCGAAAGTAAAGAAGTTCAACAGCCAACTGGATTCTTCCTCATGGAACTCGCAAAACCACTCAATCAACTCCTCGAATCCGGTTATGAAGTAACATTTGCCTCTCCCCAGGGTGAAAAGCCAGTCCCAGACCCCAACAGTGAAAGCCTCCTAGCCTTTGCGGGGAACTTTTACGAACGTCGACGCGAGAATGCGCTCATTGAACGCATGAAGCGTGAGAATGGATTTGATTCTCCCCGTCCGTTTAGGACGATAAGTGATGAAGAATTGAACTCCTTTGCGGGGGTATTCATTCCCGGTGGACATGCGCCGTTGCAAGATCTAGGCGACGATCCAGAACTTGGACGGATATTGAACCACTTCCATACACAAAAGAAGCCTACTGCGGCGATATGCCATGGTCCGTACGCTTTCTTGAGTACAAAGTTGGTGTCTGCCCACAACGGAAAAGGAGAGTTTGCCTATAAAGGGTACAAACTTACCAGTTGGAGTGATGCGGAGGAAAAGATGATGGAGACTATGCTGGGTGGAGAGATCAAGAAGGTGGAGGGGAGTTTAAAGGATGCTGGAGCAAATATGGTTGAGGGTGCAAGAGAGAAGGTGGGATATATCACGGTGGACAGGGAGGTTGTTACCGGTGGAAATCCGATGGCCGCGAACGATTTGGGCAAGCAGTTTGTGAGAATGTTGGCTGGAACAACCTGATCAATTTGGTATCTACATAAATTGTATTTATAGAGTCATGCCAGAACCACGTTACTAGTGGTACATACCACGAATTTTATAGCTATTTCATACCGAGCATTCTAGCCAGGCCTGTTGTTACACAAATACACCGAGTACGCTACCTAGGTAACCTCGAGCCAGCCTTCACCTATCACATCAAGAGATAAGTAATCAATTCTTGTCATATTGGCTTAGACCTACCAAGGCTGCAGAACTATATCACGTGTACCAAGGCACTAAAGCAGCAAGGATGGCATCATCGCCGTGGCGCATCTCAGCCTTGCCTGATGGCTCACAATATATCAAGGCCTCCGCCGGTTTTAATACGGCCATATCATGCACTTAAAGAATGCGAAATAATCACAATGCTCTCCTGTGGAGAGGCGCGCACTGCCATTTTCGGTGCCTTCGAGCCGCAGGGTGGCGGCCGCTCTAGAGTCCCTGTAAACCAGCGATTCTATCCCTGCGACAAGCTGAAGAGAATCTTGACCCGGGACCGAGTTGCCGAAGTTCTCAAATGCTCTTGCGATCAGTGTGAACAACAACGGCGAGATCTCAAGTTGATTGACCAACCTTCTAGATATATCGATTCGATTCTCGATGCCGCGATATCTCTGTTCGCCCTTTTGATATTCATCCGGGCGCCTCCACTTGTGGCCGGCTTTCTGGTCGAGCAAGTTTACGATCAGTCCATCTGTAATCTACCGGGAGTCTTTCTGGACGTCAACATTGGAGAAACGTACTGGAGCAACTTCCACAAAAGGAGGAGACAGGAGTCAGAATTGCTCGAGGATGAATTTCGTAACCATTTGTTTCACTTTGCCATCCCGACATTTACCAGTCGGCAGTATCACGGCTTCCATCAGCAGACGATGTTACCCTTCATCGAGCAGCGTCAGCTCGGCAGAATTGACGAGGATGGCAGATTGGTGAACGAAGGGGCCTATGGCACTGTCTACGCCTTCAAGATTTGGCCAGCTTACAATGCTCTTCCCGTAAGTACGCTCCACATCCTGCCCGAGATTGCAATCCCGTACATCTTAATGACTTCCTCCGTTAGAATTCCGAAGGAATCGAATGGTTTGCCCGGAAGGAGTTGGACGTCCCAACCAGACTATTCAGTTTGGAAAAGGAAAACCTGGAGATGGCGAACAGGCTCCGTGATCCTCATATTGTCAAAATCATCAAGACTTACAAGCACGGCAACAAGTATAACATAATCTTCCCTCTCTCGAGAACAAATCTTCGACATTATCTCCGTGAAGAGCGCTTCGTGAATCCAATCACCCCGTTAGAGGCGAATCCGCTCTGGCAGCAAGTTCTCGGGGTAGCCAAGGCCCTGAACCGTATCATTAACTTTCGTGTAAATGATACACCATCTGCTAGCGATGAGGGCTACTACGGTTTCCACTTTGATCTAAAGCCGGAGAATATCCTGGTTGAAAATGACGGAACTCTTCTCATTTCCGACTTTGGTCAGGCTACATTCGTGGAGCGTGGTGGCTCCTCACGAGTGGACGGCCATGGAGGGACTGAAGCCTATGCTCCACCGGAACTCGACAATTTACAAGAACGTCAGACTCAAAAGTATGATATTTGGTCCCTTGGATGTATTGTTATTGAGATTGTGACCGTCATTGTACTCGGCTCTGAGTCTCTTAAAGAATTCGACGAAGTCAGGGTAACAACGGCAGGAAATATGACTAGCGATCGTTTCTTCGAAATTGCCCCAGGAATTATCGGCCCAACAAGGGAATATAGGATTAAAAGGGTCGTCTCGAGTTGGATTGAAGGCCTGCCGAGAAAGGTAGAGTCTCAGAAAAGTAGGGACTTTTTAGAAAAGATCATCCAACTGATCAAAGGTACGCTTGCTATTGATGCCAGTGACAGATTTTCGGCAACTGAGGTTGTCTGGCGTCTTCATGATATCCTTCAAGAGTATCAAGAGAATCATTCCGTTTCTATTAAAACACCAACGACTAGAAACGACGAATTTACTATTGGTTTTCCACAGCTTGGAAAGATCGAGTGAGTCACTAATTCTCTCTATAGTTTCAACACATAGATTAACTTTTGAACTTTAAACTTGTTTAGAATGTGGTACAAAGAGCCTTCGATTCCTGAAGGGCAGAAGGCAAAGATGTTTTGTTTTCAACGCGTTGATGACTCGAGACTGCGGATAGTCATACAGACACGTACGCACACCTATACAAAAGATGGTCGGTACAGGCTTCCTCCCCTTTAAATCTACATTTACGTTTAACCTTTCCATCAGCGCTCAGAAAAGACTTGATGCTTGTGCCGAAATACGCGTTCGGCATGCGAGATTCAGCTAATGAATGGCTATATTTCAAGAGAATTACTACTGGTAGCAGTTATTCTTTTCAAGATGATAAGTTCTCTTTTACCAAGTTTACATTCCACGGTAATTGAATGCGTTGATTTCTCGTCGTCACGGGTTTTGTTAACTTCTCGACATAGATGCGCATACAGTACAGTCTATTCTTACCAATCAATGCGTCAAACTAAGGTATGTCCAAGCATGGTGCTGCAACATACACGTTTAAATTGTTTAACGCTATAAATGAATTCTTTCAGCTGCCGTGTCGAAAAGGTAGAGTACATTCGTGCCCATGGCTTGCTTAGGAAAGCATTCAAATCTTTCTCTGGTTCATTGAAAGGTCATGACCTTGATGAAATTGGAGCTGCCTGCGCCATACAACTTTGGATCGAAACAAACTATGCGGACCAGAAGGTCAATGTAAATACTACATTTTGCTCTCGTGTGTTGTTTGGCCTTCTAACATAGAACCTAGGAGCAATCGACTCACATCAAGCCGGGACGGCGCCCTCCACGGGAATTGCCTCGAGCGGAAAATGTTCCCTCAAGGCGGTTGGCCATCTTCCACTATGATAGGATTGTCACCATTCCTTGTAGGTTATTTCTATCCATCCAAGATGTTCTTGTCTTTCTATCTGCCCCATTACTCACATGTCGAATAGTCGCCCTGAACTGGACCATCAAGAGCCACGAGACAGATACGAAAATCTTACGTCTTGAGCCTAGAGACGCAAGTAGAGATCCCAGCTTTAGCGTCGCGACTCTCAATGCCAGTCCAGATAGAGACTTTGGAAATCATTGTTATCCCGGTATTCCGCTGGACGCAGCACTCTTGAAAGAACAGGAAGAGAACAATCGATGCGAGCGTTCGGAAGTTGTTATTCATTTCAAGGACAAGGACGTGCAAGGTACGCTTATTGATCTTTTCTAGGCTAGCCAGAGTCACTGAATATTTAAATATTAACCTGGAATGGCTTTTCTCGTCACAGAACCCGGACGTGATGAATTTGAAAAAGAATTCAAGGAGATGAGGTCGAGTTGGAAAAGATTGGTAAACACTACGAATCGAGGGGTATAAAGCTGATTCATGTCACTCCCAACAATATCCTGGGCTGCTCTACGTACATCCTCATTTATGGATTCTGCGAGTAGAACGTCGCACTTCTCCGGTCAATCATCCGATGCTTGCGTTCCAACACGCGCCACGCGCCCAAAGTCACCGCTAGGAACACAACGCTCAAGACTACGAATACAACAATGTCCTCGCTAACGCGTAGTGTCAGTTTTCCACCTGTCTGGTCTTTGCTCAAGGTCACATATCCCGCACTGAGAAACTGGGCAATGAACGATACCGGTAAGTACATCAGGGTCACAATGGTTATCACTTTGAGGGTGTGGGCATCCTTGTACGACTTTTTCGCAACTTCGAACATGATTTCGTTACCTGCCTCCGTTTTTTGGGACATTTTAGTAGCGATATACCCATTTTCTTCGAGTGCTTCAAGGCTGCGAACTTCAGACATGCTGTGTACAAGGGTTGAGGTGGATTCGAGCATTTCGAGTATTGCGGAAAGTCCCTGAATTTGTTCCGTGGCCAGGTTTAAGTGGTTACTTATGTGTTGATTTCCTCGAGTTGCGGTCGAATTTGACTGAGTATGATCATTGACTATCCCAGCTTTTGTAATGTCGTTGATGGCTGTAAAAGCTGTGCAATTGGCAGAGAGGTATCGCTTTGCGTCGCAAATGTTGTTTCGTATAACTTCCATTTCTTGTGCATCGGATATACTTATATCTGGCTTTTGCCACGATTTGGTGTCGGATGTATGAGAATTCGTCGCGCTATAAACCTTTAGTTTCTGGGAAGTCATTAGAATCCTTTCTCTCGATCTCTCTTCTTGTCTCTCCGCAGTAATGATACGAGTGGAATAGCATACTACTGCTTGAAACTTTTCATCGACCCACCCAACATAGCTCGACCAATTCCTAGATGCACTCGAAAACAAAACCAAGTGGACATCTTGCCATGATGGATTAACACCAGGTTTGGTGAGGAGGCCTGTCAATCTCTCCCTCAGGTGCTTCGGGGTATTGACGAGAATAAAATCATGGCTAGTAGGCTCTGGTTTCCGTTTGTGATAGACTCCCATTTGCCGTATCGACCAGGGATGGTTTATCTCTTCTTCGCGCCCATGTTCTTCCACGTATCGGAGGTGATAGGCACGTTCTGTCCGTGTGGAATTCGTCAGTTAATGCTCAATCGTCAATAACACAAAAGGCCGATGGAAGGAGATGACCTACCATAGCTTTTTGGTTGCCTATGTGAAACAGTCCGGAAACTACCATGGCTGTCACTTTGTAAACACGTCCGTTGTCCAAATGTATTCAGAATTGTGAGGAATTCCGGAAACACAGCGAGAGATGAAAATAGCTTCCGAGCAGCTTCGCTTGTGATGGTGAGTGGCCCCCAGGACGACTGTTGGGAAATCATACTTGCATAAAGATCTAGGGTTAGCGTCGTTGATCTTGATATTATATCTGAATACTGGCCATACAAAATACGAGTTCCATCAAAACTGCGGGCCTCCTAACATACGGGTCAACAACATGAAATCTAGCGCTTGGCCATATATCGGAAGAAACGGGGTCATACAAGTAGATACTGTTCCAGATCCTTTGTGCTCTTGATGATGATTTCTAGGCAAGCAAGACAATGTTAATATGAGTGGATTCTCTTCTTAAAATTAGATGCTCACCTTTAATTCCGACCTCGATCACACGAATGCGAATGCAATTTCCGGTGACGAATACACGGGAAGAATCTTGAGTCAACCGTTCACCAATAAAATCAATGTCATATGCGAAAGGGCTGCAGATGGACGGTGGAAGATTCGCTGGATAGCTCTCCCACCCGTGCCAGGGCTCTGATATTTCGGGGACTTGAGATGCCGACATGATGATTTATAATATCTTGTTTATCGCGTCCAAAAGGAGTTCCATAATAGGAAGGAAAATTAATTGATTATTGCCAGAATAGGTGCTTCTTCTCCCTTTTTGTTTCCTCGCCGTGTGACTAGACGTGCATAAGTGGCTATGCTGATACAGCCTCGTCAAGGCCGCAAGGCTCTCTGCGAGATGCTACCAGACTCGACTTTCGGAGTAATGATTCAAATATACTACGAGGAGTAGATTCGTCTACCATTTACCGAATCAAACTGAAACCGGTGTGGAGAAGCCAGTTAATGATATATGAAGCTTTACAGTAGGACATGCAAGTGATGGTGTTATTTCCCTCTAGATGCTGTGATTTGACTAGCTATCCGAATCCATCTCAAAGTGTTCTGGATAACTTTTCATCTGGACATCGAGAATCTCAGCCTATGGTCCAGCATTAGTTGCACATCACATTATGTATTTACTAGTGTTTTTTCCATCTTGTTATTTTTCTAATTGTGAAAACCTTGTCAGGCTGTAGGAGGAAGAAATACGTCTTACCCGAGTAAGCTCTCTCTTTACCCATAGAGTATGGTATTCGTTGAGAATCTAATTACCATAACAGTTAGAAAACGTGGTTTGTATATCCAGGAAATGGGAATTCTGTTGGGAAAATACCTCCCATGTCCAAGCCGCACCAAACTCATCAATCTTAGCCTCGATAAATGCACGAAGAACAGCGGCTTTGATGTATTTTTTTGACAAAATTTGTTTGTTATACCCAGGAGTCTGAGGGGGTGGCATTGCGAGTATTATTCTGACAGATGTGGACGTGGTATAGAAATGAAATGTGAAATCTTTCCTGTACTTAGGTATCTGTAGAGTCACGAGGCATATATATTTACCTGCAAACTCACGAGGCTAGGCAATGCTAGCCTGACCTCTAAAAACCCAGCCTTGCGTTCCCTGCCTAAGATTCGCCTCATGGATTACTAATTGTGCTTGCGCAAGGCTATTTGCTTTTTTTCCAATCCCCCTCTTCTCACAAACTTGTTGAAAGAAACTCCAGCTATCGAAATTCGAACATTGAATGCGAGATGGACCGTCCCATAAGATCATCAATACGCAACCGGGGGCAGAGACCAGATGTCATAGTCAACTCGGCCGAGGTTGAATTGAGCGACATCCCTCCGTCTGAAAGCCCAGCAGCGGAGGCTGTAGGCAACGTCAATATCCCAAACGGGCACGATGAGCTTCGTAGACAGTTGTCTTCGCCCTCCCGGAACCGGGATTCCACACAAAATGACCAAAATGACGATTCCTCCATCTATGACACTGGATCAGATGTGACGGTTGTTACGCGCAGTCTTAGAACATGGGATGTCGCAGCTTTGATCATAAACAAAATGGTGGGATTCCGAAACAAAATATTTCTTCTCATGGCAATGTATAAAAGAGCTAATGGCAGAAATGTGATAGATTGGAACAGGCGTTTTTACCACTCCGGGGGTGGTTTTGTCCTTGACTGGTAGCAAATCAATCAGCATAATCCTATGGGTTGTAGGTGGCGTGCATACGCTCTTGTGGTAAGTTTGATAGGGCTCGTTCAGATCCATGTATGATTGTTGTCTTGGTCGCTAATAGGATTGCCAGTCTTACGGTATATTTGGAATTCGGAGCTGCCCTTCCTTATACCGGAGGAGAATTGATATACGTAAGCTCTTTCCAATTGCACGATGCGACGATCGAGTGAACAGGAGCTAAAATTATATCCCAACCTAGCTAGATGAAATGTACTACACACCAGAGCTTCTCGCCACTATCCTTTTCCCCGGATTCTTCATCTGTTTCGGGACCTCGGCGTCCAATTCGATAGCCTTTGCAAGGTATATTATACTCGCTGCTGAACCCAATGTGCAAAATATAGGCGATTTAGATGGAAGATTGGTTGGATACATTGCGGTTACAGTCAACTTGGTTACTTGTCTTCTTCTTTATTTCTCGAACGGTCTGGCTCTTGCCCTCAATCGGTTGAATGCTTTCTACAAAATCGGCCTACTGCTCGCAGTCTTCATTGCCGGCGCTGTAGCAAGCAGAGAAAAAGATTCTGGTACCAATGACTTTGAGACTACACACAGTTCAAACTCAACACAAACTCTGTCCGCTCTGGTCTACATATTGTTCGCATACCAAGGATGGGAAAATGCCAACTATGTATGAAGGTATGGAGATGAAAACGAACATGAAGATACTAATTCGATGGCTCAGGTCGCAGGTGAAATCAAGGCGCCTAAAAGAACGCTCCGAAATGGCGCCTACTTGTCGGTGTTTATAGTTACGACGTTATATGTACTCGTGACTATAGGTCTTGTAAGTCTCTCTCATCTAAAGATCTGATTATAAGCTCTAATACCCTTTCGATTGTAGTACCTCGCTTGTAATTATACCATCGCAAAAGATACAGCCGGTCTCGGTTTAACCATCTATATGGCAAACAAAGTGAGTCTTTCAGAAAAATCATTCTATATGCTGTATACGTTGGATTTACCATGATCTTAAACTCGAAGGTACTTGGGGGTAGCCTAGCTATGAAACTAGCAATTGCACTTTCTGCATTTGGTAACATGATTGCTGTGACATTCACTTCATCAAAAGGTTTATTTTTACCTCGTTTCGCTCGGTTTCGGGAGGGGTTTAGAGTGCTGATTGATCTGTATATAGTGAAGCAAGCTATAGCAGCGCAGAAAACCATTCCCTTCTATCGATTCATACTCAAAAATGATAAACAGTTCGGAACACCGGCTGGTGCTTTGGTCCTGCATTGCATATTCACAACGGTGATGATCGTCATAACGATTGTCGTTCATCCAGATGGATACAATCTCGTGCTTGCTATCTTTACATATGGACATACAATTGTTGCAAGTAAGCTGCCCAGCGTACATTAATTATGCTCATGTTACCTCTAGACGTCAAGCATTATTTATCATTCCTGTTCTACGCTATTGCTGACTCGACCTAGCCTTAGTCGGAGCCAGCGCATTCTGGATCAAACAACGACTCGGTAGCCGACGACAAGGCTGGAAACCAGCGTACATCAAAAGTTCCTATCTTCGTCTGACCCTTGCTACGCTTTTTATTGGCCTGAACATCGTGATTTTAGTTGAAGGTGGGCGATTCAATGCATCTGGCGAGATTCCGAGGTATTGGTGGCCTGCTATATCCGGCATTGTCGTCGCTGCATCTTTCATCTATTGGGGAGGATTGCGAACTTTAATGTTACCGAATCCATTCTCTGCTTCCAAGTCAAGGCCTGGAAAGAGAAATGATAACACCAGGAGAGTCGACTCTGCCGGAGAACCACCGGAAGAAACAATTGGCCAGGCTCTTTTCGGAGTAAATATCAGAGTTCTCTATGAAGACAACTTGAAATATTACCGGGACAACATTGAATACTCTACCCTTGGTCTGATAGATGGATCAAGAAGGCGGATTTCGTATACTGTACGTTGAAACCCTGGCATCTATTTTATCCACAATGGCTGATGAACTTTTGTCGTATGATAGGTCGATGGAAACGGATTGTACGCTACTGTCGGGGGCTTCTTCAAAAGAATTGGTTATTTTCTAGCGAATTATCTTTAACTTTAGACCATATGCAGACTTTCTTCTGAAACAAGAACCCCAGTACTCTAATCAACTACCCCATCATTCTATTTCTGCAAATTGATTTCTTGATTTCGACGCGTAAATCCAAAGTCTTTGTATATGACATAATTACACATTATGGGCCGATATACCGGTGCAGATTCATCACATTTGGTCCAGAAACTATCGAGAAAAAAGCGGACCTCAGAGTCTTGAATTCCTGCTCTGGGATGGTGTCTGCGCGCGTGATTATTCAACTATTCGCTCCATATCTACGTAAGTCTCCACCCGGTAAACATGGATGATTTACCAGGTCGAATGTTGAAGGCCAGGAAGATAGCAGGCAGGGCCATGTTACAGCCAAGAGTTGTATAAGCTGATACTAACATGACTTTATTAGGCTACAAAGAATTCGAACTTATTGATGTACTCCAATTTTTATACCTACAAAGCTCTTTCAACCCACTATTTGTATTCAGTTTCAGGCAGGTGTGGTTTTATCTCTATACCAATCAAAGGTATCAAAGGGCTTTTTGTTCAACATCATAGTGTTTACGCGAGTCAGGGCAGAGTAAAAGGACTAAGTTGAACAAATATTAATACCTACAAAAGCAGTCAAGTGCACGTGGATAAAGAATAATATCCTTCTTGTTATAAGCATAAGTACAGTCAATCCGAATCTAACTAAACCAATGTGTCTGAATGCTCTTATCAAACAAGCTTCAATGAGCCTATGATCCAGCAAAGCGTCTTAGAAATAACAAAAAAAACAACGAATAATTAGTGCGACGTTTATACCATCAAAGGAGATTAGTTACGTATAGATGGAGGCCTCCGTATGTCGGAGGGAAGACAAGGGAGAGACCGAATACAGTCAATGAATGTAGAAAAGCTCTCTATGGTATCTAATCTCTTTATAAGCAATGAAATCATGCAAAAAACTAGTCAAAAACTGTGTATAGCTGTGATAGCAAGGTTCTCCCTTTTCCCTTTTTCCTATTACTCCCTTTTCTCCTGGACATATGATTAGTTATTGGTCTATTCCTTTAATCATTGATCAAAATTGTGTTTAATTGTGTGTTTATTTTCACCGTGCCGACCGATTTCGAGTCATCGGACACCATGGAGCCTACAAATGAATTCATTTCAGTGTACTATTCCCAATCATACTCGTCTCTTCTCCATAATCATAATTCTCAGCCAGTCTCATTTTCAACACTACTACGATTCCTTTCACTCAGAACTTCGAACCGAATCTACCACAGTCGAGTACCGAATTATGTCGCCTAATCTACAAGGATCGGACCTTCGTGCGTGGTTGAAGGAGCAGTCAACCATTCTTCTTCAATCATGTCCTCCAATGGATCCCCGACTGGATGGACTTCCTTCCGAATTGATATACCTAGTGGCAGATAACTTGACGGGCAAGGACCTGTGTAGCCTTGCAGCGACGTCCCGTCAATTGTGGGTTATTCTCAAAGAGACTTGTCACAAGGAGGCCTTACGATTGGCCTGTCCGACGTATGATGACTACATAAACCAAAAGTGCAACAGGCGCTGGGACGCCTTCGGTTTCCTACGAATGGAACAAATGAACATGTTCTGGCAAAGGAAAAGCTTACTCACTCAGGCAGTTTCTCATGGTTGGCTGAATGCTGTCCGCAGCTTTCTGAATCACGGCATTAGCCCTAACTCCCATAACATTCACGGTAGGCGGCTTTTTCATCTTGCCATAGTTTTATACAAATTGCCGCAAAGAGCTGCAAATCCTCGGTATTACTTTTCTGTACGACGGCCACAAGGCCTCGACGAAAACAAGTCTAGAGCATATGATATGGCGAAGCTCCTGCTATCTTATGGCGCAGACCCCAATTTATCTGATGTCCATGATCCTGAATCGACTCCGTTGTCTTTGGCAACTGAACTGGGCATGAGCGAATTTGTCTGTCTGCTCATCGACAAGGGAGCTAATGTTCATCAAAGAGGCGTCATCGGAAAGATTTGCGCATACTGCAACATGGATGCTCTACGGTGCGCAGTGGATCGAGGCATTAATCTCGACACTCTGGACTCACAGGGAGTAAGTCTTCTCTATCACGCAGCCCAGAACGAAGATGCAAGAGTTATCAAATATCTTCTCCAGCCAGGTCGTCTCGCTCGTCAAGTTAATTATCCCTGTCGGGGCAGAACACCACTGCTAAGGGCAATCACTACCGAGCGTTCAGAAAACATCATAGTGCTACTCGAGCATGGTGCCGATGTGAAGTTCCGGCATCCAAGGACCCTCCAACCAGTGATGCATCTAGCCTGTACAGTTCTATTGACATTCGAATCGGTGAACGCTCTAATCCAAGCTGGTCCCCATCTCAGCCTGGAAGATAGCTACGGTCGCCGACCGCTTCATCACGCCGTTGAGGAGGGTCGAGTCGAAATGGTCCGTGCAATTCTTCAGAGTGGCAAGCCATTCGATATCGCTGCTCGCGACGACTGTGGGATGACAGCCTTGCATTATGCCCTGCTGACATGGGACACAATACCTCATAGGCAGGGTAGTACTAAACTGCTGCTCGCTGCTGGCGCGCCCCTCCGAGTCAAGGATATTTATGGCCGTACACCTATTAGTGTGGCCTTTGAAGGAAACCGGTTCGAAATTTTGTACTGGATGCTCACTGGAGATCTAGACTTCTGCGAAGAAGATTCCACCTTTACCGATGATGAAAAGGCAAAGTGGATGGCGGATCATTGGATCATCGAGCGGAGTGTATTAGAGCCTGAAATCCAGGAACGACACACTTAAGACTCTGCCCAGAACTGGTCCGACTACAAAGTTCGACATTGGTTATATAGTATCGTATTACCATTTCCATATTCTACACAATGAAGCAAGGTTTTGTGCATTCTGTAGTTGGCGGTAACTTGATGTTCGCGTTATGAAAAATATTACCCCGTGTCTCGTGCCTCTCGGTTTATAGATGGTATAATATTTATTTGATTACATTTAGAGAGATTCAATGTGTTACAAGTGATTTTTCTGTGTACTATAGTGATTATTTTCTGTGTATTAAGGTATCATCAAAGTACAACCACTATCCACTTATCCAACTCTTCCTCCACCCCCGAAACGTCTCATGACCGTATACCAGCTTCTTTGTCTTCTACCGTTTCTTCTAAATATCACACGACTACCAGTCCACTGAAACTAGAACTGGTTGATATGACCACTTTCACCTCTCTCATGAACTGGGTTCAAGGAATTCCGCGGGTTTGCTGTTGTCTGGTCGGTAGATGTACCCGGATGATTCACAGACGCATTTCCATACTGACCCGTGGCCGCATTGGTAGTAGACTGGTAGTCACCATGGCTTGTAGGAGAAAGGACTCCATCATTTTTGTGCAGACCGTCAGTCGCATCAGCATAGGCCCCAGGACTGACGGCAGTAGCCTCGGAAATATTTCTGTGATGTCCATTGGTGGCACGGCCAGTTGCATTGGTATCTCCGGTCACGCCGTTACCGACGCCACGGTCATAAGTACCAGGAACATCAGCATCAAGAGACGAAGATCCATTGGTCTCCTTTGTGGGTCCTGCCTCGATACTATCAGCATCTTGGCCCGGGTTGCAGGTCTCGTAGCGCATCTTGTTCAAGAAGTAGTAGAAACCAGATGCAAGACCAGATCCGAGCGAGGGGCCGAGGAAGTAGATCCAAAAGTAGTGAGGGAAGCTGTGGTTGACGATGGCTGGGCCGAGAGAGCGGGCGAAGTTGAGGGAGCCGCCGGTAAAGTAGATACCTATAAGATTAAATTAGCGTTATTAACAACAGAAAAGACTGAAGGAGGCAAGAGCCATACCACAAAGTTCAGTCAAGAAGAAGGTCAAACCAATGCCAACGGGAGCTAAGAAGGTGGACTTGTGCTTAACAACAGCAAGCATGATAATGACAAAGACCAATTGAGCAGTGAGGAACATTTCAATGAAGAGACCCTGTGCAGTATTGGCACCACCACCTAGAGTAGTAGCAACATTGAGAGGACCGGGGAACAAGGCAGATACCACAGCAGCAGCGCATATACCTCCTAGGATTTGAGCAATGACGATGAAGATACTGCGCATTGCTGGGAGACCACCGACGAGGAACAGAGCCAATGTGACCTATATTTAAAATTAGCTAGACTCTAGACTAGTGTTTGGGTTTGACTTACCGAGGGATTAAACAATCCACCCGTAACACGATAGAAAGCCCAAACATTCACCGTCAACGAGAAACCAAACGCCAGCGAAGCATACAACAAATTGGATGTATTAGGATACGATCCCGGTGGCGGCATAGGTGTATTTGAGATTTGAGTACCAGCAAAGGACCAAAACAGGAACATGAATGTGCCCACAAACTCTCCAATTACAGCGATGAGGTTGTTTCGGCCATTGTCAGCTATGTTTAGCATCGGCAGTTGCTGTTGCGTTGATTGACGGTTTGTCGAGAGACGGGAGAGATCTCCATCCGTCTGGTTGGAGCGTCGGCGGAGAGAGCTGAGGACTCCCATTTTGAAATTTGTATCCTCGTCTCTTCCTTTATTGGGTAGGTTTTGATGATGGTTTCGAGGGGTAGATCTGTCAATTGTTCCGGTGACAGAAGAGGACGGCCAAAGATGTAAGGAAACGAGTCGGACAAGGAACCAGTCGGTTGGGCCGGGCGGTTTTATCATCCTGTTGTTTTTTTTATCTCAATGGGATAATGTAACAGTTTGATTAACTACGAATAATCACACGTCATGACTCTACTTCTCGATAAGGACCACCGCCCAGAATGGGCATTGTGTATGCATGTAACATCCAATCACATCGATGTCCAAACTCTTTTTCTAGATCTGGTGCAACATCCACGTCCTCAATTCGTAGGATCAGCTATGGCGATGTTCTCTTGAGTCAGGTAATTGAGGAGGAGAATGATCTTCTATTCATCGACCATAAGAAGAACTCGGTGCCATTTGTACATACCCTGATCCATATACTAAACTGGTTGTTTAGCTATTTCCAAGGTCGGTTTCAGTCGAAATTCTATCGCAAGTGTACCTACCTGAACCGAATCCATTACCAGGGAACCAGAGTAGTAATTCGACCAAATCGAACCGACGTCCTGATGAAAGAGCATTGTCCGTCCTACTTCGATTGACTAAGCCAACTACACATCTACAGTTGCTAAGCAGCATAAGTATTATCAGAAATTGCGACATAGAAATGAGGATTACAACCACCCGCTTCTATTGTCCGCATATGAAGTCGTCATGTCATGATCCGAAACCTTCCCAATTCGGCAACTCAGCCCTAAAACGATCTTTTCTCCAGACGACCCACGCATGCTATCAACTACAACAAACCTTTTTTTTCCCGTCTTAGTGCTTTCTATTTTACTGTTGAGAGGAAGTCTAGACTGATTCTTCATACAAGCCCATTTTCAATGCTTGATTGGTCAATGCTATAGCGAAATGTAACTTGGAAAATGCGGGTTAGTTGCATTTCCGCAAACGGAAGACAATCGCTCAATTTGGGAATACGTACTCTGTACGCCTGATTGTTAGTCATGATAAATCCCCACAATAAAGCCGTTTAGCTATGAATTGGTGTAATTTGACGATAAGATTGTAGTGGGGTGGCTTGTAGTCGTGACGTCGATGAGAGGATTTATCTAGAGGAAAGGAGACGATTTGAAGGTTGTTGGTTTAACACGGTTTCAGAATACGAAGCTGGGATTGGTGTAAGACTAATCCAGTCAGCCTACAAGGGTGAACCAATCAATATATTGAAATGATTCCTAATTAATGACCTAACTAAAACGAACCACTAGGGTAAAGACCGTACATAAGCTGACGGAGGCCCTACTGCGAGCCTAATTTGGCAAGGAAATGCCCCTACAAAGGTCTCATATCCGTGCAGAGGTGTTGAAATGACAAAGGGATATGAAACTATTCCCGGATAATGGAACATGTTGGACAAAGCGTTCCGGAGCGTTGCAGAATATGCGCCACCGCGTGGGAGCGCGGATACTTACGTTGGTGCGCTACGGGCATACACCGGATAGCGGTTCCGACAGAGGTAGTTACGTTCGACATAGCAATGGGAGATTGATATAGTCATGAATCTGCCTAGACTTATCAAGAGGTTCTGAATAGTGGATTATTCCATTTGCTGAAATTTGTGTTAATAAAAATGCTGCCATCCGCATATAGTATAAGATAGAATAAGAATAAGGAATGCTCAATTGCATTGGACATGCAATAATCATTCAGATGATGTTGAGAAACGGCCAACATTTTGACGTTTTCCACGATTTCTAAGGTACATGCATAGATAGTTAAGTGCTATTCCTAGGTCTAATCAGTACTTTTCACACACATATTGACATACATCTATCGTGCTCTTGAGTCCGATTTGACTGAGTGATACGGATATAAGCCTCTAGTTGGCAGGTTGGACTATAACATCACTGAAGATACAGAACGATATAAGAAAATATTATCAATTGCTATAGAATAACTAAATATGCTCGTGAGCAGTCACGCCGAAAGACGTAACCCAAATAATCAAACTTTCATAACTCATAGTAACGCCTCATTGACTGATCAAAAACCGATCTTATATGAAACGAACAGTTGTAACACCATCATTAACCTTTTTACAAAGCAACGGCGACGACGCCGACAAGACCAGCGAAGCCAGCAAGTCCCATACCCAACCCAGAGGTAGGAGCAGCAGCAGCGCCTCCAGTCGAAGCATGAGTCGAAGCAGCAGTAGCCCCGGAGTGAGTAGAAGTGAAAGTGCTGGTTGCAGTAGCAGAACCAGCAGAGTTGGTCAGAGTGGTGGCGCCGGTCGCAGTTGCAGTGCCGGTGACATCGGCAGCGGTGTTGGAGGCGCGCGACGCCAAAGATGCGGCCGCACTACTCTCATTATCGGCAACGATTGAAGCATCGGAAGCAAATTGCGATGCGAGAGAGGCGGAAGCGCTATCCGTCTCTGTGGCGGCTCGGGCAGCCCATGAAGTGGCTTGGACATGGGCGTCGCTAGCAAGACTGGAAGCGTCGCTCGCCCATTTACTGTAGTCTGATGCTGCGGCGCTGGTATATGTAGCGATTGAGTGGGTGAAGGAATCCCAGCCAGAAGTGATTGAGCCGCCGATGCTGCTGAAATCGGATCCTAGTTGTCCGCCGAGATTGCTGAAGGCATTGCCGAGGTCAGTGCCGACGGCGCCAAAGTCGCTGCCAATTTGGTCCCAGAAGTCTCGTCGTTGCGGGGCGGCAGGTGCTTGTGTGATTTCGGGGTGAGGGACGGCGTAGGCCGTGGTGAGTAGGGCTGAGGCGAGGATGAGTCTGTACTGCATCGTGTTGATTTTGTTTATTGATCCGAGATATTGACGGGAAGGCTGGTAGTTATAGGCACTCAATTGGGGGGGATGTTCTGAAGAATGTGATGTGGTATGAAACTAGATGGAAATCTTCTATCCCAACACGAGCGAACCACCTCCTTTTATGTACCGGACGACGTGATCAGATCATCATCGTAGGATCGGCCCCCGGCACCATTGTTTAGTACATAGCGGCATACACAGCCATACGGATACGGTGCGACATCATCAAAGCTGCAGAGCGTACGGCCGATACACAACTACCCCATGAATCGCACTAAAATCAGTAAATCACGTAACACAAACGCATGTTTTTCAGTAGGCGGGGACATGCTCAGCCCCAAGAGCCGGTAAACGTGAGATTGGAAAAGATGAGAAATCAGCGGCTTGAAGCCTTAACATGGCCAATTAAGGGGCCAAGTACTCCACATTTCGCTTGCATCGTGCATGCTTACTGGTGGCAGGATTTGTTACGTTACATACCGGTATTCGTATTTCATACGGGTACCAACACGACTTTGGGCCCATGAAGACATTGGGCCTTAATTTTAATTCCCTACGTCGTACCTAATTTCTCAATGACTAGTTATGTTCATGGCGTACAATTATCAATAATTTCCGAAGAATTGCTTGTTCGTACTCGTACATAAACTACTCTAAAGAAGGAATCTACAGTCACTTGGCAAAGAACTCATCAAAATAATGTATTCGATCGACAAGCCACTGAAGTCAATGATCTGTTTCTAATTTCCTGCACCTATCTTAGTGCACAATCGTGACAGTAGCGTGTAAAATAGCTCCTTGGCCAGCCAATATGGCCCCTTGAATTCCCGGGGATAGATACGCGGATGACGATGTGATGCAATTTCGATACCGGACACCGTATTGTAAATTACAACAGTATCCGCTAGCCGCACGCTGATTGGCCCAACAAGCGGTCACAGCCGCAATGGGGTAAAAATAGGACTGTGGCTGAAGCGTGGGACCGTCAGCAATTCAGCACGATTGCCACATCCTACCAACGGCCTTGAATTGAGCTGCCTGGTGTGGCGGGGTGGTAAAATAGAAGCGCAAAGAACAAATCAGATAACAATTTATCCTTCTGCCTGGAGAAAAATTGCGCTGTCCGTTGGGGAGGTGGTATTGTACGATGCATGCATGACTCGTGATTCTCACGATGCAGCAAATCCGATGATACTATGAATGGATGCGCATAGACAACCAGACAGATCCGATTGGTCAATTGTGACCATGTATCCTTGAAAGTCCTCAACACACCTCAGGATCCAAGACCGGTCCTGCTCCTGCTGGTGTTCGCCCTTGCTTTCGCTTCGGGTAGGCGAGCTGGCAGTCTGGTTGAGAATATTCTAATTTCCTATTCAGTCGATGGCTGATTCATCATATCAAGAACAGCATCGCAGAAAAGACCTGCATATGTTGCGCAGATTGCAGTCCTGACCGCTACAGTCTTGACATTGTTGGAAGTGCCAACTGCCAAGATGATACTCAGGCTGTAGCTCACAATATGAAAGCGCTCAGCCTCGACTGTACAACCCACTCTTGTGTTTGACGGTCGTACTGTGAAGTCGTTGTTAGCTGCACTATGACATTGCCCCGACCTAGGATGTTCCTTCTGAACACGAATAATTGCCTGGACAAGCTTCCCAATTAATGTCCTATAATCATACGGATATATTTGGGGATTTAGTTGGAAACAAATGGCAAGCTCGTTATTGTTCGCTCAACAGTGGCACCAGCATCCACAGCAATTTTATTTGGAGAAACCGGCGTCGTCGTTACACAGATGGCGAGGTTAGGGCTACTGCCAGGGTAATAGCCATTCAGGATTGTTAAAATACACTGATATGAGAAGCCCAGAAAAATCACTTCTCATAAACCAACCAACTCGTACACCCAACAAGCCCAGCCAAAAACAAAGTCGTCAACACCCCAGCGCCTGCCCTATCGGCAGTCGTCATCTCCCTCGTCCTTATATCACCCAATTTTCCCTGCGATACACTATGACCACCATTCGGTCCCGACCCAGCAGCAGGATTGCCTTTACTCGTGCCACCATTCGCATCCGTAACTGGCGGCGCAACCTCATGAATCAAATTACTCTGCAACACTTCCAGTGCACTCATTTGCTCCCCCAAACCTCGACTACCATCCCATCTCTGCTCGGTCCATTTCAGTCCACAGCTCGTCCCATTGGGACCTCCCGTGCAAGTCTTCGCTGCCGCGAGCGCTGATGCGCGTAGGCGAGGCATGATGATGTCGTAGGTGAATGGAGCCATTTGGGTGGTTGCTGCCATCCATCGCGCAAAGTATGCTTTGAAGGATTTTTGGTCGACTTGGCAGGTTCCGATGGGTTCGCAGGCGCGTTCGTACATGACGTTTTCGGGATCGGTGCTGAAGAAGACGTTTGTTGCGTTAAGGATTTGGAGGGTGCGGTCTCGCCAGATGTCGCTGCCGTTGGTCTGGATAGGTTAGTAACATTATCTGGGTTTTCCAGGTATACACAGTGGTGGAAAGTGGTAGAAACTTACAAAGTTATACATGTTGGCCGCGCCCAGCAGGTACACCCCCGAGTTGTATGTCCACTCAATCAGATTATAGTTCTTACAACCCGTCGAATCATCCGCACCATCCCAAAACCGATACTCCGGAGTCAGGAATCCGACATCAGCAGTCCACTGCCACGTCTTATCGGCCCAGTCTGCATACGTTTTATTGTCCGTATACTTGGCCAATCTCGAAGCAATATTGAAAAAGCCGCCATTCGAAATTGTATTCTTGTAACCAAACCCCTTATTCCAGGTGAATATCTGCCATCGAAGCCCGCCACCGCACGTAGTAGGATCCCATCTCACCGCTTGAGAGTTGAAAACTGCTTGCGCCAGCGCAAGCCATTGCGGTTGATCGGGTGGTGGATTTGGAAAATTCCGCTCTGCAGCAGACATCGCTGCCATACCCCAAAACGCTTGATCGTCGTTTCCCTCAGTCATTGTTTGATTCTTGGGCATGAAGTTTGCGTCAGGGCTGGCTTGCCATAGAAGGGCTTGAGTTGTCATGTTGTTCCATGTGCTGTCCCCTGTGTATGCCCAGTAGTCGACTAGAGCGCCAAACATTGCGCCTGCTTCCCACCAGTAGTAGGGATCTGGTAGGTTGCCGGGATTGTCGCCTGGTCGGTAGCCGGTGTAATAGGTCATCATTTCGGTGGCTACCGTTTTGGCGGCTAACTTTATGGAGGCTGTGCCTGTCAGTTATTTACTCTGGGCGTAAGTTGAAGTGAGACTGTGCGTACTTGAATCATCGAGGTTGAGGTCAAAAGCATGAACGGCCTGCGTCGCTAGTAAGATTGTTGATATGACCTGGCCGGGTCTTCGTATGTTCGACCGCATCGTTACACGGAATCAAATTCTTAAAGCCGTGAGATTATTGCAATGTCCTACTCTTCTTCCACTTTCCTTTACTGAGTGGCAGACGTTTGGAGATGGCAAAATGAGGTGCTTCTGATGAATATCGTAGAACCGAAAGGGATGAAATCCCTCCCTACTTCGAGGTTGGAAAGTGTGAAATCATTCAATTTGTTTGTGAATGCTTTTCAAAGATTGCCTAAAAAGATGGAGAAGAAAAATGCCATCGATCTTGTGACGCCCGTGAAGCCGTACAAACCCTGATCGTTTGATGGTTATGAAGAAGGCAACAAGATGAGACAATAGACGAAACTGAGGATTGATTGAACGATATTCCAGAACTCTATCTCATGAGTATGGATAAACAATCCTTGAAAGGGATCCAAGGAAGGGATTGGCTCACTGGCTTAGGGAAGAATGTTTGTTATTACCTAAAGTGGAAATAGTGCATTCCTTGCCCTAGATGTCGGTACCTGGATTACTCCTGCGCAACACCAACCAAATGAATATTACCCTACAGGCTGTAGTAAGTTTCCTTTACGAACTTTCCGATCTTATCATTTTTTTAAAAGACATACCTATCAAATATGAATTACGACAGATATCCGAGTATGATTCTTGAACAACAGGGCTAACGGCGTTGCTACAATCGAAAATTCTCAGTAGGGCTGCGTGTCTGAATAGATACAAGGTATATAGGACTACATACACAGCGATTCACCTTAGCGAGATGAAAAGCGCTAATCTGGTTGTTCCAGCAGTGCAATAATGAATTTGCAGAAGTAAGATATATCCTTGATTCTCATAATTTCATCATCATAGGTGTCAGAAAAGTTCAATAAGCCCGCATTCAAGACATAGCTGGTGCAATGTTCAAGACTTCCGATCCAAGCAATGGTAAACTACTATCAATATCTCTCCGTATGTTTTGAATACTGTCCAAGAACCTTTTCCACCTTTTGCCTGTTTTTTAGCCAACCTGCCTTGGCAAATTTAATATCATCACGGCCCAAGTCATTTGTGAGAAAGTCCACTTGGCTCCGAAATATGCTATTGTTCAGGAGTGCTGACACCTCATTGATAGTAGTCTCTGACCGTTTGACGAGTGTATTAATGTGCTGCAAAGTCCCCTGACTCCCTTCTGATGTCAACCTTTCAAGGCTACGCTAGATTTGACTAGTACTTGTTGCAGGTCGGCAACATGTGAGATACAAGAGAGGCAGAAGATATGAGTGCACGATTCACAGCGAGATTCAAGTATTAATATTAATAATTCACCTCATTGCAGAGTTGAAGAATTTCCCTTGGAACATGGCGAAGAGACGCCAATCATCTAAGGCCCTGTGATGTAGCGCCCGTGATTTGAACAATAGCAATGATACTGGCTGTTATCGAAAGAGGGTCGGTCCATGAGAGCATGCCCCCATAGCGGGGCTTGCACTACATCTGTCGAGCGGCGATTTTCGTGGCATGGGATGCAAATTCTGTTGTCTGTGGGGGTGACTCTGGCTTTTAGCCTTGGAAAGTGGACGTGACAGTCTCTCTTGGTGACATTTGCATGGATTGTCGACGCTTCCATTCTGTAACCCTAGCAATGCAGTGTCCCCGAGAACAGATATTCTAAAACCGTCGGAGCTATTGGAAATGCTGGCTAGGGTTTTGTTCAGTTTTATCCTCATTATGCAGCTTACAGACTACCGCAAATTATTGGGTAAATGGCAATTTGCCAGAGCCAGGAATCGAGTGCCAGGTGGATGAACTTCCGTTTTCCAACATTAGCTGGGCAAATATACTCGAGGAGATGTCTTAGACTTTGTTCAAAACGTCGTAAAATACTGTCAAGCATACAATGACAACCGATTTGACAGTTTCTGATCAAATAACTCTTGGTCATAAAATTATAGCCTCTAATATGACTATCATCTATATATTAAATCCAATCCCAATTTAGGTGGTATACCCCGTGTAACAAAGCATGAACTTTGATTTGAAAAGCTAATACTTGCCAATATGCATGAAATTATATGGCCGTCAACTTGCTATCTCGATAAGAACCCATTTGGGCACCTGAGGAGGAGAATCCCATCCACTTATATACTCCGCTTTGTAGACAGCACTACCTGCCGGCTTTGCATAAATAGCCGAGATATACGACACCGTTTGGCCTTTCTGAATAGTGTGTTCCAAGGTTGGAATCACTGTCCTGCTTTCCATCACATTCGAGTTTGCATCAGCTTCTACAAGCGTAGCGCTTCGTTGTGAATTGGCTTCCAGAGCACGAATCCCAACTGCTCCTTTTGATACTGCAAATGCGCCTTGCCTACCGCTGGAATAGCCATCTTCCGTACGGGCGGCATAGTTGTTGAGGTACCGTGGGAATGTACCCTCCGAAATTTCTGCATCATAAGGATCTAGGTGCCTTCCATCAAGGGCCCGGGTGTTGGCAATCGCAAAAGAGCCGTCTGCCGTCATAACCTCTCGACCAGCTTCAATA
This sequence comes from Talaromyces sp. PL2406, assembly GCA_023626215.1. Classification (NCBI taxonomy): domain Eukaryota; kingdom Fungi; phylum Ascomycota; class Eurotiomycetes; order Eurotiales; family Trichocomaceae; genus Talaromyces; species Talaromyces sp. PL2406. Next base: position 49,158 of record JAMAGL010000020.1, on the reverse strand, counting down.
CGATGGATTCGAAGATGCCAATTTGGTGTATCCTCCATCGGGGGAATCAGAATCGTCTTGACTTTAACGTCCGGGAATGGTTTCCAGATGGAAACAAGGACAGGCAACCCCTCTCTCTCTTCTAGTGCAGAATATTCACTCAAGCGGCGGGCTTTCCAAAACTCGCCACCGTCATCGGAGAATCCGAGCTGGGATGCTAGAGCGTATTGGCCAAGCGTAAAATGGCCTGGAGATACGGAATAGCCAAAGGCACTGCTGTACGTGAATGCTCCGTACTTTGCATGTGTGCCTTTCATGGGGTATCCACACGCCTGTCCAGATGATAGAAGAAAGTGATGGCTTCCTAGCGAGCTAGATCGTGAGTGTCATTAGCAGATTCATCACTTGCAGTTCGAACTTAATTCCAGCCGGTAACTTGTAAATACACACCTGATGATATGTTTGGGCTGCTTGATCGCCTTTATTTTAGGCAGAGATTTTGGAAGGGGCATCTCCTCGGACGTCCAAAAGGCATGGCTTTGCGGCACAGCTAGACAAATAAATGCAACACACGCCCAGTACTTTATAAAAGTCGTTAGCCTTGCAACTGATACATAATCGGTAGAACGGCGCGATTCTTACTGGGCTCCCGGGGCTATTGTAACTCTCGGCCATGTACATATTAGGATAGGAGTATCCAATTGTCAGTGTACCACTTGAGGACCATATATCGGGCTGGGTCTGCCACCATCTGAAGTGACGGAGAACAATGCCCTTCACAATACCCCATGTTAAAGGGGCAGGAAGCTCGACATCTGCGTACGCTAGGGCACCCCAGAAGCTTACTACGCCAAACCGGTAAATCAAGCTTCGACCGAAGGGGATGGCACGGCCTGTCGGCATCGTTAATATTGGCCTTCCACCATCTAAATGGCGGGAAACATTATTATTAACAGGGAGCAGGCAATACCTTCGTCGTCAAAATAATGCACTAGATCAAGTGCTAGAAGGCGTGCACGTTCTTTGAACTCTTGGGCTCTTTCTGGATCTTCTTTTCCTGCCAATTTGGCATATATGAGCTGAAGAAACTGAATTGCGAAGCTAGAGGAATAGTAATCCATTTCTAGCCATGATAAAATTAGCATAAGATGAAAACATCCAGATAGGAACAACTTTTTGCGTACGATGAATGCCCTCTGGGCCATCATTGGACCAGCCTCCGCCGCGATAGAAGCTTTCCAGATGCTTTATATCTTGTTGCAACTTTTCTTCTGAGTATTTACCATTATTCATCTTCAAACCCAAGTTGGCAAAAACCCTAAACCAGAGCCAATTTGTGTTCGGCATCCTGCCAACAAAAAAGATTAGTTCATCAGCCTTGGCATGAGAACCTAGGAGAGCATACTCTTTGGTGTTGATCGAGTTCCCCAACCATTGTTCCACATTCCTCCTTTCGTTGTCTGAGAGACTTTGCCAAAATTGCGGTGCAATCGCAAATGCCACTCCAAGTGGACACATCTCTACCATTCTCTGGTCGTTGTCACGGGGATTCCCCCAATATTCTGAACTTTCTGGGTCCGTTCCAGCCTTTATACCCTCAATCCATGAGTCTGTATGGGAGTAGTTTCCCCCTCCTGCAAGAAGAAATGCTAGACCCCAGAGGGGCCTACAAAGACCCTCAACTTCGGCGGCTGTTTGATCAAATCTGACTCCAGTACCACCGGGCACGCGCACTCGGGCTTTAGCTGGTGAGAAGAAAGGTTGAAGTGGGTCGAGCAGTGTTCTCAAGAGTTGCTGTACTGACTCATGGTCTGAAAGTTGGACTTTTGCGAAGGGATGAATATCTCCGTGTCCAAGAGTGAGAGGTACTGCAGCGGTCATGGTGAGCGGATTGCAATCTGAGCCAACTTTCCCTTTTCCGTTTCCTTCTATTTAGTTAAATGCAACGGGAAAAAGTAGAAGTCAGACAAATCAAACAGATCTACGCAAAATCTAGAAGCCTTTCTTGTTTGAACGGGTAGACCACACTACCTTTAAGACGCAACTATGCACAGAGTTCCCGCTCATAGCACAGAAAGAAGGGAACGGGCACGATGTTCAAAATTAAATAATGCCACTGAGTAGAAAAGGAAGCTCAACTTTTATTTGAATTTTTTAATGGATAGTCTGCGGGTAATTTCTCTTCGATGAGGGGTAATATCCATGGATATATTCACGGATCTAACTGAAGAAATAGCCGTCAACTGGAGAAGGGCTGCGGCGTTTGCTCCGAGTGAACAAACAGCCTTTTTAATGGTTATTTGTCTATGCAGTATCTATGTATGAACACAAAAAAAGCAGCTCCTGAAAAGAAAGACCTATCCGGTCTACTGTACCGACACCCTGACGGAATAATTCAATATTTTCCACAAAGCCGATTGGTCATGCTCTGCTCCGACCAGCATGATTTTATCCATCAAAGTAGATTCAATATCCGACGGCTATGTGAACCCCTTTAGCACCATGTGAGTTGATTTCGTAATACGTATGGAGCAGCCTAAATCGGGCTTAGAGCAGTTGACGGTTAACAAATGATCTATGGGTAGCCATGCATACCTAGCCGTGACTTCTACTTCGCGATCTCTATGCATGAAGTGGCTTTCTGCTGACAGGCAGACAATGACTAGTTACGGCTGACAAGGTGGGGGTTGATTGGATCAGAGGACGAGATTTTTTTCCCTCCCCTAAACTATATCTGTGGAGTTTGTAGATCTAACGAGAATGTAGGTACCGTTTATCAGACGTCGATTCATTGCGTCAATTATATAGTTAGAACGTTTGCTTGTCTCCCGCTATATACGCAAGATGCACCATTCTTTCTTGGTAACATACGCTCACCGACAAACCTCTTCTATCGCATTGGAACAGGAAATTCGTACGTTGAAGTTGGCTCTCATCGACTTCGATCATTTGTTGTTTTAGTCCACTGATCAGCGGTTTCCCCATAACAACGCTTCGACTCATCACTGGACAGTCAACTCGGGGGTTTCCGTGGGGGCTAAACAACCCCAAGCCGCCAACTTTTAGCTTCATAGACGATGGAAATCCACAGCGTCATAGGTAGTTAGTATGTACGTATGTACGTATCTAGAAACCAGCAAATTTCAAGATTCGGGTCAGGTACGCCATTCATCTCTCACTTGCTTACTGTGAACCCTCGCTGAGATATACGAAATAAGCCCCGCCTGCATAGAACCTAAATCGAGAGGTTCATTACTTAAAAGTCTTTAGTGAATTGCTGATTGGCCCCGAATTGTATGAATAGTAAGGATCACTTTCGTAGTGCTCCTACTACAGAGCTACATAATATCGAGTGGAGTCCCTCACTCCTGTTTCAACATGGTTCAGTGGATCGCTCGATTTCTCAAAGGATTCAAAACGTAGTTGTCGGATTGCTTAATTATCGGTTACCTAATCCGTCTTTCCACTCGCAAGCTACTGCCCCGTGAGATGGCCCATATCAACTTCCTTCTTCGTCATGGGAATGAAATGTTGAATCCAAGTTCCTAGAAGCACCTCTCCTTGACGCAGCCGCTGTACAAATTAATGGGGTATCTGGTGCGCAGTAGACAACCAATCAATGTTAATAATGATATAAATAATCGTTGGTTGGTTGGTTGGTTGGTCATTCTACGTATTAACCTCTGGTGTGGTTCCTTTATTATTTGGGTCCATGCAGACTCCAACAGGTCAAGTACATGATGTTTGCCCTTCGAACTGAGCATCCGATCCTTACTATCTAGGTATAGGGCTTAGGGGCTATTTCCCCGCAATTTCTTTATTTAGCTATCTTGAGGCTTTCAACTTGGTAAGCGTTTCTGTACGAAGACACTAACTTTTAGAAATTGGGGGTTATATCAGATCTCTCTTATGGGACACGATGAGATAATGCCTTAATAGGGATTTAAAGAGTAGTAAGGCAGAGTCTGAGCATGGATACTTCAGCATAGCAAACAATCATGATGGCCAGACGTAAACACAGTTTCAAAGGACGTAACCATCCTACACGGCATACTCTTGGGTAGAATTATTCACTTTCAAAGGAAGAGCTTTGTATTGACAGCAGGAAGGGTCGACCTGTTAGCCTCTCCACCCAACAATTGCCCCCAGTAATCCTAAAATAAACTGGCCAATCTTAAGTTTCAATAAGATATCCTGATATGTTGATCGTCTTGGCAAATATGAAAATCGTTCCTATAAAGGAAGGGTTCGAGATGGGAAAGGAACAAAAATGTCGCATGGCCTACTTACCTGGCCCCATATCGCTTTTTCGAGGGGGTATGTTAGAGTTTTGGTACGTACGAAGTAGGCAGAGGACGTTGTTGATCTGGTGTTGAGAACGAGGATGAGGGTGTTTGGAGGATGACGATGATGACGGAAGGTTCATTTAGACCGAGAATAGTAACATGAAATTGGAATATAAAAGGGATCAATTTTTCCATCAAAACAATCATCTTTTCAAATCATCACTCCACGCTCCCCTTCAGGCACATCCACACATCCAAACAAATCTCATCATGAAATCCATCATCGCCCTTTCGGCCATGGCTGGGCTTGTGCCCGTAGCCCTAACTGCTCCTTCTCGTCTTCACCTCCGCAGCGACGACACCCAAGAAGTAAACGTCATGATCCAACAAGTCAAATCAACCGCCGAAACCGACATTGCCATCGTCAGCCAGGACACTTCCAACATCCTCGGATACTCCTGTTCCAGCACCCTCAACACCGGCGCCTTTGCCGACCTCCCTATTACCGCAGACATCGACGAGAATGGTGCTGGTACACTGACCGTGGGCTCTACGACGTACAGGGTTCATGAAGACCGTGATACTTCTGGCGGTATTGCGTGTGCTCGAATCTTTAATGATGGCGAGAGTTTCTTGGACTGTGCTGTGCCTGTGCCGTCTTCTCTAAACCTCTCGCCTATTAGTGATCAGCAAACGACTTGCTTTAATACTGGGGTGATTCCTAGCTTGCAGAGCGCATACAAGTCCATGCTTGCCCAACAGGGGCCGCCTGAGGCTGGCAACCTTACTCGTAGGGACCTGTCGTCGTCCAGGCCAGTCTTGGATGAGCGCCAATGCGGTATCTGGTCTGCTTCCAGCCAAGTTGTCGGTGATGGCAATCCCCACCAGAACTACTACTTAAAGCAACTTTCTGTAAGTGCCTTGACAATTCATTTACCTAGCATTGCCTAACGGTATTCTTGTGTATAGGAAAACATCAACTGCGGCGCAGCAGACAGCTGCAGCGTCGGCCAAACCGAAAGTGTCTCCTACACCATCGGCTGGACTGCCTCCGCAACAGCAGAGGAATGGCTCACCGGCGGCTTTTCCGTGAGCGCAAGCTGGACGACCGGAAACACATATAGCTGCAACGGAGGTTCCGGTGACACCATTTGTGTCTGGTACAATACCGCTCATACCGCCTACACTTGCGAGAATGGCGAGTTTAATGCTTGCACTGGATTTAGTGGTGATGGTGACAATTTTGTCATGTACTCGCCCAACACAAATAATGTGGGCGGTGGTTATTACTGTGTTGTTGGTACTTGCCGGAGTCAGGGAGAGGGTTATTGGAATTATGATGGTCCTGCTGGTGGTCCTCGGGACTAAGGTTTCATTCGTGGCGAGATGATTGGATGATGTATTGGTTTGTAGGGAGTGTGATGGTGGATATCTGTTTTCTATGAATCTTGTACTTGCTCATTGTGAAAAGTGTTATCTGACGAGATGTATGACAGGACATATGAGTGAAGCACATCACCGATAATATTTTAGCTATAACTAAAATCTTGTTTAGTTGCTTGTCTTTCGGCTTGATCGAGTCCTCAAGGCATAAAGATCATAGATAGGATCATTATTCAATATTAAGCTTTATTAACCATATAACTACCTATATACACTCCAATCATTTGACAGAGAAGGATCACGGCAACTCCTGCAGGGCATGATTTCCAGCTAACTCAGACGGCGTCGTCTGCCGATTCTGGCTCGGGTGATCTGAATAAGGAGTAAAATTCGTCTTTTCGGCCTGACTATTATTGTTGCTGTTTATAAAGGACTGTTGCTGTGGACTCGGTTGACCTCCCGGTAATTCGCCGACGAATCCTCCCTGCGCGGGTTTGCTGGCTTTTCTGTTCCGCCACCAGAAGAATATTCCCATGCCTAGAAGTGCGAGGACACCGATGACCACACCAACGGCGATACCGGCGATTGCGCCGCTGCTCAGACCAGATGATGAACTCGCGGTAGTTGAAGGGGTGGCTATTTGTGTTGCGGCAGATGTGATAGTTGCGGAGGAAGTAGCGGATGTAGATGTAAATGAAGATGTTGTCGAAGCCGCAGTCGATTTTGTAGATGTAGAGGATGTGGTCGCTGTAGCAGCTGCTAGCGACGAAGACCAAGCCGCAGCGGCACTCTGACCCCAAGTCGTTGGGCTCTGCGATGAGTTATGGGCGACATTGAAGAAGCAGCTGAGATAGAGGACTTTGCTGCCATCGTCAAAGTTGAATTGGCCGTAGTAGGCCTGGTCGAGGACGTTCAAGTCAACGGTTATTGTGCCGTTGGATGGGACGGAGGTGTTGTACCCTAGAACATTCAAATGTCAATAAACGACTTCGTTCTCCTCGGTGATAGTCTAGGTGGAGGGGAAGGAGATTCCGCAGAACGTACCCAATTTCCACGGCTGTCCATCAAGATAATACCATAACGACAAGTACGGATCTATTTTGTCGCTGGTTGTTGTCTCGAAGCTGACCTCGACCGAATCGCGATAATTGTAGTTCAATGTGACATCCTGCGAGTTTGGAGGCGGATATATGAACTGGCCCGACATTACTGCGACTTGCGCACGTACGCTCTTGTGCTCAGGCGATTGATGTATTCGGTCGATTCACATCTACAGCCTTGATGCATAGAAATCTGTAACAAAATCAATCGATGTAGTGTCTTTCTGCCTGCAAAAGAAAATGCAAAAGAAGAATACGAAAATGCACAGCAAAGCGAAGGGAAGTTAGAGAAGAGCGTCGCTCAATCGAGCCTCGGGTTGCGGGTTCAATGTTCTGGGCGAGATTCTGCGCCGCTGCGGAGACAAATTCGACGCTAGAGCGACTTAAAAGCCTAGCTGAACACTAAAGAGCGCATTAAAGTGACTTCCTAAGTTCCTATGAGTAGATTGGCTTAAACGTGGAGTGCGTAGGCGCCAAAAGAGTATACTTTAGGGCTAGCTCTTACCGGGTGGATCGCTGGATTGGGTGTTAAATCCCCCCTTTTAACCTGACAGGGTTAATCGTCAGCCCACTACACAGCGCTAACTGAAGACCGTTTAAGTCGTTAGCCAACAAGTGCAGGTACTGGAGGTGTGGCGCCAGGGGCTCTAGCCTTTACGAGGGTGCGAAGGATTTCGTCGCCTGGGTTTGAAGCCACCAACAGCAGGACTGTGAGACTCTGGGATTCTGAGCTTGATCTTGAATCGATAACTAGTAGTTACGTATCGAGGATGTTACTCATCAGACATATAAACGACATAGACAACGCATTCAGAGAAGACGACTGGGGGCGGGAAATAATCTACACAGCTGGTGTGGGGGCCGTTTTGCTGAAGAAAGTTGAACATCGTCGGCATTTTAGCGGAATTCTATTGGTATTCGTGCAAGAGCATTTGGCTACGTATATTACAGGTGTTACCTAGGTATGTAGTGTGCTATTATGACTTGCGTACAATCTCGTCTAATCAAGGGTTGTCTCATGGCTCTCGCGCTTATACGGATACATGTTAAATCGGAAATGAAATTTCAGGTAAAACCCAAGACCCTTGAAGTCCGTAAGTTCCTCCTGGTCCCATCGACACAGGATCTAAACACCCGCCACTTCTTCCTCATGCTTCGTCGCAATATTCTTTTCCTATTTTCGACGTTGAGTGGGAAACTGTGTGAGGCAGTCTTTCATTGAGTTTATTAACTGAATTGCAATAACAAATCATTGGCTCCGGAGCGTCGGAATCGTGATTAATACCAAGCCTCGTTGAGACAAAATATAAGCGCTAACTAGAGACTGGCGCATACAGCGACGCTGGTGAAAATCGGTAGGTGGACTGTCAAAATCTCACGTTCTGCGCCATGCTTGATTAGCTTGAGTCCTGGAACTTGCCATGGCCTACAGTCACTACGGTCACCAATTACCAGATGCATCTCCGAGTCATGCAACACACGTTGTTAGAGATATATGATGTGGCAGATGCACTAACTCGACGCTCGATCTTGGCCGGGCAAGATCACTCTCATCGTTTCGCATATCGAAAGACACGCCGGCTACAAGATAAATTATAACGGTTTTTCACCCCGAGGTTGGTTGTTCTCACCAGAAATATCAGTCTGGTAAAGGTTTGAGTGTGTGAGATACTTACATTAACTCATGCTTCTCATATCACCCTAACCCTTCTAGCACTCGGTCTAGTGATTGACAGGAATACAGTGCCACTACAACATATAATAAAAGCCCGGAGCCTTTACAATGGCTTTAGATGGCCGAGCAGGGTTTACTTATAACGGCATGCAACCAACTGAACCTGAGCCTGAATCTGAAAGGGCAAAAGCAAGAAAGCAAAGAAGACACTTGTTGACGAAGTACTCAGCTTTGAGATAGATGATTGAACTTGTCTAGGAGAGCTATGAGATTTTACATGAGAGATCTATCTAGGCAGACAGAACATGGCCTATGTTCATTTCAGATAAGCCCTAGATATCTGAAGTGATAGCATATATTCGTGTCGTGACGCCCTTGTGCTTATCCAGACATCTATCTCCAGGGAGATAGACAAATTTATCGATATTTAGCTCATCGCAGATGGTAGTGAACGCTCGTGATACCGAGGGTAGAATACAATGCAGTCAGTTGGCAATGTACATGCATCCACCAGACTTGGAAAATAACAACAAGAGCTGATCAATTGCCTGGTAGACCCTTGATAACCTAAAAAGCGGTTAAGACAGTCAATCACAACTATCAATCGATTGACAATGCCCTGCATACTAAACGTTCCTTTTACTCTTATATTGAGATTATGAAGAACTGAGATACCATCATATGCTTTCTCTACGTATTTCAGAGAGGCTTGGCTTGTATGAAACCTCAACTGAATAATTGTTTATACTTACGTATTGACCTTATTTCCAATTTCGACTAAGCTATACGTAGGCACTTCCCCCTGTATCATCACCATCAAGCCATCGAACTCCGGCATTTGGTCCAAACAGACCCTCGGATTTCGAAACACTAAGGCACAAGAATTTCTACGATATTGCGATGGTTGACTTCCGTAGAAAACTAGTTAGTCGGTCATCTTCATCAGCAGCAACCCTTGCGAGACTTCATTGACAAGATAGATATACCGTACAAAAATGAAAATATCCCTATCCTGCCAGGAATCGGGTGCTGCGAGAGAATTGGATCATTAATATTCGATCCAGACCAAAACCCCAGATTAATCCCCGCGAAACCGGTACCACGCAGATCCCGAAGAACATACCTTGTCGAGCTAGGTACCACGGAACAATCAAACTTTCGAGCAGTTATATCGGGATGAAAACCTCTACCAATCGGTGATCCGGGGACCCCCGCCAATTCTACCCCATGGGCAAAGTGAGCGGGTTTCGCTTCGTATCACTGGCCCCGGATTGGCTTGGATCGCAGGGCCAAGGGACAGTGGATTGTTCAATCCGGGGATGGCCTGATATCGGGATCCTACTGCGAATCGGCTGATATAATCGGCATGTTTGCGAGAAGGGATTCTACGATGGTATATGATAACCTAGGTTTTTGGTGCATTGGGGCGGTGTTTGTTGTGGAAGTGACGAATTGTAGATCCCATGGGTATCGTATACTGTTGTTCGGCTGATTCTATCGGTAAACATACCAGAAAGAAATTCTTGATAGCCTAGGCTCTCTACTTCAAATGTTGCGTATATATGTAGCCTCATTCAATGCTTTTTCCAGTGTTTGAATGCGGAGAGACAGATTGTCTATACTCATTCAGTACCCTATTTTACAATGAGTCAATATCAGGATAGCGAGATGAAAGATCTCCCAACTCATAAGGAGATCGACGACGCAGAGTCGCTCGATGACCCATCACTGCGTCAACTTGAGCGTGAGACACGGCTCAGACTTGATATCTTGCTTATCCCCTTGACTCTGATGCTATATCTACTCGCCTGGCTTGATCGTGCCAACGTCGGAAATGCGCGTGTTGCAGGCATGGCTAAAGATCTTGGGCTGTCGGATTGGGAATACAAGACTGGTAAATAACCTCTCCCCAACGGGGTCAGTCAGACATGAGGACTGACTAGTGGCGACAGCAATAACCGTCACATACGTCCCCTACATCCTCGCCGAACTCCCATCAAACCTCGTCCTCAAAAAGATCGGACCACGCTTCCTCCTCCCCACGCTCTGCGCATCATGGGGCGTCGTGACAACCCTCCAATGCAAGGTCTCCAATTTCCCCGGTTTCGTGGCCTGTCGATTCTTCCTCGGTATGTTAGAGGGAGGCCTATTCCCGGGGATTGTGCTCTATCTATCCGGATTCTACCTAAGGCACGAACTACAAGTTCGAATCGCGCTATTCTTTTCCGCTGCGTCTCTGAGTGGTGCGTTTTCGGGTCTTTTGGCAGCTGCGATTGTGAAGATGGAAGGCCTGAGAGGGTTTCGGGGTTGGCAGTGGATTTTCATGCTTGAGGGTATTTTCACCGTGTGTTTTGGGCTGATTGCACTGTTCCTGCTTCCTAGCGGACCCGGAGATGTGATTACCTTCCAACCCCGACACGCAGAATGCTGCGTCACCAGATTACAGCGCGACAATAATCACTCAGACAAGGAAGACGAGCGAGTCACCTTCAAGCAAGTGACATCAACACTCCTAGACGTCCACGTCTGGCTCAACTGCGCAGCCCTCTTCTGCAGCGGCTGCTGTCTCTTCGGCCTAGCATACTTCTCTCCTTCCATCGTACAAGCGTTGGGCTACGGGACCATCAAAACACAACTCCTCACCGTGCCCCCTTACGCCTGCGCATTCGCCGTTACACTTGTCACCGCTTTTGCGGCCGATCACTACAAACAGCGTGGCATAAGCGCTTTGATCACTACATTCATCGCCCTCATCGGTGCTGTAATGGCACTCAAGGGCCGCAGTGTGAGCGTTCGATATACAGCATTAGTCCTCATCGTAACGGGTATATACTCCGCCGCGCCATGTCTGATCAGCTGGGTCCCCAACAACAGCGCAGGTCACGTTCGACGCGCAACAGCTGTGGCTATGGGTTTCATATCAACCAGTATCGGCGGCGTGATGAGTACATGGATATACCCTGCAACTTCGGCGCCGTACTTTGAGTTGGGCGCAAGGTTTAATTTGTCGTTGATTGTTATTGCGATTGTTTTGATTGCGGTGCAGATTTTGTGGCTCAGACGGTTGAATCGCATCAAAAGGGATGAGCCGGAGAGGATTTTGAGGGGGTTGGAAGGGTTGGGTTTTAAGGAGCAGTTCGCTGTGTTGGGGGATAGGCATCCGGCTTATCTTTATACGTATTGATAGTAGTACGCCATATGTATACTTGATCAGGCTCCAGTGTCGATAGCCATGTATCCAGGGGCTAGGGATATCCAATTATCATAATGAACTCAATTCAAGATTGAAGATTTTACATAACCACCAAAATCAAATGCCAATAACTCCCATGTCTGTTTGTTTAATCATCATCGTCTCATCATCTTACGTACTCTCGTAACACTCCCAACTCTCCTTTGGATTATTCGTCTCCAGCATTGCCGCCTTCTTGGTTGCTTGCCGACCACTCAGCACATCAACCAGATCCTGCAACTCGAGCCAGAATTCGTGTTTGGGACGACGTTTTTCCCAGTCTGTGTCTGTGAACTCGAGGCCGCCTGGTCCGCCCATGGGCGAGAACAGGACCTGAGAGCCCTTGACGCCGATGACAGAGGCAGAGTATTCGTCCTTGGCGATTTCGTCGCGCGATTTGCCGGCATAAGATTCGATGTGTTGCATGCATTTGATTGCCATGCGGAGTGCGCGGACACGGTCCATGGGGGATGGTTTGCCACCTTGTTGAAAGTGGCCGGGTACAGCGGCGCGGGACTCGAAGCGGCCCTTGGCTTCTTCCTTGATCATGTCGGCGATGACTTGGGTGGTGTATGTTTGAGAGGCGGTTTCGTTGCGCAAGATGATCTTACCGGCGCGGTTGGCGCCTCGGTCAGATGCGAAGCTAGATCTCAAAAATTCAATGTCTCGGGCTAGCATCTTAATGTTGATTCCTTCTTCGGGAATGTAGACTGCTGCTGCGCCGATGGACAAACCGGCTGTGGTGGCAATGTAGCCGGATTTACCGCCTTGAGTTTCGACAACAAAGACTCGGCGGCGAGATGAGGATGCCGATTGTCGGATCGCGTCGCAGAACATGATCAGTGTGTTGAGACAGGTGTCGCTACCGAGTGAGTATTCGGTACCGGGAACGTTGTTGGAGATGGTCGCCGGCAGTACGACAATGGGAATTTTGAATGCAGAGTAAAATTCTCGGCCCTTCCGTAGCTGACTGGCCGCAGTGAATGCTTCGAATCCACCAACAATGAACAGTCCATCGAACTTGTACTTTTCGAATGCCCGAGCGGTGGCTTCAAGATCATCACCTGGTAGACCTCTGTTTGTGCCAATCTCAGAACCGCCCTCGTTGACCCAATCATCCGACTCTAGCCAGTTCACTTCCCGCACTGAACCAACGGGCTTGTCGTCATGATGGCGGCAAAGACCAGGGAAACCGTTGTGAATAGCAATAGGCTGGTGACCGCGAGTCAAGCAGTATCCAACGGCTGCTCGTGTAGCAGGGTTCATACCACCAGCTGGTGCCCCGACATGGACGATAGCAATGCGCATCTGCTTATCTTCGGGAAGGCGCATCTTGGGGTGGTCGACAGAGGTGGTGTTGAGGTATGCATTGTAGTATTCCTTAAACTCTGAGTCGCGCATAGCCATAGCTTGATCAAAGTCCTTGGCATGTATACGAGCAGTCACATCCTTGGTTTGTTGAACTGCTTCCATGAGCGGCATTCTTTCGATTTTGTTCTCTCTAATGACGATGACTGGAGATGGAGAGTCCGGCTTTACGTCGAGCACTGCCTTGACAGCCTCCACACCTTGCAATGTAGACAACCATCTGTCGTAAGCGCAAGCCGGACCTCCACGTTGTGTGTGTCCAAGAACTGTGACTCGAGTGTCGAGTCCCAACCGGTTGCTGAGAAGATCTTTGACGGCGTTCGAGGAGATTTTGTTGAGGTGGCGATCCTGGGAACCTTCGGCGACGATAACGATTGTTCGTCGCTTGCCTCGTTCGCGATTCTTCAAAAGTTAGACAATCTAACAACGGCAGAGAAGATAAGGACTAACCTTGGTAATCACAGAGCACATATCATCCTCCCAGCCATCACGCGGCGGCATCTCAGGAATAAAAAGCCAGTCTGCACCCGTACTGATGGCAGACATCAGTGCGAGCCAGCCGCAGTGTCGTCCCATAACCTCAATAACGAAACCTCGTTGATGAGACGAGGCAGTATCGAAGACATCGTCAACAGCATCGCAAATCCGGGTAAGTGAAGAGTAACAACCAATTGTAGCGTCTGTACCGGACATATCATTATCAATCGAGCCTACCAATCCAACGATGTTCAATGTAGTATAAGGAAAGACCTGTTCATCCGTCAATTGGCCCTTCTGCACCAACTCCTTCAACAAGCTAGGCCATTCCGATCGGAAGAGGTCGGCGCCAGTCAAACTACCGTCTCCTCCGCAAACGACCAAAGCATCAATTCCCCTCAAAACCATATTCTTAGCAGCCTCGAGACGACCAGCGCGTTCACGGAATTTCATGCTGCGTGCTGAGCCGATCAGGGTTCCTCCGCGCGACAACCAGCCACGGACGTCTTCCCAGTGCATTTGTTTGATCAACTCCCCGCCCGCAACCAACCCCTCGTAACCTTCGTGTACGGCGAAGGCTTCGCAGCCGCTGTGAATAGCCATCCGCACGACGGCGCGCACAGCGCCGTTCATACCGGGGGCATCACCACCGGAAGTGAGCACGGCGATGCGGCGTTTTTTGGATGGTTTGACGGGTGGTTTGATGGCGGAGGGAGAAGCAATGGTCGAACTCATCGTGGCGGACATGGCCTCTCAGCCGTTGATGAATACGTTCTCTACCTATTGAATATTCGTGAAGCAAATGGAGTGACTCGAAAGAAGAAAAATGAGCTGTAGCAATTCTGCTGGTTTGGTGGGGGAAAACTCCGGTGAGAGAAATTGGCGGCGGAGCTCTGGTACGTCAGAGAGGGACTATGACGACAGGACTGGAGCTCTGATAGCCGTGTCGTGTCTGCTTGTCTCAACGGACAATAATCAATTCAGTCAGTTGTGGTAAGAACAATGTTCCAGGGAGGATTCAATTGAAGATGAAGACAATTCAAAAGAATGTGAGAGAAACAATAATGGAAAGCTTCGACGTCGCCCATCAGATGCTCCCTCAATAGTGACATCCCATGCGCTAGACTACTCTCGGACTAGGGCGGGACACGGGATCGACGCACGTGATAAAAGCGCATCTCGGTGAATCGGTCAACTTTTCTTTGATGCACACAAGACATTGAACATTCCTATTGATTTGAGACTGGAATTCGGTGGCCGGGAGTTTGTATGCATGTATGCAAGTCACCAATCATGTAGAGCGTGGTGATGACTATACTGGCCGTCCTTGGACGGATCTTTTGGCCTGCGGTTTTTGAAGTATACGTCAATGAAGATACGGCAATCGACCTTACGGAAACCATCCCGAACATGGCTCAATATGAGTGAGTTCTTCTAATGACGTTCTACTATGTAGAAGCCTGATGTTTATAACTCCGATGTAGACCATTTTCTGCCAGACCCCGGCATCAAATAAAGCTCCGAGCGCTCACCGCCCACATGATCGGTGAATCAAGGGTTAGGGTAAGATGCAACTCTAGCGCCAATGTCACCCCTTGTTTAACCCTGCTTGGCTGGAGCAGTACTGCTTCAACGTTGTCTGGTTAACTATCGATGCAAATACTCAAAACGAAGAAACAGAAAAGAAAAAAGAGAAAAGACAAACATTCAAGGTACTTTTCTTTGACGCCAACTTCAAATTTACTTCTTGATTGACAAAAGTACTCATTGCGTAAGTATACATGCGTATTATCCCTTATTTACTCATCTCCTATTCGACGAAACACCCAGTTGCTGCCTCGGTATCTTTTGGAAACAAATACCGTTATACCTAGATACTTACGGCAAAGATGGCTTCATTTGGGCGTTCTGGATGGGTTTCAGGGCTGTTACTGACCCACAAATATCTCGTTCATGTCCGTATCAGCCCGTACTGAGTCCCTTTGGATGCGCTCTTCATTCACAAGCTAGGTAAAGGTGTTAGTTTGAACTCAACATCGTCTCCTCGTCTGTAGAGGCATCCAATGTTGTATTATATTCAAGTAAGGAATTAAAAGTACACACCTCGGGAACAACATCTAGCCGGAAAGTCGATCTATATCGGATATCTCCCGGGGAAGTACCCTAATGACGCGGGGTACCCCGTATTTCGGATAACCAGTTTATTACAAAGTGACTATATCAAATATGGGGATCCGGACATTCATAGAAACCATATTATTTGAATTTGTTAATAGACACACTAACTAACTAAACCAATACCCCTGCAAAGACTCCTTTTTCCTCTCCCCGGCACCCTGATGCCGATTCTCCTCCCACACTTTCCCGCCCTCACCAAACTGATTCGATAAATGCCCTAGGAAGAAATCTAGATTCTTGTTTGCTTGCGGGAAACTGTTCTTGAAAAACTCGTAAAGCTCGTCAACTGTCGCCTTTTGAGGGGCAAAGGTGACTTTCTCGCCGAATAGGGAGAGGTATTTCTTCATGTGGGCCAGGTCTGCTGATACATCGGGCTCCCAGCCTGACTCGATGTGGCCGGGAATTAGTTTGAGGGGGTTGAGGTATTCGATGAGTTGAATTGTCTTTTGCCATGCTTCTAGCAGGGAGGCGGATTCGACTTCTTCGACCCTGTGCGATCATCATCAGCCTGGGAGGATAAAACCGGGAAAGGGGGGACCGCACCAAACATGCGTACTGCGCGCATACACAGCATCACCACAGATCAGCGTCCGCTCCTTCGGCAGCCAGAAAATAGTATGGTCAACCGAATCTCCCTGAACAGGCCCCAGCAAATGCACCGGCGACTCTGGGTTTCCATCCAGGACAAAAAACGTATATTCAAATGGATCCGGTTTGCGTGGCTTCTCGGGGATGTTCTCTCTCCCAAAAATAGACGGCCAATAGACTACTTTGTCATCATACTCCTTGTTAATTCCAGCTAGGACATAAGGAGCAGCGAAGAACCGAGCCTCAGGAAATGCCTCGAGGATGGGATTTGCAGAGAAGAAGTGATCCGGATGATGATGGGTGACGAATACAGCTTTGAGGGTTTGATTTCCTGTCTGGAGCTTTTGTTTGATCCAGGTTACTGTGTCGTTGGCGTCCGGGATAAGGAATGGTGGGTCAAAGAGGATGGCTTCTTTGGAGCCGATTATGAGGGATGTCACGCTTGACAAACCTTTTTCGCTTGAGATGTGGAAGTAGGTTTCGAGGGGCATTTTTCCCAAAAAATAATCCCAATGTGTCTCGATAAATCAGTTTTCGCCTCATGAGACTTATGAGCCCATTTTTCGGGGTCTGATCTAGTCAGTTATATAGCTAAAATTCCAAACTCCTCCCCGATGAGAACCCCGGCTCTTAAGACTTAAATATTCTCGAAATGCGGGGTATCCATATGAAGTACAACACTTTCCGGATGATCATCGATGGATCATCTAGAGCTCTATATAAATCTTCGGAAAGCTTCCGGATGCGGACCCGGGATTGCAGAACGTTCCCGATGCAATCCTGGAAGCGGAGGGGGATTTCCGAAAGAGGGGGTTTCTACTGACATTTAATTGTAGTGCGTACTCGGATTATGGGCCTTGGTTTATCTGATTGATTGACGATATTTCGGATAATTTATAGTTTCTGGCAAAGTCCATATAGAATCATTGCAACCTTCGACATACTCTTATATACCATCACAGAGTTCCAGGATCAGGATTGGGTGCTGTAGTAGGACTAATCAGAACGGCAGCAACAGAGTAAAACGCCATGTCTCAGTTCCATCCAACTTTCTCCCGGGAGTCACTGCAGGACAAAGTCATAGTCTTGACAGGTATAACACAAAAATTGTTAAAGCATTACCTATAGCAGAACGTTAACTCGTGATAGGGGGCGCGAAGGGGATAGGACAAAGTCTAGTCGAATTATGCGTTCAACATGGCGCATACGTATGCTTCGGCGACATTGACGAGAAAGCCGGTCGCGAAGTCCAAGATGCTGTCAATGCAGGTCAAAACTCGCCTCGGGCTCGATTCGTGGCCGTTGATGTCACAAACTATCAGTCTGTATTAGCACTATTCAAGACAGCATTGTCCTGGCATGGACGGATTGACCATGTCATCGCGAATGCGGGAGTGGTTGAGCGAGGCAATTGGTTTGATCCGGTGTTGACGGTTGAAAGTGTTGAGGAGGTTTGAAACGGCCCACGAAAGCCATCAATATAACAGATTATCTAAGTATAGTACAGGTGCCTCCTTCAACAGTCCTCGACGTCAACCTGCTCGGCTGTCTATACTGTGCCCGCATAGCAAGCGTCTATCTACGCCAAAACCGATCCAACAACGAAGACCGCTCCCTAACCCTCGTCTCATCCGTAGCCGGTTTCAAAGAGTCTCCAGGCCTATTCGTCTACCAAGCCAGCAAGCATGGCGTTTTGGGGCTGATGCGCTCACTACGAAAATACATCAGTCTACCGACAACCCACAACATCCGCGTAAACGCTATCTGCCCATGGATGACTGAGACAGGTATGGTAGCTGGCATTGAAGCTGGGTGGCGCAGAGCGAATCTACCGACTAATCGGCCTTTGGATGTGGCTAAAGTTATTGCTGGTGTTGTCTCTTCTCCGGAGCTGAATGGGACCTCGATGTACGTTGAAGGTGGACGGGCGTGGGAGATTGAGCGGAATTTGGACAGGTTGCAGCCTCAGTGGTTGGGTGAGGAGCCTTCGAGGTCGCTTGAGAAGGGGCAGGCTGTTTTGGGGGATGGAATGGATTGGGCACAGTGATTCAGTAACTTGGTCAACGCAATCTAGCTAAGTATGTAAGGAGCTTTAGGCACATGCAGCCACCATCACAAGAACGCCACTAATATATTCCGAGAGCGTATGATCTCCAAGAAGAGGCTGGTATATGTTCATGGCACGATTTGTGATTTGACCACCTCCTCAGCGATCCCATCACCTTCATGCAAGCTGCAGTAAGTAGTTACGCAAGCTTCTCGACAAGGCATACACCAGTATTGCTGCAATTTTCATTCCCGGCCCCATAAGTGCCAGCATTGATTTGCTCAGTCCCTGCTGGAAGTCGTACACCCATCCTATGACAGCTGTTTCATATAAACTCGCATCATAGCCCTAACGTAGATTACCGGGATTTTTCCAGTCGAGGTATCCATGGATGACCGATAGAGATCCATTGATAACTTACCATGCAAATACAGTCAAGGGTGTTTATAGTAGTTTACAGCAATTGGGTGCTACCATCCCACCTCTTGATCATTCCTTTACAGAGAGAGGTACATAGCAATTATTCAGAATTGGTGTATCCTCGTCGATGTACATATACCTACTATTTACATGGTATGATACATGTAGTTGTGTCATCAGACCATCGACCAACGGAGTAGTTAATACTGGTGCGGGGACGAGCATACAATTATATTTAGTTTTTCAGCTAGCTATGACTGATGATCGTCTTTCAGCTGTAATAAGCCGTGGATTGATTGGGAACGAGTCTTGACTGGGGTCACGCTGAGCCAACTAGATCGACTCAATTGCATATTGATGTGACAGTGGCTAACCCAGCGACGAACACCTAAGCAATCGTAATCTAACAGTCTGCCCTGTAGACAGTGTTCTCCGTTCGAACATAAGAAGAATGAGAGACTCCAGAGAAACACGTGTAGCGGGGAAAGGATCATAAATTCTCCTTCACTTGTTGCACCCAAATTGCTTCTAGTCTCACTTGGCACATTACTTTTCATAAAGATTATAAAAAAGCTTGCAGCGATGCATCTTCCCCAACACAACATCAGATACGCTCCGATGAATGCTGACGCCGGTGACTTTCTCCACAAAAAATTTTTGATATCGAAACAGGTTGTTCTAGTCCACCCAAAATTGAACGATAGTTACGACACCACCATTTTCTCTATGTGAATGGGGATTCATCTACATTGAATCTTGATTGTGGAATGTTCGATTATCTTTCACTAGACCCTTCAGATTCAACCGAGTCTGTGGAGGCTGTTAAACCCTTACCATCCGAGTCGGACACTTGGCACTGGGTCCCTGAGCCTGATCTGAGGGGTGGAATCTCCACGTATGCTGTTATACTTTCCCTCTGCAACGAACTGTAAATACATATGAGGCCTCATCACTAACATCATGTGATCAGAAATTTTTTTAGGCTAAGGAATGTTGCAACTGGGAACTACCTTGGTGTTTCTGAACCAGGTTACTGTGTTGGGCAACGGTGGCAAGATGATGATGGACAACTGTGGAAATTCATTCATATTCACAGTTCGTGGACGGCCCAAGAAAAATATGATGAGGTGACTCAGAAACGACACGATTTTCGAGTTCAGAAACAAGAGTATCTCAATGCTGCCTCGCGAGCACGACGTCAGCAGCAGCAACAACATACTGGAAACGCAACTGGGGTGCCATACACAAGACTAAATTTGTGTGGCGATCCAACATGTGGTGTGACTCACGTTTGCAATGCTGATTACAATAGGCTCGTCAGACCTTTAGGAGCTTCTGGGCTATGATAGCATGTAATAGTCTGGATCTGCAATACAAAGGTATAGGGGATATTTTAGGATGATAATTGAGAGACCGTACGGTTTTCAAAATATACCTACGTAGAACATAATGATTAATTTTGTGTATTCCATATCTATCTATAACTTGAACTTGACAGGAATGTTCTCATGCACCGATCTTCTTCTGGAGAAAGGTCACCACGTCAGTGTTTTTGGCTTTCTTTGCCATATCAAGCGGAGATCGGCCATTAAGGTCTCTAGCATCAACGTGTGCTCCATGGTCGATCAGGTACTCTACCTCAGGTGTGGTCCCGTCAACAGCTGCGAGATGCAAAATAGTTTGCCCAGTACTATCTTTCATGTTGATATCAGCCCCATTTGCCAGTAAAAGCTTCATCAGCCGGTACCCAGTTCCTGTAGCCGTATGCAAAGGTGTTTTGTCGCGACTATCTTGAGCATTAACATCTGCACTCATCTGTATTAAGAGCTTGGCGATTCTAAGCCGACGGGATAGAACAGCTTTGTGTAGAGGCGTTTCTTGACGATGGTTTCTGATGTTGATGTTACCGGTACGCTCTGCTATCAGTTGAGCAATCTCAAAGCTCTTCCGAGTGGCAGCTATATGCAGTGGTGTATTTCCGTGCTCATCTGCGATACGGACATCAGCACCTTTTGATAATAGGAGTAGAATTAATTGTCTAGATTCATCTCGAACCGCAATATATAGCGGAGTCAGGCCCGCCAAAGTAGTAGGATTGATGTTAGCTTTCCAATCTAGTAGACATTCCACTATTTTCCTCTGATTGTCCCGGACCGCCTTATGTAGGCTTGTTTGACCTAGGAAATCCTGAAGCTCTAGGTTGGCACCCCTTTCGGCTAGCAAGCGGACCAGGCGCAAAACATCTGGCGTATGTTTTGAAAATAGTATGACATCCTGGAACAGGGCAGAACATCTGTCACATGGCGATGAATTGACCTCTGCTCCTCTGTCCAAAAGCAGCCGGACAACCTCAAAATGTCCCTCGCGGCCGGAGCAGTACAACGGCGTACCTAGCTCTTCTGATCCATCCGTTTTATCTTTGAAATAAGGCGGTTGCAATTCTATGTTTGCCCCACTCTTGAGGAGATGATTCACTACAATCAAATGCCCGTTCCTAGCAGCCCACCATAACGGCGTGCGGCCTCCGTCATCTCGCGAGTCGACATCGACTGATTTCGTTTCCAGTAATATGTGCACCACCTCATGATGGCCCTTTTCCGATGCCCATAATAACGGTGTTCTCCCCGTATCGTCCTTGATATCTGGTTGGGCATTTCCGAGAAGAAGCTTTTGCAGAATTATATGATAACCTTTTTCTGCAGCCCAGGAAACTGGTGTTTGGCCGGAAATATCCTTTGAATCACGATTTACCGTTTCAAAAGAAAGCAGTTGTTGAACTGCTGCTTCATGGCCCTTCTCGACTGCCCACGATAGCGGGGACTGTTGATACAAATTGTCTGGCTGATTAGGGTCAATGCTTTTTTCCTGTAGTAGGAGTTCTATGATCTGTTCGTGGCCGTTTTCCGCAGCCAAGCAAAGAGGACTTCGACCATCTGCAGTTGGAATGTTGGGATTTATTCGTTTAGTCTGCAAGAGTATACGAACAGCTTCGAGGTTGCCTTTCTCCACTGCAAGCAGCCATGTGGCTTGTAAATCCTCTGACGAACCAATGTGCAGTTCCTTGAGTGATGACTCTATCTCACGGAGATTATTCTTTTCCAATCCTAGAATGAGGGCATTCTGTACCGGATTAGTAGTGAGATTTTCTTTGGTACCCAACAATCTGATCTTACCATTTTGTTCTTTTAGGTTCAGATTTCGTTGTTTATTGTGTGTTGCCTGTTGTTTTGCTTTGCCCCAAATGTCCTCAGATAATGTATAAATGCACTATATTCGGCTTTTTATTCTATGCCATTTTAAATAATCAGTGCATGTACAATGGTAGATTATTCTGGCCATACACAGAGGCTGAAAAGCGGGCAGTTAGCTTACCAGCAAGGCTGCCTTATCATCCATCTCACCTAATGAATATCATCGATTTTCATTTTGTCTACTCATTTTCTGTCAGATAACTTCAAAGAACTGGGTAATAAAACAAGGACGAAACAAGAAGACTACCTAGTCGCCCGGAAATATACATGCGACACGTTCTGCATCCCTGCCAAATCCCATCAATAGAGGCACGCAACGTGGCACCAGTTAATATGCTGCGCCACCTGTCAGTTCACACAGAAGCGAGATAGGACCATCGAATCCGTAGACTTTCTAGAAACTTTTCATCGTGCACATTGCATATCCCTAGTAGGAAAACTGAGATGGATCACTACGAACTTCCACCGGGAATTGAACCATTTACCATCCCTTTCGTATGCAAGCAAGAGTATGATGGAAGTGACTTCTTCGACTATGCATTACGACGAGGCTGGACAGAAGAGGATTTGAATGATCCCTACCGTCGTCATCGGTCCGTTCGAGAAACTGAAGCGTTCGCTCAAGAGTGGCTCTACTTCGGCTTTCTTCTCTCAGTTTTCAGGACCGTTGGCGTCCAGGTGAATAGTAGTGATCTTGTGAGAGTGACGGCTGATGGTGAAATAGTAATATGTACAGCGCCACTGCTCTCATTCTTCGCGGAGTGGAGGAAGACACAGCGTTATAAAACAGCCCTGAAGAGGTATGAGGCAAAACATGGCAGCATGGACGATATCTGGGGACCTGAAAAGAAACGGCGTTTGAGCTCCTGGCGTAAGAGAGGTGAAAAAATTGCCTCTATCATGAGAAAAGTAGAGCAGATGCTGTGCTCCGGTTTCTTCATGCCACCAGACCGTGGAGAAATGACATTGTCTGTGATTTCGAAAATCGGAATTTCTATCCATTTGGTAATGCATCCAATGATGATTGCCTTACAAGATTTGTATGGCTTGACTGTTGATATACAGTCGTCAAAGGACAAATTTGGCGATCCGTCAATCCTGAAACGTATGGTGAAACTCGGCTGGTGTCCCTCCGAAGCGAAGGCTCTGATTTCAGATCGCGGGTTTTATCCCCAATTTGTGTTTTCTCATCTGCCATCACCACGGTGGGGACTTGATCATAGCGGTTGCAATGAACAAGTCTGTCATGGAAAGTATATTGGAGGGGACTACCAGACGAAGCATCGGACAATTGGCTGCAAATGCGATTTTATCTCCGTTCCCACGGCAAGTTTTGAGATTGTACGTCGAGGTCGGATACCAGTCATTTCTTGGAGGATGTCTTCGGATGGCGAAAGGTATGAAATAAGAGTGGAAGAATACGATCCAGCATCGCCGAGAAAATACGTGGCTATCTCTCATGTGTAAGGGAATTCCGAATCCCTATCTAAACACTCATTTCTGATCATGAGCCCGAGAGATTAGATGGTCTGATGGCCTCGGTAACGAGAAAAGTAACTCTCTACCAGAATGCCAATTATCATACCTACAATCTCTGGTAGACGAGCTATATACTCAACCCTACAAAGATAACGAGTGGGTTTGGACTAGTGGTCCGACAAATCCTCATATCAGATCAAAATCATCAAAATCGCCCTTCTCCGGAGAGAAGCCCATAGGATTTTGGATGGATACCATGTGTGTACCCGTACATGATAACGAGCTCCGGAAGCTAGCTATTAGCCAAATGAGAGTTATTTATGTTGAAGCACATCGTGTCTTGGTCCTGGATTCCTGGATGCTTCGTCTCTTGCGAAACTCATGTGTCAGTGAAAAGGCGTCTGCCGTCTTTTTGTCAAATTGGCAAAGTCGTCTATGGACGTTACAAGAAGGCCTCTTGGCTTGGAATCTATTTATTCAGTTCAAGGATGGACCTGAGTTATTGTCGGAGTTGGCAAAGATGAATAATAAAAAGAAAAACAAGGATCTGATGACTCTGGAGTATCTTTTCGGATATATTCCTGTCTTCGACTTTCACACGGCACCGGGATCCAAAAGGATATCGAAGGATAGTTTTCGTTTACCACATCTTGCACGTCCACTAGCACAGCGCAGCACTAC
The DNA here is from genome assembly GCA_023626215.1 of Talaromyces sp. PL2406. Taxonomy (NCBI): domain Eukaryota; kingdom Fungi; phylum Ascomycota; class Eurotiomycetes; order Eurotiales; family Trichocomaceae; genus Talaromyces; species Talaromyces sp. PL2406. The sequence continues at coordinate 25,014 of JAMAGL010000020.1, read as the reverse complement.
TCGCAAGAGTGACGAGACAATTTGTCTAGCCACTCTTCTCGATATCAATCCGGGGTCTCTTCTAAGAATCAGATCAGAGAAGAAGAAGGAACAGATCCAAACTCGTGAGGAAGATCTGGCCGAGGAACAGCGAGTTTCGGATCTAAGAATGGCAATGTTTCTCCGCATGATTGGGAACATATCCCCCAACATCATATTCAACACTTATCCACGAATTCCGGACAAGGGTTTCCAATGGGCACCACGGACATATCTCGGCCCTCATCAGGCTGGGGCTAAGTTTCAGGGTCGTATACATGATCCCTTGAATTCGGCACGAGTCTCGACCGGTGGGGGGCTGCTGCTAAAATGCCTAGGATGGCGACTAAAACTGCCTTATTTACGCTCGTTGATTACTAGTGAACTTAAGGTGATATCTGGAGATAGAAGGCATTCTGGGGAGAGAATGTATGAATACCGCATTTCAGTTGATGAGGACGAGCCTCCGACGTTCCCATTGTTGCAGCCACAATCCTGTTATGCGCTGCTCTCGGATAGGCCACTTCACGAAGATTGTGTTGCGATTCTGACCATACTGGAATCTAGCACAAATCCGGAGTTAAAAGAAAAGGAAGTATATGAACAAGAAGCAGGCGGGTGGTTGAAGGTAGCTCATCTTTGTAGGGTCAAGGTCGACTATTTTGAAAGCAAGGACAAGTTTAACGATGGAAAGAACTCGTTAACGGATGTGGATAATATTGAAGGATACTTTCTAGATGAAGGCGAAGAGGCAAGGAAGTGGTGTGTAATGTAATTTGGCCGTTTCAGCCTCTGCCACACGCAGCCTCTTGTCATTGATCACTAGGACAAAACGGGATAGTTATAGTATACGTGTAACGAGTTATATTCCTGGTCATACTGCCCCTCCTTCCAGCACTCTGTCAGAGTCTATCTTCTAACTAATATCTTAGCCTGCTTCATATCCAAGCACACGGATTACCAAAATCCATACATTTCCACCCGAGTTACCGTTAAGTCTCGTTGGCTCTTAGGATTCAATACACAGCCATGTCGGACTCAACAGAAACGGACTCCAGCTCTGGAAGTTGCTCGTCCGAATATGGCGATGCACCACTTCTAGTAGCAGCCGAAAATGGAGACGAGACAGCAGTAAAGCAGCTGCTGGGGACAAATGCAAATATCGAAATCGAGAAAAATGAAGACGGCAGAACTCCATTATTGTTAGCGGCTCAAAATGGACATGAAGGGGTGGTAAAGCTACTTCTTGATAGAAACGCCAACATCGAGACCAATGATGATCAGTATGGGCAGACGCCACTTTGGTGGGCAGCCAGGAATGGTCATGAAGGAGTAGTGCAACTGCTCCTGGAAAAGGGTGCATTCACTGAAACATGTGATTTTAGCAGACGCAGAACACCTCTATCGTGGGCAGCTCAGAAGGGTTATGAAGAGATAGTGGAGCTACTACTAAAACACAACGCTGACATCGAGACGGTAGATGTACGTTGTCGAACTCCACTGTTATTAGCTTCCCAGAAGGGCCGGTTGGGGCCTGTAAAAATGCTTCTGAAGAAGCATGCCGACATTGAGACGAGAGATATCGAAGTCGGTCAGACACCTCTTGCTTGGGCAGCTCAGAATGGTCGAAGTAAAGTGGTGAAGCTTCTTTTGGACCACGATGCTGATATAGAGACAAAGGATGACGAGGTTGGAAAGACTCCACTCTCATTGGCCGCTGAAAGTGGTCACAAAAGGGTGGTAGAAACATTGCTTGATAGAAATGCCAATATCGAGACGATGGATGATATTTATGGCCGGACGCCCCTCTTTTGGGCAGCTAAGGTGGACCACGAAGAGGTAGTGAAGGTACTTCTAAAAAGGAATGCTAATTCCGAGGCGAAGGACGATGAGAAAGGTCAGACGCCGCTCTCCGCAGCAGCCGAAAATGGTCACAAATCGGTAGTGAAGTTATTGATTGCTAAGGGTTCGGATATCGAGACAAGGGATCAGAACGGTTGGACACCGCTATCGTGGGCATCCCGAAAGGGCCACAAGGCGGTAGTGGAGCTGCTTCTCGATCACGGCGCCATTATCGAGACATGGGATTTCAAGCATATCTGGACACCACTTTTATTGGCAAAAGACACAGGCCAATCCGAGGTTGTAGCACTCATTCGAGAAAGATCGGCTCAGGTTCATGCCTAGTCAGGGTGTACAATACTTGAATTTACTCCTTATCGTCCGGTCGAGAAGTGGGTAAGAAAGGTGAAGTCCTAGTTGGGGTACAACACAATACAATACTCCGTTCGTTCTGGGACCATCCGTCAACGCAGCTCTAGTAGCAAGGTTCAATTATTTCATCGATATTATATACATTGCTAATTGATTGACGTGTCGGCTATGCTGGATGATTATTGAGCCTTTTTCATGTACACTATATCTGAGACAGTGATTTTACGAATACATCACAGCGCACAGAAAAATTACACAAACGTGGCATTTTCAACATACCGCTTCTGTGCAAATCCCACCTGTAACGTACCCAGATCAAAGGCAGTGAGATACGGCAACATAAACGTCGCGCCCAAGCAGGCATTGGGCTGGACAATTCCGCCAATCGTCGATGCCGGAATGACCTGGATGTTGCCCACACAGGTAGTGCTGTTGATAGCTTCGAGGTTGAGCAGACTACCGGGGATGGTGAACGGTCTGCCGCTGATGGTTACTGTGAAATCAGGCAGGTGGGCATCGCACGGGATCAAGAATGCGGCGAATTCGGTGCTGTTGACCGAGCCGGGTACCTGATCGTAATACGCGCCCACGACGTCGGGTTGGAAGAGAAGATTGGTAGTGCCGGTATCAACGATGGTCTGGAACGCGCCTTCAACGGCCTTTTCGGAACCAACCTGGTATGCATCGATAGTAATCGACCACCAGCCCTGCTGACTGTCATCAGTGTCGACATCGGCCCAGGTAACAGGACCCTCAATCAAGCTCTTATTGAGGTATCCAAAATCCAAATGAGAGTCTGCCTTGAGGTACAAGTCAGCGACAAAAAGGGGCTTTTCAAGCTCATTCTTTATGCTGTCGAAAAATGTCTTTTGCTTGACGGGCTTGACGGTGTTGTTTTTGCTGAGAGCCATGCCCACGATGCCCGTGGCGCCCAGAGTGGCGAATCCAGCGGTGTAGTTGACGATGGACTCGACGGCTTGTGATACGGCAGTCACGCCGCCGATGGTCACTACGTCCAGGAACACGTCGCCGCTGCACTCGATGTCGCCCTCGGTTTCAGTGTCACCATTTCCGTAGATGATGTCAAATGAGTAGCCATCGAGATAGTAGGCGGAGAAGCTCTTGTCTGGGTCGTAGAGAGTGATATTTGCTGGGAGGCCTGATGGGTCGGATTGAGTGCTGTAGACAATACTAGGATTTGTTAGGAGCGATGCACATATACAGTGCTAAGAGCGACATACAGATCCCACGAGCCTGAGTCAAGAATCAAACCCAATTCCTGAGGGGGAGTGCCAATTGAGACGGGAGAAATCCACTCGCCATTAGCAGTATCATAGGTACCCCCAACGGAGCCTGAATGTTGATCAATCATCAATTCAAATTTTGATGGTAGCTCAACTTACCGCTATCCCAACCTCGGGGCAACAATTTTTCAGGAACAGTACCTCCAAACTTGGCCAGTGAGCGTGCATGCTTCGATCCGGCGGCATTCGGATTTCGGACGGTTTTAAGCGAGGTGGTCAGACCGGACTTCTGAGGGATGGCATTTGCAGCCACGAGAGATCCGGCGAAGGCCAGACTCAGTACAGAAAAGGATACCATCTTGCCGCTCGGAGTTGTATGAAATTATTTACAACACGAACGAAGAGAAGAAGGAAACTCAAGGGCGGGGTGATGTTAAATAGATGTCCACTCCGGCCATAAACAACGACATGATACTACCCTAGATATTAAATAACGGGATCATAATGGGCTATTGCGCAGCTTACGCAGGGGGAAGCCATCTAATAAATGGTACCTAGGTAACCCTCCAGTAGATTTCAACCGTTAAAGCATCCGGAATTACAAATTGTTCCAGAACATGGAAACACGGACCTGCAGGGATCGATAGTTGATTAAATCTGATGTACCTAAGCAAGCCCACCTGCCCATTCAAGTAAAGGGTCCGGATTGGCTTGATTTGCGTTGCATTCGGACAGGGGTGGTTTTCCGTAGTCTATGCTTGACATTTGCTTGTTGTCCGAGATTGCGAATTGGCCCGGAAGCCACGGGAAAGCTTGACTGGCGTGATCGGCAAGGGGATGAATCTTGTTCTTGTTCTTTGTTTCAAGGTTAAGTTTTGTTTAATTGCTTGTGTAAATTTTGTTTTGTTGATTTCTGTCTCAAGCTTTGGTCTTCTAAAATATACGATAGCATATGATGTACTATGAGAATTATATGCATTGAGATATCAATATAAAACCACCACGATGCTTGTCTAGAAATTACTTGCTACTCTGTACCTATATTGCGTATCTAGGTGGCCGATATACATCCCTTGATTGCGCATTTTTGGACCATGAATAGGTAATGTAACTCTATAATGAGCTATTACAATGTCTCTCTAAGATCAAAGAGAAGCCAATACCTAATCTATCCACTCTTTATTACCCGTCTTATTTAGCTCCACTCTCGACAAGCAACTGCTTCACGGATGAAGGCCCATTCTCGGCCAAAGCCAACGGACTAAAACCCCGCGCATTCAGAACATTCAGATCAGCGCCCGCGCGGATCAGAAAGCGCACCATATCCTCCGGGCTGCACCTTTCCACATCGTCACTCGTGCACGTCTCCGAGACTTGCTGCGGAACAGGCACTACTTTGCGCAGCAAATTCGCCTTGAGAGGTGGCGGGAGGGCCCCACGACAACCTATTTTGATTGAAACTGTTCCATTCTGCAACTGTCTACAACGAATTATGGCTGTATGGAGAAGAGTATTTCCCCTCTCACTCTTCATATTCAGATCCACGCCACCAGTGTCAATGAAGAGCTGGAGGATGTCTCTCCGTTGAGTGCTTACGACGGTCCCTAGCGTGTACATATCCGGCACAAACCCGTGTGCAAGCAAGAGACGCATCACGTCGATGGTACACTCTTCAATCGTATCGCGAAACAATTTTGATGGAATTTCTATGCCGCGGTCAAGTAATAGGCGCAGGGTATCGATTGTGCCGTGTTGGATTGCTTTGGCTAAAAGGCGGCCAGTGTCGTTTTCAGGGTGGTCGGCATGACCATTCGCTAAGCCGATATTTGCGCCATTATCCAGTAGGAAGCGCACTATGTCTGTTGAAAGATTGCCGGACGATACAGCTCTGTTTAACGGATACATTCCCTCATGAGGTATGTTGAAATCCGCCCCGAACTCAAGTAGTAGCTTGAGGATAGACACTTGTCCCCTGCATATTGCCCAATCAACCAGCCCGCCCAAATCCAGATTAGGGTCTTGGACAGGCGAGCCATTCTCTAAGAGCAGCCGGACTGTGCTCTCATGGCCCGACAATATGGCGTCCACTGCCGCCGGCTGGACGATTCGTGGACCGCGATTAGGAAATCCGTCAACACTGGCTCCATGGCTTATCAGTAACGACACTAGGGCGTCATTTCCCAAATTTGCTGCAATGCTTAGTGGCGTCTGCACACTATGCCACGGCCTGAATGGCGAGTTTGCCGCAATGTTTAACCACGTGTGCCCATCGCGCTGCGGCCGAAAGCGCGTGTTTTGTGTTGGGTTGTCCGCAGGTTTCTCTACGCTGTACCACACCTGAAAAGTCTTGTTTGCGCGACGAGTAAATTTCACACCCATGAAAGAGTTTACTTCCGCCCCGTAGTGGAGGAACCGTTGAACACCGGCGACGTTTCCTGTGATGGTGCATCTGAAGAGTCCTTCGTCACGTTTATTGCTTTGTAGATGGCGCCGGTAGAGATAAGGGAGAAGGGCGTTGTAGATGGAACGATGGACTTGGAGTAAACGGGCGAGATCGCTCTCGGACAGGTAAAGTGCGATGAGCAGGATTATCTCAGGGGGAAGCTCTAGCAACGCCATTTTGTTGAGAGGTATATAATCATATAGAAGCTAGATAGATAAAGATGTTCGAAATTCAAAAGTATTGAGTTTGCGGGGCTGGAGCTGCATCAATTGATATATAGATCTTGATCTTATTCTTGGTGATTCGGATTACCAACACTACAAGATAAGCGATTGGACGACCTTTAAGCCTCAGGATGATGACTTAATTTTCCACACCGGTAAAATTGGCGCATTATGAACGACGACCACCATTTCCATGCCATCACACATTCTATACGATATCGTATTAGCTCATGAGGGGCTGGGGCAACTGGACATATCTATTGATATGTATGCTAAACATTTGAGCTCACGATGTACAGATCATACGCGTGACAAAGTAATCCACCGATGTAGGTAGCCAACGAGCGGCTGACTACGTAACAATCAATCTAGATTATCCAAGACTTTTTTCACAATTCAACACTCTCACCGAGTCAACTCTCGAACTCTCTGACAAGACCAGGAGTACGGTTGGGAATCTCTCAAAACTGATTAGGGTTAGGGCTTAGGGCTTCATATTCTGCCAATTCTCCGGCACTCAGAAATACCCCCGATATCTTCACCGCCTACGTAAATATCCATCAGGCCGAGGGTATTCGCGACTACATAAACATCACTCCATCCCAAATATATCGCCTTTTCTTTTCTCTTTTTTCTAATCGGTTATACCCACAAAGTCCTTATATATGAGATACAGCTGGTTAAGAAAGATGTCCAAATTATCACCCACCCTCAAGGCGCTAATCAACGCGCCCAATGCGCGACCCGGCACAATCCCAGCGCCGGCGCAGATAGTATCTGTATATGACAGTATAGCGAAGGAAGCTGAGCCCAAGAATGTGGGATTGAAGGCTTGGTTTAGCGCTGCTGTACGTCTTTTCCCATTTCGTTCATCAAACTGAAAAGTCAGTATAATTAATAGGATTGCAGACAGCAGCAACAATGACAATGAACTCACCCGAATCATTGGTTCAATTACACAAGCTCGTCTCCGAATCAAAATCCAAGGAGGAGAGTGTGTATCTCGCTGAATTGATTCGGGAGATTGGATTGAAATGTATTGGATTTAACGGTGTACGGCCCCCTCCTCCCTTGCTCTCCACAACATCAAACACGTATTTCAGAGTACGTACTGATAAGAGTAGATCCCACGAACAATAAACTGCCTCGGCGAATTCCGCGCCGGTCTACCAAACGACATCAAAGATGCCCTCGCCACACAGCCGCGTCGCGGCTTAACGCCAGAAGTCATCCCGGACATTCTGAACAGAGGGCAGTCGTTATGGAAATCGATTTATTACCCCTTTGAGACGAAACTGCAACAGAAGCTAGCGCTGTCGCATCCTGATCTTCCAGTACATATTATAGAGAGTGAATATGGGAATTTATTCGCTGACCCCGCTGCTCCAACGGAGGGCGTAGTACCAGCTACGGTGGGCAGAGTATTAACCTCTATTGTGGCGATATCATGTCTTCGCGCGCAGACCGGTGTTGGACCGCAGGTCATTTCGCATGTGTTTGGGCTACGGAAAGCGTTTGAAGATGGGACTGCGGAATCAGACGAGGAAGTTCAGGGAGGAGAGTGGTTGGCTTCCGATGAAGGGAGTGTTTGGTTGATTGGGGTTGTGGATCGGATTGTGGAGAGTATTGGGGGTGCGCAGGGGGGGACGAGTTTTGCGCCGGGGTTGAGGGGGAAGTTGTAATCTCTTATCCAAGGGCGGTGTGTCCATGTATGTAAGATGTATATGATGTATATAGATCAGTATGAAATGTATATCAATTTTGGTGTATTATCATTGGTAGAAATGAGATAGATGTATGAACAGCAGATATCGTATATGAAAATTTTGATGCATGTAATCATTAGACCCAGTATGTATCGATCAAACGACGAACGCTAAGAAAGAAACAGTTTTATCTCGAATATTAAAACAACTTGAAAGTAGAAAACGCAAATCATTCATAAACAGCAGGTATGTAAGGACTTTCCCCCGCCAATGTCGTCGCCTGACTTATAATCGATTCTGGTCGTTGATGTATCGGAATAATCACAATCCGGCATCGTTGACTAGCCTCGTACCTCTTCTTTGCGCGCTCGGATTTGTCGTCGGGTATAGATGCGGATGAGGAGACGGAGCCTTGTCGCGATGAGTCCGGAGACTTCTGGAATACGGATGATGCTTTCTTCTTCCCAGCGCTCGTGGTAGTTGTGGAAGTGCTGGTCACGTCAATTCCGTCCTGCACGGCAGACATGTCATATGGCATATCAATGCGAATCATGATTCCGCGCGGTTTAAAGAATGTCTCGTTCCAGTGGTTGATTTTTTGTGACAGAGCTGTTTCCGTCTCCTCGTCCTCCTGTTGATTCGCTTCTGCGGCTTGGTGTGAATACCCCATTGCTCTCGCCAAATTCCTACTCTCCTGCGCCGCTCGCTTCCTTTTGGCGGCTATAACGGCCGGAATCGCGCCGAAAAAGCCAACCATCATACCTCCCACAGCCATTACACCCAATCCCGCCCCGATTACAGTCGACCATTGCGCCGACGACATCTTTGCACTTTCTGTGATTTCGTGCGTGAACGTCTCCCATTCATCTTTCGTAATGTTATAGTTACTTCCTAGAATGGAAGGATATTCGAAGCCAGAAGTAAGCCGAGAAGTTTTCGATGGGATTTGTAGACCGCGCGACAAAGATTGCTCGGGTGCGAAACCGGGTTGTGTGCCGTCTTTGGAAGGGAAGAGGAGAGCGGCGTGCTCGGAGTAGAGGGATGTAGAGTCGAGGTCTGTTTCTGTGTTGGAGGTTGCGGTGGTAGTGGTGCGATGCATTGGATTGAAGGTTGAGGACTCCATTGTTGAAGGAGAGGTTGTGTGTGGTTGGTGTAGTTGTAGAAGCATGTAACTTTGAGCGTTTGAGAGTGTAGTGTCTATGGAGAATTGAATTGTTGTGCGAGAAGTGATACTTTGAGTTATCCGTATACAATCAATCCCGCTTAGGGCTTTGTCTCTGATATGCAATGGTCCGAGATGAAGTACCCCAAACAAAGAGGAAACAGCCTCGCTTTATACTCCCACGAAATCATCATCATCACAAATACCTTGTTGCCTGAAAAAAAAAATCATACTCAGCCATGCTTTTCTGGGTGTGTTTACTCCGTCCACATTACCCAATGCGGAGGCCGATCGGACCTAAACCCGTCACCAGTGGAACCCCGAGGGATGAAGTATATGCTCCCAACCAATCACCTGTATCATCTCAAAGCTTAGATCAATATATTTCACAGAAGGGAAAAAAAAACCCCTTCGATAGTGTCATAGTCAACATGCATTGACCAATCGAGCCGCATGCATCAAAGGAAGAATTAGCTTCGAGGCTTTGCGCACGAATACGCAGAGTGGATTGTAGTTTAATTTCGCTGCATATTCTAGGCGGCAGAATTTGAGTCAAATCAAAGGCTTAGCGACGTCAATAGACTCAGTATGAGATGCAACAAGGGTGAAAAGAAAGTCAAAGAAATGTTAGAATACGAGTCGAAAAGAGTCATAGAATTCCGATAGATCTGATTGGGCGAGACGGGGCGGGAAATTAGGTATGCCTGAGGCTGTACAAGTGTATACGAATGAGTCATAGGGCTAGAGGCTCTAGAATGAGCATAACTGTATGTACTAACACGCATGTAGACCCCGGGGTGATGTAGAGTGTGAATGTATCTCTTAGGGTAGCTAGTGTTTGGTAGAGTCTTGACGGTGAGCGCGGAGTTCAAGCACAATTCTCTTGTTCTGGTAAAGGGAAGGAGTTCGGAATTCGTATAGTCCCATCCTGACTCGGCTGGTCTTATGATGATCAGTCAATGCTATTCAGAAAGGACGATCATGGCGTTCAGATCATAGAATTCTTTGTCCGATACAAAATAGCAATAGAAAAGGCACGAAAAAGCAGACAGGAAGAGACAAAAATGTACACCGGAGTTCAGTCAGGCATCAACCAACTCCGAGGACTCGACACCTAACAAAGTGGGCGCCCAGGCATCCACCAGGCCAACCAATCCCGTTAAACCTCTTTCAGCTAAGCTTCCATCTTATCTCTCTCCGCCAAACACACCACCACCACACCCCTACACAATACCTGCAACATCATGACCACCAGGTATCGCGTCGAATGTTAGTGCCTCACTTCATTGGCTCATTAAATTGATGCCTACTTTGTTCCCATGTCTTACTGACTCTGACTTCAATTAGATGCTCTCAAGGTTCGTCCATCATTTATTGATTCATTGTTTACGGAGACTATCCATCGACACCCCCGCAATTGCGCTCTGTCAGTCGCTGATATTGACATGCATGCTAACTTTCGACAATCTAGACCCATCGTCGGGACCAATTGGTAAATTTTGTCATTCTTGATATCCCCGAATGATTACTAAAGTCGAATTTTTGTCTCTGTAGATCGAGTGGATCAAGGTATGGCTATCCTATCCGACTCGATTATATTTCGCTGCCTGAGATGTTGGCGATAGCATCATGCACGAGTATAATTATTCTGCCTGGTTATATACTAATAGACGGTTCTAGGGCTTGTTAGCTGTCCCTTTTGTGCTGCACTCTCAACCCACCGTCGTCTTTCATGAGGAGAGCGTCAAATTAGCTGCCGTCGCCACGGCCACGCAGAAGCGCTATGCAGAGATTATGCGTGACGTCGAGCTGTTAATCAACGACCACAGTACGCCTATCACCTCACCCTTGAAATCATATGCACTGATCAATGGTTTAGTACACCACGAAAACGCCAACCTCCCCGGCAAATCCAAACTAAAACTCCTCGTGCCCGCAGTTGGGCAATTCTTCACCCCTCTTTTACTGGAAGATGCATTCATCTATCAGGACCACCGTCGACACATCAGTCGCCGCCGCTTCGTCGCGCCGTCGTTCAATGACGTGCGTCTAACCCTCAACACGGCGCAATTGATGGGTCTAGTACGCAGTAGCGCAATCCGTCTGCTCACGTTTGATGGTGACGTTACTTTATATGAAGATGGTTGCTGCCTGGCGGATGATAATCCGGTTTTACCGCGACTTTTGCGGCTCCTAGGGCAGGGGAAGAAGATTGGGATTGTGACGGCGGCCGGGTATACGGAGCCGTCGCATTACTATTTGAGGCTGAAGGGGTTGTTGGATGCGGTGAAGAGAGATAAGTCATTGACAGCCGAGCAGAAAAGTGGGCTGATAGTAATGGGCGGTGAATCGAATTTTTTGTTTCGGTATGATCAGGATGCGCCGCATTTGCTGAGTTATGTGCCGAGATCCGAGTGGTTGCTCGATGAGATGCATACGTGGGATGATAAGGATGTCGATGAGCTGCTCGATGTCGCTGAAGCGTCGCTGCGGGAATGCGTCAGCAATCTCAGTTTACCGGCACTGGTGCTGAGAAAGGAGCGAGCCGTGGGCATATACCCAGCCAAGGGACACAAGATGCATCGTGAACAGCTGGAGGAGACGGTTTTGGTGGTACAGAATATGGTGGAGAGAAGTGACGTCGGCAAGAAGTTGCCTTTTTGTGCTTTCAACGGTATCTCCTCTTTCCCTCATTCTGGTTATATGTAGAGGCTGACGGGATAGGCGGGAACGACGTCTTCATCGACATCGGCGACAAGTCATGGGGTGTAAGAGCCTGTCAGCGCTACTTTGGCGGAATTGATCGGTCCATGACGCTGCATGTGGGAGATCAGTTTCTGTCGGCGGGGGCTAATGATTTCAAGGTATCATCCTTTCTTCTCCGACTATATACATAGACTTGATGGCTGACTGGAGAGAATAGGCAAGAACGGCATGCACAACAGCTTGGATCGCGAACCCGGCGGAAACAGTGCAGTTGCTGGATGAGATGTTCGAGTTGGAGGGTGAGTATTCGAAGGAGAAGAAGTAGATGAGTAGCGCTGTAGGTATTTATTGTCGGATTTGAGAGGTATATACTTGCATGAAAGGAGAAATTCAATGAATGATATGGACTTTTGACATTGCTTGCTACCTCTCTACGAAGCCACGAGTTCATTCTTTATCCAACCCCCAACTCGAACAATTTGCAAACTTTTCAAACTATCACTACTCCAAAAATCCAGCTCCCCAAGTTTGTCAGGGTTTTCCGATCACCCTCCCAAGGTTTCACGACTTTTCGGTTCTCTTCTTGTGTATGATCGCTCTGGCGATCATATCTCCGTCTTGTTCCGCAATCAATGCTTCCAGCATCTCCACACTCAAGGCCTCCATATGCCGAATCCTGGCTGCATTTAGCGCAATTTCAGACTCCAATTGAGTCCTCTCCATCGCATGGGTGTATATGGCAACCAGTTCTTCTCCATAGGTCATGAATCCCTCCCACATGCTCATCCATTCGGTGAGAGGACGGCTTTCCTCCGCAATCTCCGCCTTGAGTGATTCGACGATCATTTTGTACATTTTGACGCATTTTTCGGGACTCTGGGTGAAGTCTCGTCTCCCGTCTCTATAACCATCTGTTCCCTCGGTTTGCTTGGAGTTTGTCCCCTCATCCTCTGAAGAGGTTTTCTTCTCTTTCTTCACGAGACGAGCGAGTATGATCTTCTTGACGCGATCCGACGATTGAGTTTCACCGGCTCTCTTGATTCCTGCCACTAAGATAATGAAATTAGTCTCTCAGTTCCGTATATTGAGCTTTTTGTATGACTGATGTTGGATGGATTTGCGCCTTGAACATACCCTTGGGAACTCGAAAAGTTGGTTGACGGCCAGAGTGACCATCGCTGCAGTTGTTCGCTTCTTCGTGAGATGAATGCGGAGAGACACCAGTCGAGGGACTCGCTTGCCCGTCAGTCGTCTCGTCATCGGCGGAGTTTTCTGTTTTGGCGGCGGCGCCACTCATGGCAGTGTTTGGTGTGATTGAGTAGCTCTGGAGAGCTTCAACTACTGCCACGAGTAGGTGTTGAGTCGAAATTGAGGTCCATATGTACTCCATGTTTGAACAGAACGGTAGATGTGGTTGAGATACTTGGATCGAGTTTGATGAAAAGACACGCGTTTGTCATGGAAGGAAAAAAGGAGAGGAAGATGAAGGACGCGTAAGGGGAGCAACATAATAAACACAGAAGGCGGAAAGAAGAAAGAAAGGCCAAATGGGGCAAGCGGCTGTCATGTGAACATATCCACAATGGCAGTGTATATCTCTGCATTGTGATATGTGTGGTTGTTGGGCGGAAGCCCTAATAGGCACCGCCATCTACAGCCTGTACGGAGATTCCCGTCAGGTTCAGTTGTATCCCGGGATGTCAACCTGCCGAGGAGACAAATCCTCGTCATCCAAACGGGCTCTCAGCTTTCAGCTTTGTATCAATCTCCTATGATAACTGCAAATCCAGCAGCCACCTGGACCCGTGACCAACACAGAGAACGACTCCATTGACAATGACAATTGGCTTGAAAATTGCGTAACATAATCTGTCTCTGCCCAGGTTGTAGCTGAGCAAGGGAAGATCAAAATGAAATTTATATATACATAGTATATAGGTAGAAAGCAACAAGACATAAGCTAAAGAGCAAAACTAAACCACTGGGGAGCAAGCCCATATTTATCTCTGCTCCCAGGCCCTTGATTCTGACGGAGCAGGCCTTCAGAACAATCAATGATCATTGATCATTGATCCCAAAGCAATACAAAGCAATAAAAGAATCAACAACCTTGAAAGGCACAAATGTGAGGTTATTCTCACATTTTATAACTCAGATGACAAAGGCTCCTGGTGGATCCTTTGGTGTTGTCAAACCTCAATGGCTTGGCCTGTTCTAGAGCGCTCACACTTAGGGCACAGCTTGGAACTGTGAGACAGGTAGCATATTTCTATTTGTTAATGAACATTATCTCACATGTAAATTACTTCAGGCTCTGTCTAAATTACTGATCATGATGGTTTTATTGTTTCCAATGGGATGTATCGACATGAAAGATAAAGCCCTCTTCAAGGTACCTAGGTAGGTAGAATTATCACTTATACTAAGAAAGGAGATTGAACACTACACTGTGAGGTATCTTAGATGGCATGTGCAATAGCTTAGATCATGAATGTGGCTAAATGATGTGGTTGCTAGATAGGATGTTTAAATTGTCAGGCAAAGATGTATATGAGCATTATTGGTTATCAGAGTTGCAAGGCATTTATTTTGGGACTTGAATATACATATTGAATAGGTTTGGCTTTTGAATTCTTTGCTATGAGCCGAGATGTCTGCTCGTTGCACAATAGCAATCTCCCCTTGGTGAAGAGCCAACTCGATATTTTGGTGGAGCGTAATGCCTATGAGATAATTAGTAATGAGCAAAGCATAGTGCGCATTGATAGCTCTGTACGTACCAAGTCTCCGGTTATAGACGAAGTTATTTCTTGAGAAGATCCCTTCTGAAGTGTTTTGAATCGAACTTTGTTTTAGCTGTCGTGTGGAAGCACTCATAACACGAGGCACAATACCGGTAGAGTTTACATAAGCGCGCTGTTAAAAATCAATGCTTGGCTCGTCAAATCGTAGCTTCTTTGACTCAAGTTCCTCGGTCATATCTGCTTCGCGAAACCTTTGATGATGTGATAGGTGTTTCTTCTCGTCAAAGCGAGCAACGCTTGTTGCTTTGGCGAAAAACATCTCTGGACTCGACCTATCTGAGTCGGTCTTGAATGACACAACATTTTCCGAGAATGTCGAGGACAGCGATCCCTTAGACACTAGCATGATCCTAGCCGCTGGTTTAAGGGATGTGGCTCTTGAGAGTGCGAAGAAGGCCCAAGAAGTCGTAGATTGTGATTATAAAATCACCGAGAGTGAAGAAGAAGCGAGGACCAGATGGACGAGATGGACGAGATAGACGAGTTATGAAATCTCTAAGAGTAAAGAAGAAAGCGAGGATAAGATGGACACGATGGACGTGATGGATGTTGACGAGGTGGGTCCAAATAGAAAATAAGCCACCTATAAGTGGACATACCCACTGAACATGAGATATTTGGTTGGATCACACAGCTGAGAGGTCGATATAGAAATATGGACAGATAATGGTGGACGGGCGAGTAGACGAAGACGTCGAGGAGTACAAAGGAGAGATGGTAGAGAGAATTGATAGAGGTAATGCAAAAGGGGAAAATGGGCAGACAGTTCATTTACAGCCACACTCTTAACCTATCTATTTATGCTCCAAAGAAGGCTCACAATACATAAGGATTATCTTGCACCTAAATAACTTTTTATTTTCTTAAAGCTAGCGACTATGATGGTCTTCACTGCCAGGAAAAATCGATAGACATAAAAAAACACAAGAGAACTGTCGTGAAGACAGGATGAAGAATGATAACGAAATCACAAAAAGCTAACACCATAACAACACGATGCAGAAAATCCAGACATACCGTTGGACCGTCCGAAACCGTCCTCCTTTCCAGACTAAGCATCATCGGCATCATTCGGATCCATCTCATCAACGTTCATCTCGTCTATCTCGTCCTCGCTTTCTTCTTCACTCTCACTCTCGTAGTCCGCTTGCTCTCGTTCCTTAGCCTTCTTTGCACTTTCCACAATTGCGTCCTTCAAGTCCGGAGTAAGTACGATGGCAGTTTCCGCAGGATCCTGGCTGCCAACAGTTTCCGGGAATGTGGTGTCATGGTAAATAGACTCCGGTAGGTCCAATCCTGAGATGTTTCGCGCCAGGGAGACAAGTGTTGCTCGCTGGAGGTATTTGCCGGGGGATGCCCAAAACCTTTCCTTTTCCTGCAATTGCGAAATAAACTCCTTGTTTCCTGTACGAATTGCATGTAGGACGGTGACTATGAAACGAAAATAGAGATAACGACGAGCCGGTCGGTTTTCACCTCTGAAATCAAGTTCTTTGTGGTGGAGATCCTATAATAGTCAGGACGAAGGTCCTTTGCCAATAGCACATAGAGGAGGAAGAAACTTACACCCCATGTGATCTGACCTCCACTGGATTGAGCTATGGCTGTGTGCTTGGCCTTCTCCATGTCAAGAAGAACACATTCCCAGCGCGTTTCATCACCAACAGGTTTGGGGACGATGACGATGGAGCCTTGGTCGAGCGCTTGTTCAACATTCCGATGAAGGGAAATCCCTACAAGACGATTAGCAACGTAGTCAATATGAAAAAGCCAGGCATAAAAATCATAATGAGACCAGACCACATACCAAGACGCCAATCATAAAAGAAGTCCTCTGGAACCTCCTGGACTCCAAACAAATATCCGATCTCGGGAGCGTTCAATGACTTTGGCACAAGATGAGCTGCTTTCACAAGCATTTTGGGATACCAAAGGTGACTGACATGACACCAAGCTAGGGGGTCCCCGTTATTAGGGTCATATGCGTTGTAAGCCTGGAGGATGGCATTTCGGAAGCGCTTTCCATCAAAGTTGCATTTCGTCTGCTTCGCGGAGGAACCCATGACACGAGGAACGATTGTGTTCATGTAGGCACGCTCGTAGAAATCGACTTCCGGCTCGTCGAATCTTGGCTTCTTCAAGTCGATTTCTTCGCTGATGTTTGCTTCGAGAAATCTCCGATGCTTCAATAAGCTTTTCTTCTCATTAAAGCGTTCCTTTTGGTACTCGAAGAATGGATCAGCAGCTTGCCAGTAGTCTTCTTGGCTGAGGGTTCCTTGTCTAACTGCCTGCTGAAGAGCAGAGAGTTTTGCCAGAGACGCGGCCAAATCGTACTCACATTCCTTGAACTTTTCTTCAAGAAACTCTGAGACGGTCGACTTGACAGACAATAGCGACAAGCTCGACTTGTGTTTTTCGACTTCTTGGTCGTACTTTGCAATTTCTTGCTGCGTAACCTGAGGTATCAACGACGAGAAGCGCTGAGGGATGGCTGGGGAATCCATGGTGTGAATACCACGTTTTGAGGTCATTTTTAAATCAACAGAGGTGTAGCGTGGAATAGACGTGAAATAAAAGTTTGGGGCAGGAAGACGACACCCAGGCAGACGACACCACAGGCAGATGACACCACAGGCAACAGCACAAGTAGCACAGCGGGTAGGCAACAATCTCGTGAGGAGGGTGGGACGAAGAAAGAAGAGAGAAAAGAAGAGAGAAGGAAGGAGAGATGGGAGGGGGTACTTATAGACGAAGGGGTGGTGGCCTGAGGCCACGAGGTCGGGGTAGATAGAGTCCGACAGAGAGGGAAGGGGAAAGAATAACACTAACCCTAACGATGCTCTTTAGCCAGCCAATCCTCGATTTCTTCGATCTGATGAGCAATGTTGCTCTGTGCAAAACTAATTAAGGCGCGGGTTTCGGCTTTTTTGACAGAAGTAGACGTCTGAGGTTGGGCTTCTGTGGCAGCTCGTTTGCGAGATGACGATGAGCTTTGTTCGCGGGCTATAAAAATTTCAGTCAGTAAGCATTTTCTCATTTGTATCTTTCAATTCTAGACATACCGTTGGACTGTTCCAAACCCACCTCCTCTCCAGACTGAGTATTGCCGACATCATTCGACGTCTCAGAAGTTGCACTTGCAGATGTATTTTCTGCAGTCTGCAATTGCTGGAGAATTCCTTTATCAATTTTCAGCTTCACGACCTTCGTCGCGGAAATTTCTGGTCTTGCCGCAGGAGTAGATGCATTTTCTTGACTATTGGCTGGCTTAGGACTTGTTTAGTGGATTTTTTACATTGCCAACCTCGCAGCCACCCGTGCACTTCTGGGCCGAGATATAGTAGCAGCAGTAGTACCTTCGAGACTGACGGGAGTCTGAAGGGTTGATTCATTCGAAGCTAGTTTTGTAGCTTTTGCTGCTGTAATTCTTGCGGTTTGGGACCTGGTAACCCTCATAGTGGGGATGTCTGCTCGATGTGAACTTGGCTTCTCAGCAACTGGCGTTGGCTTTTGTGTAGTGGAGGACTTCGGCTTTTCAGATCCATTCTGAGGAGTTGCGGGTTTCTGAGTTCGTGGCTCACTTCCTGTTTCTGGTGTCTCCTGAGCTGCTTTGTCCGGCAGGGGCACGATGGAAAAGTCCCAGAGGTGATCCATCGTGGCATCAAGGGACTTGTGGTGTCCTTGAATGTTCTGATATGGCGAGGAGAATAGCTTTCTGGGATGGAGGATAATGTAGGATAGAGATGAGAGAGGTGGAGGAGAAGAACTTTGAAGATGAGAAGCGTGGTGAGATGACAGAGAGGAAGGGGAAAGTGAAGCAGTGACATTAAAATATGAATTGAAGTGACTAATCTATTTATCATGGTGTGCTTAGCCCTGATATATTGGCCCCAGAGACATGTGTGGTCAGTGTCATCTCACTTGCAAAATGACTTTGCATTCTGTCTGCTATTTTCACTGTCATGGATAGCTGTTGACATGTCACTACATGAGAAAGATGAATTTACTCTTAAGGCTTTAGTAAAAATTCATTATTGATACCCGACAGGAATACTAAATATAATGGATGGCCTTCACTGCCCTTAATGAGGTATGCCAATACAAAAGTCGAAGTCTTCGTGAAAGTGTACGAAACAACAGCCCATGATAAAACAATAATGGGGGGGGCGACTCGACACTTTATTATGAGGTATCTTAACTACTGTATATCATAGCTTAGATTATAAATCTGTCTAGAATAATCTGTTATTAGATTATATCTCAATGCTAATAAGTAAAACATTCGAAAATTACATCTTTTAAAATATCAGAATTAAGAAACCTTAACTTGAAAAACATGGTCCCACCTAATGAATGATGTGAACTTTAATGTATTGCTCGTTGTATCTTTCCATGATCGTTTTTGAAATCCACTTGGTATTTAAAATCTAGCAATTTTGGTTATAGACACAGAGTAAAGTTGTCCAAGACGGTTCGCAGGGATAATCTCAGTTCTTGCAAGGCGAAATAGTCGATCCAAAACTCCATGTCTTCCCCAGCAGTGCTCACTCGCTGTCTTGACCATGCTTCAAATAAGCTCTGATGAGATCATTCGTTTCTGTCATCATCCACCGACACGCGTCAGTTGTCCACTCCATGAGGCTAAGATGCGATCAAGAAGGCTGTCGTCGAAGTTTCGAGCAAGTAGCACAACCTGGGTGCTCAACGAATTCTTTTCCAACTTCAGCCACGAGCTTCAGGAGTCTGTTCATACATTGGGAAAATAAGAGGTGTGCCTCAAGCAATTCTGGAGAAGCAGCCCAATTTCTGAACTCCTCTTCTTCTTCGTCTTCGTCTTCTTCTTGTTCCTCCTTCTGTGTTTCAGCTGTGGATTTGATCTTCTTCGTGGCGACTTGGCGAGAAGGTTCCGCTTCTTCGAGATCAGATGCAGTCCGTTTGGGGCCAGATGACAGTTTTAATCTAGGCACTAGAATATAAATATTTTAGTTTAAATTACCACCTTGAGGTATCTGGATATAAATATACCGTTGGCTTGCTTTGAAGTTCCCTGTCCGCCAGACTGATGATCGTCATCGGTGTTCACTGCTTTGCGAGATGAGCCTGCGGCGGCGCTCTCCGCTGCTGGCTGTTGGATCTGATTCTTGCTGCCCAAAGAGTTGGGTATGTGGTTGTTGACATCTGCCACTGTTGGATCGATGGGCTTTGTAGATGAAGACCCCGTCTGATCTGGATGGTCTGCCAGTGCAGGCTGACTGCTGGTACTTGAAGTCGCTGTTATTTATGTTAGCTCACTTCGAGAGGTAAATAATATGGTTTGCATTCGTACCTTCCGAGTGCTTCTGGACGCTAGCACCCTCGTCGTTCGCGGAGATGATTGACACATCCCAGAGATGATCCATCTTCAAGGACCGTGAGCTTTGATGTTGAAACTCGACTGATATGAGAAGGAGAATGTTCTATCTGATGTGATGGCAGAGCTGAAAGATTGATATGTAAATATGGAAGGAAGATGGTGCAGGGGTGAAGGAGTAAGAGGGAGAGATGGCGGGGAGAGGTGATGGAGGCAATCCAAAAGGGGGGAATAGGCAGGCGGTTCGTTTGTAGTCACACTCTCTACCTATCTGTTTACCCGCCAAAGCGGGCTCGAAATTTACAAGATTGTCCCACTTGCAAATAAGTTTTCGGAAATCTCTTTTGAAATAGAAGAACACGAGAGAACTGCTCATGAAAATAGAACAAGGAATCATTACAAGGTCGCAAACACGCAATCATCAGACATTACACTGACTCTACCACCACAGAATATCTCCTCAAGTTTTATAATCCACATATTAACAGTCAGACAGTAGATGACTCGCTCCCAGTGTAAATTTCTCTATCCAGGGCGTCGAAAAAGACATCTCTTTCCGAACCATAAAAGGTTTTGGCGTAAAGACGAAGCACCCGAGGAGTTATGCTCCATGAAAAAGTCAACATGGCAAGCCTTTGTCGTTCCAAATACATTTCTTGAGACCAATACACATCATGCAAAACGCATTGTGCATATTCCAGGTACTTTTCCCATGTGTCTTCAAGTTCAGTAAAAGGTCGAGCTTTTCTTTTGAGTCTCCATTTGGCACTCTTGATTCGGGGCTTCCATTCCCTTATTGCACACGTCCAAGCTTTCTCGAACTTGATGCGGGGAAGATGTTTCGCCTCTAATGGTAGGTCTGAGTCGTACGGTACATCTGGTACGTATGGCTTGCGTTGCTTGCAGGGTGATGCCGATTCAGGCTCAGGGTCTAAAGAATAAGGCAGTCAGCCTGACTTTGTAATTCCATATAATTTCTGTCAAAATCAGATCATGCACGTACCGTAGACTCGCTTCAAACTTCCTTTCATGTCGGACTGAACGCCATTGGCATTGGTCTCTGTGGATTGATTTTGCTTCGCAGCCGCCATTGTCCGTGTCTCCATTTGCTGAATACCGGTGCTACTCGCTGGTAGCCCCTTTGCAATAGTAGGAGAACCCCTCGTACCAGTTGGGTACTGAACAATGTGTTTCGGAGGAGATGGCTGAGACGCCTGACACAAGCTGTCCTGAGCCTCAGGCCCAGGGGCGTCTTCGTCTATCATTTCTTCATCGCTAGACTCTGCGGATGAACTATCCGACAGATATATGATACCTAATTCTATAGGCTCACTGTTAGCAGCTTCTGTTTGTGTCGATCCCGTTAGCTACAATGCTATAAGAAATGGAGAAGATTATTGTCTCTTGTACCTTGGGAGGCTTCCTGAAGATGATCAACAGCCTCTTCGTAGTGGATGTATGGCATATCCCACAGATAATCCATTTCAACCGAGTGATTCGTAACGTTTCAGTATTCAACCGCGACAATGGAGTTGGTTTTTCGGAAGAATGACGGGGATAGATGCTCTGAAGACTTGGTGAGACGAGTCAACGATGGTTGAGAGTAGTGTAGGAAGAAGCAAAAAGAGAAGAACGTACGGGAGAAGTGAGAAGGAGGGGGAACAACAACTCCAAAATGGAAAATCAGGGAAGTCCCGTCGATTTCAATCACGTGCTAGACTTGATATGTTTACGCCCAGTAAGCTTAGGTTTCATGGCGAGGTCTTAACTGAAAATGAATTTGGATTTTGTGTAAGACTTCATGAGCGTGTCGTTTATATTGTAGCATGACTGTTAAGCAAAGACATAATTCATAGAGTACAGGATGGGAATAGAGACCTCACGACCAAAAGAACGTAACATCGGGAGTCCATCAAACTTTTAAGAAGCTGATGTTTCCCAAGTTCGCTCGATCTATCACATTTCATCGGATTCGACAGGCCATGTCATGAATTTTCCTCTCGATTCTGGTCGTCAGCTCCTGTTTAGCAGACAGCAAAACACCCCCGCTATGCGTATTGTGTGGATATGATTCCTCTCCATTGCTCAGTCCAATTAGTAGCCATAGCTTTGGAAAAAGAACGCTGAACGCTTCGGTAATTTCACAGCATGCTCGAATATCCTCTGCAATCTCGTTGAGCTGGGAATGCTGCTGTTTATCGTGCACAGGATTGCCGTTCCCAGTATCAATGAGAGCGTCGTTGTGTCCACCTGGAGTCTTGAGCCGGATTGAAGAAGACTTCGGCATGTCGGTAGTTGACTTCTCTGAAGGCGATGCAGGCGATGAAGTGGATGGAGAAATCGTGGAGAAATTGCAGCTAGCACTCCTGTGACAGAACGCTCGATGCCAGAATCGTGTAGTAGATTTTGCTTTTCAAAGACCGTGATATAGTCAGCCCGATATTATTCGTACTCGGGAGGTTCATCGTACGTTGTTCAAGGAGATCCATTTCCAATCTTGGAATGGCAAAGGCCAGGGGTTGAACAGAGGGTGGTAGACTGCGTGCCTCGTTTCAAGTGTAGAGAAGAGCATGTATTCAAGTGAGGATGAATCTGTGTCTTTACACAGCGTAAAGAGTGGGTTGGAGGGAGGAAAAGATAGGAAGGAGAGAGGATGCCACAATACCTCCTTTTATATCCTCGTTTGTAGCCACATGATTACGTACTTATTCTACATTGGAAAAGTCCTTCCACATTTCACGGAGTGGTCTTGCTTGCGAACGAATTTGGATTGTATAACTTCAGGATGCTATGGTTGATAGATGTAAGGCCGTGAGGCGCCAACCACTGCACCAAAAAGCATACAAGAGTAATTGCGCTAGCAATTACGGTGGTTGCACGGTATATAAGCTTGCAAACAGCTGCTGCCTCAGGCATCAACTCTAGTAAGGGTTTTTCCCTTACAGTACTGTAAGAGGGGTTACGAGAGCGTAGTAGTACAATTCCGGATATCTTGGCTAGTAAACGTAGGGGTCTGTATTGTTAGCAGCTATTTGCTGCTCCCTAGGGAGCCACACCGCTGCGGCTTCAAGATATGTGCTATGCTGACTAATATATGATAACTAGCCTAGCCGAGGTCACGTGCTACCAGTACATGAAGCTATCCGTAGCGTCATTTATTCTACAGCCTTACAGCTATCCCCCTCCTTATAAGATCATAGCCCTAGGACTAAATTTATATTATAGCTAGTTCCTATGAATTTAAAGCTCATATCCAAATTCGAAGCAATAATTCGTTATAGTTGTAGAGTTATTGTAGGTGCATAATAGATGCTATATGCGCGATAGTCTTCGTAAATATAGATATAAAGATGCGATTTTAGTGCTAGTAGGCTGTTCCTATATATAAGATTTTTAATAGGGTCTTATTAGCCTCTTTTCTTCCTTTTCTATACCCTTATTTATTATGGTAAGTATAGCTTCTAATTTATTACTCTATCTTTAGATCTTTAATTCATAACTTATAAAGTTAGATATAGCTTCATTTTCTTAATTTATAGCTTCAATTCCATTTTCTTGATAAAATTCTAATGATTTTTAATAGGTTTATAGGTTAGGGTGACTTATTAATTCTTTACTTTACTATTAGCTATCCCCCTTCTTATAAGTAACGGCCTTAGTGCTTTAAATACTAATATATTATTATATAAGCTAATTCTAGTTTATTATTATCTATGCTGTCTTTGTTAGTTCTTAAAGACCTTGCCGCTGCTGCCCTTTAGGATAGCAATATAAATTCTAAAATTCCTATTAGTAACGATGTATATACTATTAAGAGCTGGACTAATAATTTACAGCTACCTATTGATAAGGGGTCTAGTAGTGCTCTTATAGCTATTAAGGAGGGAGTAATCCTCTCTAGTAGATCCAAAGTTACTAGACCTATTAAAGTAGTAAGTTCTACTATGCTTTAATTTGTAGGTAAAGCTAATAATAATAAACCAATAAAGAGTAAATTCCTTTTAAGATGCCATGCCTTATCTATCTTTGTTCTTAAAGGCCGTCTAAGCAACAACCTATAGTAAAAGAATGCTATCCAGTAATACATACTAATAAACTAGATAAGATAAATAAGCTTTACTATACTTATAATAAGGATAAGTGTAAATATATTCTAGTTAGTTATATCTTACTATATATTATAGCTTGCTACTAATGTCATATAGATGCCTAAGAATTTCGTTAAGTAGGCCCAAATATTGGCAGCCTAGTTTTATAGTGAGGAGTAGATAAAGGACTTAATCACCTTTATTAATAAATTTAATCACCAGCTCTAGGCTTAAATATGTAAGGCTTCAGCGGCTATTTCACCATCTAAGAAGTCTATTAATAAGCCTGCTGCTACTATATCAGCCTCTAGTTCGGGGGTTAATAACGGTATTATTTACTCACCTCCTTGGGAGAGTGCTGAGGAGGATGAGGATTGTCAGAAGATTAGAGAACGTCACAGCCAATAGATTAGGATACCCATGCACAGAAACTAATGCACGATGGAATAGAGAATTATCTGTAACCCTTAGGGTTAGGGCAACAGAGCCACTATTAAGAACAGCTATATTAGGAATAAAGAAATTAAAGGATTTTTATATTCTCTATAATCAAACTAGTAGAGAACTTCTATAAATTTTATATTAATAATAAGATATATATAAATACTTATTTAATATATATATAGTTTTCTCTACTATCTTTAATTAACTATAATAACTTAAGTATACGTTCTTCTATTAAATAGGATATTTAGTTTGCCTTATCTTCTTAAGATTTTATACTTATCTAGTCTTTTATATATTAGAATATATTAACTTCTTCTATTAATATAACTATTCTAGTTATACTCTAATAATATCTAACTAAAATTTCTAACAATCAAAGATCTTTATTATAAAAGAGAAGTTTTAATTAAGTAATTATTATAGCTACTAACTAATAGCAATCTATTCCTTTATAAGTATAGACTTATCTTATAGTACTAATACCCTTAACTTTTAATAAAGAAATAATAATAATAACTATAAATAATACTTAGCTAACTTTAGCTTAAATAGTAGATACTATTATAATTCTAAGATAATATATTATTAAGCTTAAAGTATAATAAGCT